>JAODUP010000395.1:0-373078 GCA_025642065.1 Paralvinella palmiformis
GGAAGCTATTGTAGCTTCGAGCTCGAGGCACTGCTCTCGGTTGAGGCATCTCGGTCGCCGTGAGAGCTCACTTACGGCGACCAACGGCACTGCCGGACCGCCTCTCTCCTTCTTCGAGCTCCTCGTTGGTCGATCGGCGACCTCTTTGGCCAATGGGAAGTTCGAACGTGCTCCGAGACGGATAGCCGGTCGAGGCGGCCGCCGATTGGCGGGGCCAGGCGCGGACGGACCCGTCAATCGTCGTGGTGGGCGGAGTTCGGGTAGGGGTGTTATAAAGGTGGAGATTCAGCCCGGCAGCAGTGTAGTATGTTATTGGCGCTGCTCGACGAGGTGCCAAATCTGAGGTATAATTGCTCAGCTAACTGTTTATCGGCCAGTCATCGACACGGACAGCTGCGGGAGGTGACGTATAATACCACGAGGACAAGTCGGACTAATAGGGTAACAGAAGGTGTGCAGTTGGACCGGTGAGCCAGATTTGCGTCTGTCGGCGCGCGAGTGCACGCCATCCAGCGGGAACCAACTCCGATTTGGTCTACCTGCTATAGAAGGAAACGATTGCGAGGAGAGATCGTGTGATTGGAAAGCGAAGAAGGAAACTCGTCGTGGTACCTACCGTCATCGTCGAGGACACCAGTCTTCGTCGTTGTGGTCATCCGTCTCTCGCCCCCGACTCGGTGATGTCCACGGAGAGTCTACCCAGTCCGGGGTCGCCCCCACCGTCGCCGAACAACATGGCGAAGATGAACGAGCACGTGAAGCGCCCGATGAACGCCTTCATGGTATGGTCGAGAGGCCAGCGACGTAAGATGGCGCAGGAAAACCCGAAGATGCACAACTCTGAGATCAGCAAACGTCTGGGAGCCGAATGGAAGCTGCTAACGGAAGACGAAAAGCGGCCCTTTATCGACGAAGCTAAACGACTTCGGGCACTGCACATGAAGGAACACCCGGACTACAAGTATCGTCCTCGCCGGAAGCCGAAGTCGCTGCTCAAAAAGGACAAGTACGCCTTCCCGATCCCGGTCCTTCCCGGCATCGGACCTGGATACGGCGGCCTTCCTCCGGCCTTCGCGCCCATGCCCACGACCAGCTCGGCGGCCGAGACCCTGGCGGCGGCCGCCAGCGAGAAGGCCCGGGCCTTCCTGCCGCCCAGCTCGCTGGCCTTCCCCTTCTCGCATTTTCACGATTCCGGATCGAAGCTCGCCGCCGAGGTGGCGACCTCTGGTGCGCTTCGGACCCAGGACTTCGCCACGTCGCTGTATTCGTCATACGCCGCAGCGGCGGCCGCGGCCAGCCTCGGGGCCCTGCCGCAGGTCGGCCATGGACATCACGGCCTGCACGGACAGTACATGGTGCCCTGTTGTCCGCCGCCAGGATACATGCAGCCGTCTGCAGCTGCCACAGCGGCAGCAGCTGCCGCCCAGGATCACCTGCACCGATCACTGACCTATGTTCCGGTGCTGCTCAAACCGGAAGACCATTATAGATCTCCGCACATGCCAGGATCCGTTTTATAGGATCTACCCATAACATATATATATATATATATATATATATATATATATATATATAGTCTAGACCTAGGATCCATGTACCTCCTTTAACAGAACAGTTCTTAGTCGTTCGTTCGCTCCTCGTCGCTTTCGCCGCCATCGACCGTCGACGTCATCACATCATCATCATCATCGTCGTTGTCAGACGTCACGTGGTATGTATCGGTTGTTCCCGTACGAAGGCCACTATTGTTGAAGTATCGTCATATAGGATACTTATGTGTGATTGTTGTTGTAGCTCGCTTGTTTGTTTGTTTGCTTGTTTGTTTGTTGTTTTATTATTATTATTATTATATTTTTTTTATAAAAATTTATACGATTGTGTAATAACGTAACTGTTTACCGATATTCAAGATTGACAACAGGGCTATAATTACACCTCGTGTCATCATAATGCGTGCAAATGACATATATATATATATATATATATATATATATATATATATATATAGGGGTATATGCGTATAGGTATGTACATGTTATAGGTATATATGAGTGATGTTAGCTATATGTGTTAGCCAGGAGCTGACAGATTATTTGTTGTTGTCATAATTTGTTTATTTCACTCATTTTTTTTTTGTTATCAACAAAGGTACACACCTGTGTCTACCTTTAACAAACCAGTCAAGGTGCATCACTGCCCTCGGTGAACCAATAGTCAATTAGGTCGTATATTACAGGGGCGTTACTGATATATATATATATATATACATATATATATATATATATCATGTCATAACCATTTCATGTTATTGTCACGTGTCATAAACAGGAAGAATACATGTACACACCTGATTTGTATATAATTGTTCGTGCTACTTTTGTCATAAACGTCCATTTACGAACGATAATTCGTGTTGTTCTCGACTCGGGTGTGAGAGGGGGGTAGTTTGCTAGTTGTTAAGTAATTAACGTCTCGGTAGCGGAGGAGGCAGCCTTAATGGCATCCCCTCGCGCTACGGTAGGGTATTCTGGGGGCAGCCAATTAGGAGGCTTGTTGGTGATGACGTCACGACGATGATGTCGTGACGTCAGTCGGTTTGTTCTATTCGCCTGTTGATGTACGATCGGCTACGATTATCGGCAGCCGCTGGCTAGAGCTATTGTGACGTGGCCAACCGGAAGTCGGTTACACGTGCATCGGGGATAGGGGCGGGGTATGGGTGGTCAGTGTCCTGATGCCGCCCGGGGTGTTGAGAATTGCTACTGTCGTTAATGCCTATGGTAGGAGAGCGTGACATGTTGTTATTGTTGTTGTTGTTGTCATGGGGAGGGGATGACTGCACGTGGTTGCATTTCCGTTCGTTGTCGTAATTGGCCGAAATACACCGGAAACGGCGAGAAAGTAATTCACAATCTACAAACGTGTCACGTGCGTTGATTCTTTGCACAACGCGTTAGGGTTATTTGGCGCTCAGCTCATCTAACTCCCCCCCCCCCACATCGGGGTTTATACAGGGGGCTGCTCCCTGACCCCCGGGGATAGCTAGAGAAAATATCCATCTTTGGGGGGAATTAGTGAACTCGCCTATTGGCGGGTAAATCATAATAATAACAATTATTTGTTGGTATTAAACCCGATGATTATTTTTCCAAAGATGCATGGACTCGTCCATTACGTGGGGGTGTCTCTCAATGTGCGGTCGACGTCACACTTCGATCTTGTCGGGGCTCGCCATTTCATTATCCTTATTTTTTACAAACAACTATTTATTTATTTCCCGTTTATTTCTGGTTTAACACGCAGTCGACGAGGCCATTAGCCGATAAGAGAATACGGAAGCCAGCTATCACGTGTTCCAAAACCGGAAATGTGACGACTTAATCGTCGCTTGTCTATTGACGATGTCGACAACAAAAGGTGGCTACGTGGACGATAATGGTTCATAGGAAAGGATAATGGTCGGGCTGCATAAACGAGCACCCAGCCACCCAAAACGCGAACCACCCAGGTACCACCCACACAATACACCCCGCCACCTAGACCGACCTATTGTCATATATCTCTCCCGCCACACACCCTCCCCCCGTTTGGCTAATGATCGCGCACGTTATCCGAAATCACCTGGCGAAAAGCCGAACAATGGCGGATTATAATGGTGAACAAAGCGCCCTCATGCGGCCGCTGAAAGCATCACGCGAGCTTCGTGTCGAAATCTCTGTCGATTTTAGCGAAAAATATGCTATCGGCAGAAAATGGCGGCCCCCTGATCTGTTACGGCGATAAACTCGGCACCGAAACGAATTAAGATCCAGATCACTATCGGGCGGGAATTAGTCCCGCCATTGTCCGCCATTTGTTATCTGCTTCCGCGCATGCGTGTTCGCCGCAGGAACGGGGAATGGGTGAGGGGGGGGTCGTGATTGGACGTTCAAACGGGATATTATATCGTATGGACAAACGTAAAATATTGGCGTTTTAAGGGAAAATTGTCGGGTTTTATTTTGTTTTAAAAAGGGTCTCGTAGTTTGACGATAGGCAAGTATGTCTTGATTTATCAAGACTAAATAACATTTGCCAAGACCAAGCCATTATCTGATATATATATATATATATATATATATATATATATATATATATATGGTCAGCCAAGCTGGCCGTTCCAAATGCTGTGTGTGTATAGATATATGTATAATGTTTTATGGTAATTCTGACAAAACCATGACAACCGTATTTGTTGTCAAGGTAAACATGAGAACTAATTTACTAATAGCTGATTGGATAGAATTGTCATCGATATATAAGTATGCTGGAGTTGTTATGACTGTCATATATATATATATATATATATATATATATATATATATATATATAGTATTAATTGAATGCTAACGCAAATAAATTAAATATTTAAGAAATATGACATTATGTGGCGTGTGAGAGGCATACATTATAGAATGAATAACACTAAAACTAACAACAACAGCAACAACATTTTTCTGATCATGATAGTAACAACACGCATGTTCAGAACGTGAAATATTCATAAGTCATCTCGCTATCCAATGTACTTCGTCGTGTAAATGATACAAGGATATTGTATATCGGAGAACACCGTGATTGATGAGTGCATCTGGACATGTCGTCGTCGTCGTCATCATCATCATCATCATCATCATCTTAGGAAGGACATTTTGGTAAAGATCACACATTTGCGATGTCTGTGATTGTGGGAAGGATAATGGCGAGGCGCTGTCGCCCAAACATCGTTTAAATCGTCGAGATGGCGGAGAACTCAACAGACACAGGAGCATGCAGAGGAGCAGGAGGAGGCGGAGGCCAGTCGGTGATTGTTAATGTGTTGTCTGTCGGGTTAATGTGGTTGTGGAGAATGAGATTTTGTCTTATTATAAATCTAGATTAATCGTGAACACAGGTTTTGTCCTCCTTTTGTGTATGTGTGTGTGTGTGTGTGTGTGTATTTGTGTGTGTATGTGTTCCTCGGTTGGATGTATGCATGTGCGAACGCATCGGTTCAATTGCACCGCAAGAATGTACCCGCGGTTGGGTATGCGTGCATGCGTTTGGGCGTGCGAGTGTCAAATATCGTTCTAGGTGTGGCGATTTTCGTGTTATTCACTGATCGTTATCATTATCCCATAGCGTGAAAACAAACTGACAGACAGACGCACACACGCACGCACACACACAAACACGCACACACACGCACACAAATATATACAATACACACACAGATATATATATATATATATATATATATATACCCATACACACATACATACACACACACAAATACACACACAATGATATACAGCATACACACATACACTTAACTTGCAAGCAGGTATACTACTAGAACGTGGAGTTCACGTGACAGCGCTTCTACATAATGGCGTCTATGATAACCGCCAAAATACAACCGGAAACAGCCGAAACGAACGAGAAAACAACGGAACCGGAAACGAAAAGCGGCGAGTTTCAAGAGAGAGAGAAAGAAGGGGAGAGATTTGAACACAAAGCCGAACAGTTTCTTTTCTGTTCTTGTTTTTACATGTGAGCTATGCTTTAATGCGGAGATTACTTCAACATACAAGATATAAAGGGCCGACACACACACACACACACACACACACAGAGAGAGAGAGAGAGAGAGAGAGAGCGATATTAACCAATCACTACCTCGGGCCTATATCGGGCGGCGAGCTTCAATCGCACGGCAACCAAAAGGACGATCCTCGCCTCGGAAACGACGAATAAAAGGCGGCCAACTTTCCAATTATCGCCCTCAATAGAGAGCCGACTCGGGAGGTTTTGTCCGCTCGACACGTTGATGTTCATCCAACAACAACAAGTCTCTTGTCTGAGCTGACATCTAGTGCCGACGCTTTGCCGACATCGGGCCGCGGGTGGAGTTCGCCGAGGGCTGGCCGACGACGGCGGGCCGCTTTCACGCCTTTCTTCGGGGCGCATTAGACGCTAGGTGGCGGTAGGCGGATGAGCGGCGACACCTCGCGGCATATACCGGTATTAGGGTACACTTCCACGGTAAACATCGGCTTTGTGGGGGCGGCGTGAAAGAAGTGATTAGCGAGTTCCTTGCCGAGTTGTCGTCCCCTCGCTTGAAGTAAAACTTTGTCAGAGTACACGCACACACGCAAACACCCAAACGCACACACACGCACACCATGAGGACAATGACAGTGAGTGGGGGACCTGGCCGAGATGTGGATTTTGCGTAACGGCGGTCAGAGGTCAGGAATGGCTTAAGTTCCGGTTATGACGACGAGGTCACGTGGTACAGGTGAGTATTGTGTTTGCATACGATGACGGTTTCTGGGGAGCAATTTAGATAGCTGAGTTGTTCTGAGGTATAGGTCTCGTGTGGGCAGCGTTGTCTCTCTGTGTTGTGTGTTTTAGCAGTGTGGAATAAGGCACTGGCACAGAATCTAGAATCGTGATTTCAGACTCGACGATACACAAGGGACTGAATTCAGAGCAGTCACTCTTCATGTTGAGACATGTGTAATGTAATGTGTGTGTGTGTGTGTGGGGGGGGGGGACATTATCACAAAAGTCTCTATACCCTACACGATAGCGTTGTTAGCCACATATCTCTAGTACTAGGGTTAAAATCCCGACTTAGTTATGTCTGAAGGATGTTTCATCATTTATTTTGTCTCATTTCCTTTATATGTCAGCCTACCATGTTACCATTAAACACACGCACACTCTGTGCTCGTGCCTTATCATACACAGCTAACACACCCACACACACACGCACAACCATCCACCAATACCAATAAACGAGCTTTGGCTGAAAGACGACATCAGCCCCAAAAATATCCACACACCTAGATATCCCCACAACGACAGACCTTATAAACGTCCCCGCATTTAAGATCACTGGCTACCCACAAAATGGTCGGTTTGCGGTTCGAGTGACGATAGTCAAATGGATAGAGTGGATAAGCGATATATGATAGTCCAGTGGTTCGAATCCGCCTGGTAGTTGTTGACTTTTAATGACATAAGCGGGTACCCGACAGTAATACCAACTTGAAACGAGGTATCGTGGGAGGGGGGGGGGTGTTGGGCTAGCGATTCCGGAGTGTAGTGATTAGTGTGTATGTGTGAATTTCTTAGGTTGGTAAATATTAAATTAAAGCTGTAATTAATTTAACTGTTCAATGAATTAACAGCTTTTGGCTTCGTGTATTTTATACGATGCGCGAGTTAACTTTTGCGATATATTTGCCGCGTCTACACCTATAGCAGGAAAGAACCAGCTGCGGGGTGGGTGATCTGTCCAATACTGAATCGATATAATATATTTGTATAAAATACCACCTCCCGTATTCCATGCACGTAATATATAAAGGTTCTACCTTCCCCAATATTATATTCATCGATGTATCATGACTAGGGACTAATTATTACCTAAGCCCACGTGGTGTGTCTTTACAATATTGCTTTATAGAATGTAAACAATGATACCTCATTAGGGTAAAGACATTGTCATACCTCGTTGATAAACAATATGTCTGTCAGTCAGTCAGTCGGTCGGTCGCTCCAGCTGCCGTCTCTGTCTGCCTGTCCGTCCGGGTGTCCGTCTGTCCGTCCGTCCGTCCGCCTGTCTGATTTTTCCTCAGCCACCAAACTGAAGACAACAAAGTATACTCGCACCGTGAATTGATCTTTAAGTGGAGAATTAACGCTCGGAACAGTAATTTAACACGAGATCTATACAGAATAATCTTATATCTAGAAAACAACATTGTCCTCGTCACAGGATTATATCTCTATAATAATGTCTGGGTGGAGGGTTTGTGTGTGTCTGGGGGGGGGGGGGTTTACCTTTATATCGGTGTTCTGGTATAAAATTATGGTTGCCCCTTCAGGAACCCCCCACCCGGAAATAATATGTTGGCATAAGACTATCCTAGGCCAACATATTCTGGTATTAAATGGTTCCTCCGGGGAAATACCCCCCCCCCCCCCGCAATGTAAATACCTCCCCCGCAATGTTTAATGTCATTAATAATTAAGAAATCATGAGTAAATGATGACCCAACTATAATGAGTGAGTGAATGAGCGAGCGAGTGATTATAGTTGAGGGAGTGAGTGAGTGAATTTGGATGGGTGAGTCCTTCAGTTTCGGGGCTTGTCCCAACTGGGATACCTCGACCTCTAAACAATGCCCAACGGATCCCCCCTCCATAACTGTAATAGAGAGGGAGGGGGAGAGACAGAGAGAAAAAGAGAGAGTCCTTAGATGATGATAATGATGATGATTGATGTTTTACGGCTACTTTTGTGCACATGGATAAGCTAAATGGGCCGAGCGACCTCCAAAGGTTAATGAAGCGAGGTCGAAGATGAAATACCCATCAAAGATGCCCTCGCCGAGATTCGAACTCGGGTGGTAGTGATCTGTGATCCAACAAGCTACCGCTAGACCCCTGAGACGCCATGAGAGAGTCCTTAGAAACATCATGTTTACAGAAGTGGGAATGTTGAATTATCTCTTGCTCCCTCCCCCTCTCTCTCTATCTCACCCTCTCTCTCTCTCCCTCTCTCTCTCTCTGTGTGTGTGTGTGTGTGTGTGTGGTGTGTCCCCCCTCTCTCGTTCCCTTTTCTAACCTTTTCATCTTTGGTTCCAGATTGTCATAAAGACAGGTCAATGACTGTTATTAATTGATCAAGTCGAGTCTTTGTTCGGGTAAAATGGAGGTATGTACCGGAGACACAATAGCCATAAGCATGCGGCGTGAGGACATATGTACGACTACCGGAAGTTGTCGGCGTATCGGAGGTGGCATTGAGCGCCACCTGGCGGGACCACCTATCGGCGGCAATGTACAACGTAAACAAGAATAGTGCTTCCAATTGTGTGAGTCAGGTAAATATTAGTGATTGATACTGATAGTGGCTTGTTTAACGTGTACGTATATATGGCGGTGTCACACACACACACACACACACAGAGAGAGAGAGAGAGAGAAACAAACACACACACACATATGCGGTTGAATCTCCATCTATATATATAAATATATATAAATATTTCCTCATCAACAATCTTGCCTACAATATCAATCCGTAATTTAATATAAAACATTTTACACACTTAACCGACTAACCCTGGAGCACGAAATTTTTCTCCGTTCTGTATACTACGTCACCGCTCTCTGTGTTCTAACACTGAGTCGTCATATTTACACATTTTGCAGGATAATTAAACTTGCAGGATATAAGTGACAGGGTTATTATAATCGCAAAACTTAAAGTTGTTATTGTTAGAATCTTGTAAAATTAAAGAGAAATTGATGATCAACGAATTAGTTTTTAGTTTTTTGTATCTAAATCAGACGACAAACGATATTGTTGTTTGTAACCGAAGCTCGTGTTTACATATTTATGTATGCAAACGACAGGGTCTAATTGGTAGCGCGTTGGACCACAGATCACTACCGCCCGTGTTCGAATCTCGGCGTGGGGCATTTCTGAAGGGTGTTTCATCTTTGACTTCGCTTCATTACGTTTGGAGGTCGCTCGGCCCATTTAGCCTATACCATGTGCACAGAAGTGGCCGTAAAACATCAATCAATCAATCAATCTATCCGATCGATCGATGATCCCCGAATAAGAGTCTACGTCGTAAAAATTGTATTCGGCGTTCAGTCAAAACTAGGAAACCAAAACACGAACATTCTCGACCTGCCCTCTACCGGCGGAGGGAAGGGCCATGCATGCACACACCGATGCTCCCCCGGGTGCATGCACCCCACCCCGACTGTCGCCGCCCCGAAACACTCAAACTCGAGTTAATTCTCTCGAAATTAACACCATTCTGTACTTGATTGCTCTGTGTATATTTACTGACGGTAAGCATACACCGTCCATTTTGTGATTGTCGGCAGGTGACTGGTTGAGGAAGAAAGGTGGCCATTAATGCCGCCGAAAAGGGGTTGATTCGGGAGTTAAATCGTCCAACAATGGGTACGATGAGAGGTACAGATGTCGTATTAGTGTACAGAGCGGTGTCGTGTGACCACGTGATGGGACGATAGCGGGCGATAATAGGGTATCACGTGTCGCCAACGCCACACGCGGTTCGCACTCGAACTTCTGAGCGGCGCTCATTGGCTGAGCGACGGCCAATCGGATGCCAGGTTTCGGGTTTCTTCCTTTTATGCGGTTTGGTTTTATTTATTTTTCTCATTTTGTTTTTTATCCCCTTCTTCTAAATTTCTTTTCGCCATTAATCCAGGATATTGTCTCGGGACATTATCGAGGCTTTGTTCCGGGGACGCCTCCCGTCGTGTATCGGCGCTAATACTGCCACGGGGGCGCCTCTCGTCGTGTTTCGGCGCTAATACTGCCATGGGGGCGCCCCTCGTCGTGTATCGGCGCTAATACTGCAATGGGGGCGCCCCTCGTCGTGTATCGGCGCTAATACTGCCAGGGGGCGCCACTGCGTAATGTATACATGAGCTGAGCTCGCTAATGGTGGTCGATCGGGTGATCCATGTCTCACCCCTCTCTCTGTTATCTATATATCTATATATCTATCTACCTGTCAATCTATCTACATATGTATTTATCAAACGTTGTTGTTGTTGTTGAAATTTGGGGATAGAGCCTCTTGGCTGTCTCCTATTGGAGAGAGCCACCTGGTGTTGATTTTGTTGTGTCGTTGTGACGTTATTATTGCTGGTGGTGTCAATTATCTAGCAATCTATGATTTAACTATTATATATATATATATATATATATATATATATATATATATATATATTATCCCCTTATCAATAAGTACCTTTATTTTAATGGGTATTTATTTATCTGTCTGTCTGTCTATCTATTTATCTGTCTATTTATATGTCTCTATTTCCTTCAAAAGGCCAACAACATCTCGTCACCGCCAACAATCTGTCCCGTACAGACCAAGCCAAATACCACCTGCCGTGTACGTCAGCCACTCACCATTGTCTGCCGGGGGTACGACTTAGCTCGATGCCGTTACGGACGGTCTCGGGGCCGTTTATGCCTCAATACGGCCGCGTCAGCCGAACAAGAGAACAAAACGTCAAAATGGCGGCATTTTGTTATACGGCCGGGCGGCCAACTGTAGAGAGTCAAATGTCTTTTGGCGATCAGGTGAATGGCAGAGCCGAGGCCCCGCTGCGTCTGTGTTATAAAGCGTCTGAATCGCCATTGATTGGGGGCTGGTGTGTGTGGGCTGTCGGGCTTGCCTATGGCCCGCTGGGCTGGAGTAATGGGCTGCCACGGCTGGAGTAATGGACCGCTGGGCTTCCGTATGGGGTGCTGGGCTGCGGAGTGAGTGTGGTTTGGTGGACTGCTGGGTGTAGTGTATGGACCGCTGTCCCGGTTTCTGGATTCAGAACTACCGTGTAGACTCCGGAGCTGGTGTTCCGGGCGCTAGCCTGCAGTGACGAAATGTTGGGTCAGAGAATACGGACTGCTGGGCTTTGGCACGGACTGTTGGGCTTGCCTTTGGGCTGCCCAGTCGGTGTCCATATAGCCGACTGGACAATGAGGATGTTTATATCAAACACACCAATGAATGGACGGCTTAATAAAACGACTTGACGTCAACAAAACATCTTGTGTTTAGTTGTAATTAGGCCCCGGATGTTGAGTGTGGGACTACGTTGTTCGTGGGGGGGGGGCTGTATGGAAACTGTGGGGTTTTAATTTTTCGAGGTTGTGATTTGGGGGGTGAGCTGGTGTGTGGGGCAGTGAACGGTGGATTTATAATGGAATGCTGACATTGTGGTACTTGGTGTTTGACGGGGCTCATGTGGGGCAATCTAGTACCAGACTTCTAATATAGGAAGTAATAAAGATTTGATGTTGGTGGGGCGTGAGATCTGCTTCATAAGACCCTATAAGAACTTGTTGAGTCGTTTGGTTTTCGTTATGAGTCCGTTCGAAGTTAGCAGAGTTTTGAGGGTCTAGTAATTGGGGGGAGGCGTGTTTCCGGTTTGGCGTGAGGTGGGGTGTGGAGGGCGTGTATACTCCAATGAGTGTTATGTTAATGTAAGATTGTAGAATTCAAGAAATTAAATATTGTATACACATCACGGATATACAACATTGTTGATCTGTTTGGCGTATAATTCCCTGCCAAGAATAACATCATCACCACCACCACTACCACCACCACCACCAACAACAACAACAACAACAACAACAATAATAATAATAACAAAACGCTCTTGCCAGTATTTCGAAGACACTACGAGTTAACCGGACACTAGCTTGGTGGACACTTATTAATGGGGTCACTAGACTGTTAGCCCATTATCGCATTAAAACAATGTGAGTTTAAGATGAATGTGAATTTGTTTTCCCGATAATCATATAATACAATATCACAGATATTAAATATAAAAATATAAAAGCATATATAATAATATCACAGATTAATTAGCAATTTCCGTATGTAACGTAAGATGTAACGTGATACATAATGTTAAATAGCGTAGTGTAGTTTGTATTCGCTAGGTGGTGTGTAATTTTAGCCATGGATTTGTGCAAATTGAAAATGTCAGTTATACTTGAGTATACCTGCGGTAAACTTGTGGGATACTTGAGTATACCTGCGGTAAACCTGTGGTATACTTAAGTATACATGTGGTGTACTTGTCGAATGCTCTGATGTAGACTTATTGGACATACGTAATACAACTTCAGTGAATACGTTGAGCCTCCCCCCCCCCAACTGACATTCAGATTGAAAAAGGATCTTGAATAGATACATAAAGAAATATTCAAATTAAAAAATGATCTAGATTTTATGTGAATCAATTGAATATTGTAATATTTAAATGTGATACCGACTTCTTGAAGAGATGTATGTTACAATTCTAGGCCGTTATTGTCATATGTAATCTAGTTTACAGATGTAGGTTACAATTCTAGGCCGTTAATGTCATATGTAATTTAGTTTACAGAAGTAGGTTACAATTCTAGGTCGTTATTGTCATATGTAATCCAGCTTCCAGGTGTAGTTTATAATTTTGGGTCGTTATTGTCATATGTAATCTAGTTTACAGATGTAGGTTACAATTCTAGGCCGTTAATGTCATATGTAATCTAGTTTACAGATGTAGATTACAATTCTAGGCCGTTATTGTCATATGTAATCCAGCTTCCAGATGTAGTTTATAATTCTGGGTCGTTCTTATCATATGTAATCTAGTTTACAGATGTAGGTTACAATTCAAGGCCGTTATTGTCATATGCAGTTTTGTTTACAGATGTAGGTTATAATTCTAGGCCGTCATTGTCATATGTAATCTAGTTTACAGGTGTAGGTTACAATTCTAGGCCGTTATTGTCATATGTAATCCAGCTTCCAGATGTAGTTTAGCAATTTCCTTTAGTCGTTATTGTCATATGTAAAAAGCTTCCAGTGTAGTTTATAATTCTGGGTGGTTCTTAGCCATATGTTAATCTAGTTTACTGATGTAGGTTAAATTCAAGGGTTATTGTATATGCAGTTTTGTTTACAGATGTAGGTTATAATTCTAGGACCCTCATTGTCATATGTAATCTAGTTTCAGGATGTTAGGTTACAAATTTTTAAAAAGGGTCTTAAAAGTCATAAGAAAATCCAAATTAAAAAGATCTAGTTTTTTTAATTTTTGAATATTGTATATTGTCAATCTAATTTACAGATGTAGGTTACAATTCAAGGCCGTTATTGTCATATGTAATCTAGTTTACAGATGTAGGTTACAATTCTAGACCGTTATTGTCATATGTAATCCAGCTTCCAGATGTAGTTTATAATTCTGGCTCGTTATTGTCATATGTAATCTAGCTTACAGATGTAGGTTACAATTCAAGGCGTTTCGTTCTATTCAGTTCATCAATTTTTGTAATCTAATTTACAGATGTAGGTTACAATTCAAGGCCGTTATTGTCATATGCAGTTTTGTTTCAATTTTAGCTTATTGTCATATGTAATCTAGTTTAAGTGTATCATTCAGGGGGGCTCGTTATTGTCATATGCAATCTAATTTACAGATGTAGGTTTACAATTCAAGGCCGTTATTGTCATATGTAATCTAGTTTGGGACGGTTACAGCTCACTGTTTGTTACCTAACCCAAAAGTATGTAAACTTACTTTATGTTATGACACATTAATATCTCGTAAGGTCATTGTAATTATCAGTGAATATAAAAATAGCCATCACTCGCAAGTTTGATGGATCTGTGGTAGGCCTTTGATACACTATGGTATGTGGGTGAACGCGTGTGAGTTTTGGCAGTGTAAAATAAGACACTGGCACAAAGAATATAGAATCGTGAATTAAAATCCTAGACAGTTAATCATGGAACTCATGGAACTTTTCATGCTGACCATATCCTGTAGATTGTGGACTGTTTGTAGTCCCAGATGTAGTCCCAGATGTAGTCACAGATGTAGTCACAGATGTAGAGCACATTGAAATTTGTGACAAAGTGGCGTATGTTTTATTGGAGCTATGTGCGCCATCCCCAAGGAACTACGCCCTTGTTATCGTGGCATTCTGTGGTCTATCGTGGTCTACTGTCGTGTCGTCGTAGATAACTTCTGCGATATACCTCAGTACACCATGATACCTGACAATACACCATGGCGCATAAAAAGACACCATGGCACATCAGAGTACACCGCAGACACCGTAAATTACCATGCATGGTGTATTGCGATTCGTAATAGACCATGGTACATCGTATAGTGTGCCATGTTACATCACAGTACACCACGGAACATCACGGTACACCACGGAACATCACGGTACACGACGGAACATCACGGTACACAACGGAACATCACGGTACACCACGGAACATCACGGTACACCACGGAACATCACGGTACACCATAGTAAATAATCATAGGTGATACTTCGTCATATATCGCAGTACAACTTGGTACCACCCAATACGCCATGGTACTTCACAGTTGGTATATCATAACACAATATGATAAATGTGTGATATAGCAGAGAGAGAGAGAGAGAGAGAGAGAGAGAGAGAGAGAGAGAGAGAGAGAGAGAGAGAGAGAGAGAGAGAAGAGAAAACACACATTTACGCACGAAATTTAAACACACACGCGCGGAGAGAGAGAGAGAGAGAGAGAGGGGAGAGACAATCTTCGGCCTGGTCGGTTTTATTAAATATTTATACGAGGATTGTACAAATCAATTGCACTCGGTTTCAATAGGTTATTTCTCATCGGTCGAGCCAGCCATTGTTAGCTCGGACTAAAGTAATTGTCCATATCTCTAACAGAACTCGATAGGTAAAAGTTTGCTCAGACAGCACACCGTCTATTGCTCTTTATTGACCAACACATTTGTTGAGACCACGACAAGGCCAAAGACACAATAGAGAAGTGAGGGGCTGGGTGGGGAGATATTGTGTGTGTGTGTGTGTGTGTTGACCTGGAAGTGAGTGAGTGAGTGAGTGAGTGAGTGAGTGAGTGAGTGAGTGAGTGAGTGAGTGAGTGAGTGAGTGAGTGAGTGAGTGAGTGAGTGAGTGAGTGAGTATGCTTTGATTGACCAACCATTGTTTGCCCAAGGCCAAAGACACAATAGAGAAGTGAGGGGCTGGGTGGGGAGATAGTGTGTGTGTGTGTTGACCTGGAAGTGAATAAGTG
Organism: Paralvinella palmiformis; assembly: GCA_025642065.1. NCBI lineage: Eukaryota > Metazoa > Annelida > Polychaeta > Terebellida > Alvinellidae > Paralvinella > Paralvinella palmiformis. Next base: position 15,700 of record JAODUP010000395.1, read on the forward strand.
AGTGAGTGAGTGAGTGAGTGAGTGAGTGAGTGAGTGAGTGAGTGAGTGAGTGAGTGAGTGAGTGAGTGAGTGAGTGAGTGAGTGAGTGAGTGAGTGAGTGAGTGAGTGAGTGAGTGAGTGAGTGAGTGAGTGAGTGAGACATCGTTGGTTAGTTCATTGGTTTGTTGCCGGGTTGGTTAATTGGTTGAGTGAAATGGATAGACGAGTGGGCAAATGAGTGGGTGAATACGTCCGTCTGTCAGTCAGTATGTGTGAGGATGGGTAGAAAGGTCAGCGAGTCAAGTGTGTGTACAAAGTCATGCAATATAAACAAAATGAATATTGTGTTATATGTGGAATGGATAGGATGAGGGATGGAGGAAGGGAAGTAAGTGGGTGAGAGATAGAGATGGGTAGCGAGATAGATAGATGAATAGATGCAGATAAATAGATAGATGTATTAACTGATTGATAGATAGTTACATAGATAGACAGACAGAGAGGACGTGACCTGTAATGTTTAAGTGTCGGCGTAATTCAAAGATTTCTTCTTTTGAATCATCTTTCACTTCCTGTAAAACACCTGTCAATCTCCATTAACAGTTTAGCGGAGAACCCGGGTATCTCTCTCTCTCTCTCTCTCTCTCTCTCTCTCTCTCTCTCTCTCTCTCTCTCTCTCTCTCTCTCTTCTCTCTCTCTCTCTCTCTCTCCCCTCTCACCAACACACACACACACACACACACGACGATTCTCTCCTTGTTCACAATCCGGACGCCTCTCGCGCGGCCCGCCTTCCCGATCCATTGTCCCGCCCGACTCTCGCTTAGATCTCGACTATTGTCGGACCCAGCGCCCTCCCATCGGGGGCACAATGGGCCCTATTGGGCGCCACAATCGCCGTCATCACCGGCCCAAAGAAACCATAAGACCCCGGGGCCGAATTCGATCCGTCGAAATAATAGGAGCACTCGAAACGGCAAACAATGGCAACACAAATTGGCCACTTGACAAAACACGACAAACACTGGAACTGTCTGGATCAGCCAATGGCTGCCTTCAGGAAGTTGATAACTCCAGAATGAGAGAGGGGATGGGAGACTGGAAGAGATAGAGGGGGGGGGAGCCAAATTGTGTGTGTGTGTGTGTGTGTGTGATTGAGAATGGGGGAGAACAAACGAAGCTAGATTGAAATTTTGGCGTCCTCGACACGGAAAACATCAATAGATGAATGAGGGAAAAGTGTGTGGGGGGGGGGGCAGGAGGTTGATTGAGGCAACGTTAGGGTTATGTATTAGAGCTGGCTGACTGGCCTAGAGACGTGACGAGACGACGAAAGGCGATCGTGTGAGTGAGTGAGTGAGTGAGTGAGTGAGTGAGTGAGTGAGTGAGTGAGTGAGTGAGTGAGTGAGTGAGTGAGTGAGTGAGTGAGTGAGTGAGTGAGTGAGGAGAGTAGAGTGAGTTGGTGAGTGAGTGGTGAGAGTGGTGAGTGAGTGAGTGGTTGAGTGAGTGAGTGAGTGAGTGAGTGAGTGAGTGAGTGAGTGAGTGAGTGAGTGAGTGAGTGAGTGAGTGAGTGAGTGAGTGAGTGAGTGAGTGAGTGAGTGAGTGAGTGAGTGAGTGAGTGAGTGAGTGAGTGAGTGAGTGAGTGAGTGAGTGAGTGAGTGAGTGAGTGAGTGGGTGAGTGAGTGAGTGAGTGAGTGAGTGAGTGAGTGAGTGAGTGAGTGGTATGAGTGATCAGCTTCGGCGCTGGACACACCTGGAACATAAGGGACGACTCCACAGGCAGGCATCCCCACAAGTACACAGGTGACTTGATTCGATTCGATCTCTGACTCATAGACTTGCAGCGTAGTACACCCACCAGGAGGTCATAGCAGTATCCCAAAGTGGCTGAATAGGTACCTTCGTCAGATGAGTCTGTGGAGAATTCTTGTAAGAAATCAACGGTGGGGATTTATTTTGAGGGGGAGGAGTATATTTATCTGTCTACGGGCTTATAAAATCACCACCGCTGCCACTACCTCCACCACTCTCATTGCTACTACCACTACCAAGCCTAAACTAGCACACTACCAGATGACCAGGTCGATTAAACATGGACCATGTTGTCGACTAGCCGTAAGCATTCCTCGCTCTGTGAGAACTTCAATTTGTATTGTTTGCTCATCTAACAACTGATTATCAGCTACAACTACAGCACTACCAACACTAACACCACCACAACAAGAACTGGATCAAATGGCTGACTAAATATTGACCAGTTTGTCGACTAGCCCAAAGCGTTCGACACACTCTGACCATACAATGCTCGCTGACCTCAGCCGAGGATATCTTGAGGAATTTCGCAGGCCACTGATAGGGTCGGGGTCAATTAGCTGACGAAATGGTTGACAAGTGATTGTGAATAATTTGGTTCAAGAATAGTCAGACGTTTGTAAAAAGTGATAGGGTGGCTCAGCGGTGAAATCCAAAGCGAATGCATCTGGGTTCGAATATGCATGTTTCAAAGTCGATCTTTGATATGTCCATTTGTTGACTCATCCAGAGCTCTGGGTTTGATGACCCAGACTATCGTGCTCTTAGTTAAATCAAAAACAAGAAAAAGCTACTCTATCCAGGGGAGGTCTATTAACCTGGGGTGAGGGGTACCTTTTGGAAAATAAAAGATTTTTAGATTGCATCCTCTAGGAATGGAAAACACGGATGTTTATCCCACACTATATTTACTTACCTACATATGCACACGGGCACTTCACAACACACACACACACACACACACACACACACACACACACACACACACACAACACACACACACACACACACACACACACACACACACACAGGTATTAAAACATTTCAATATGTAAAGAGCGATGAGCACAGATGTGTTCCAATGCTGTCATATTGAACCTCTGTTTGGGAGGGGGTGTTGTGTGCGCGCGCACACGCGTGTGTGTACGTATTTTAAATTTAGATATACCTCGCCCCTTTATAGGATACGCCCAAGTCGAGTGTGAGATTGAACTGAGCAGACCCCGTCATTTACCCATCCATACGGCTCCCACCCACTTACCCACCCACTTACGAACCCACCCACCGATCGGCAGCCAGCCAGCGAGTCGGTAGAGAAAATCGGCCGAACTGCTTCACGGTGTCAAACGCCTCCCGCAGGCTAAATTATCTCTCGCCAATCTCGCGAGAAATAAAGTCCAGAACCAAAACACGGCGAGTTCTTTTCTTTCGGCTCTCTCTTTCACTGACAACAAAAAGAGCCCCGAAATGAAGATGGCTGCCGGTTTTTATTCGGCGATGGTGATTCATTGTGAGCGAGACACCCCCATCGTGTGGATCACAAAGGGCCCCCGACAAGTGGTTCTAGCCGTAAAGAGCTTATCTTTGGCGCACTAATGGCCCAGTCAGCTCGCTCATAATTGCATGTTACAGCTTTCTGAAAGGAAACGGAATGACGTCTCTAAATTGAACACTTTTGTTCATGATACCTTGTAAAAGCGACGAGAAACAATTTCGACCTCGGGGGTAGGGGTCGGGGCCGGCCTGGGGGTGGGGAGGAGGAGGGGGGGAGATCCTCTATGAGGGAGGCGGCGGGGGCGATCCGAGTTTAGATATTAGCCGATGGTCGGGGATGAATTTCTGTTGGCCTTTTTGTGAGTATAACTTCCACGACGAATTACTTCGAATATCGCTCACTCTGACCTCGAATTGACCCCCGAACAAAACTAGATACATATGAGATCCGCAGCCATTTATTCGCCATGTTATTGGCTGTCGCCGAGTTAACATTAAACGATAAAATGTCAGACTGAGAAATAAAGCTTTATTACGATGTGGAAAATGAAATTAAAGGATAACTAATAATGCTTGAAAACAAAAATAAAAATTGGACAGCAATAAACTTTAAATAAGTGTGTGTGTGTGTGTGTGTGTGTGTGTGTGTGTGTGTGTGTGTGTGTGTGTGTGTGTGTGTACCCGATTGGGTCTCTCTATCTCTCTCTCTCTCTCTCTCTCTGTGTTTATCTATTTGTATGTATGCATCTCTCTCTATCTGCCTGTTTGTATATATGTCTGTCTGTCTGTCTGTCTGTCTGTATGTCTGTCTGTCTGTCTGTCTGTCTGTCTGTCTGTCTGTCTGTCTGTCTGTCTGTCTGTCTGTCTGTCTGTCTGTCTGTCTGTCTGTCTGTCTGTCTGTCTGTCTGTCTGCCTGTTTCGCTATTTTACAGTCTATCTTTACGTTCTGATACGTTGATACGAAGCCAGTAATTTGCGGTTAAAGTCTCTGCTGATGACTTGGGTGGGTGGCGCGGTGAGCGATAAATGATGTTCTGCTGTTGTATTTTCGCCCATTAGATGGCTGCCATTTTGTTCGGAGCTCTCACACAGGTGCTCGAAATTGATAGCCTCCATCGTAGCCGTGGGGCCCAAACACCCCCTGTCGGCTTGAAGTCGTATTAATTAGGCAGACCATAACCAAAGAGAGGCAAAGAAAGAGAAAGAGATCTTGCCGGCGATAGGTTTACAAAGGTTTGTTATAATCAGGTGTTCTTGGTATTGTTTGAGGTAAATATAGGTGTCGGTGTCAGGTGTGGGCACCGAGGTTTAAATGTGAGGGGGTGATGTTTGAGGGTATTTGCGGCACAACTACTCATACAAACATAGATAAATGCATACACAAATACATATATATATATATAAACGTACACATACACACACACACACATACAAAGACACACATACACACACGCGTACATAATGTATATTCCCTCTTTCTCTCTCTCTCTCTCTCTCTCTCTCTCTCCACACACACACACACACACATACATACATACACACACACGGACGGACACACACCCATATATATATATATATATATATATATATATATATATATACGCATGCACACGGGCACCGTGCTCATTTAAAGACTATCATAACAAACATATCACTAGACAGGTCATTTAAGGACCTTTTAACGACACATAAAGCACACATCAGAACTCGAACCCTATAATTACAGCGCAATCTTCATCCGAAACAACCCCCACCGCCAAATATTCGCAACTCACCCCCATTCACCCATCTACTCAGAAGCATCTCCTAAATAAGCCCCCCACCGCATAACCCCACTTCACTCAGCGGGTGTCCTGACAATAACATTAAATAATCAAAGCAAACACACACACGCACACGCACACACTACCATTAACCAATAATTTGTTAAATATAATATAAATTCACGCAAAGTTCCTCAATTATCGTTCACCCTTTACACACACACACACACACACACACACACACAACACCTCCAGACATATGTGTAGATAGCGTAACACTATATTAATAAAGTGTTTGGTGACGTCACACTACGTCACGGTTAGTGAATGCTGAGGTGTGGGTGCTACTAGGGTGTTATTTCTTTATTTCTCGATAATAATTCGTCTTCATATGTCGAATAAAAACTCGTCCCTTACGGAATTACGGTCAGAGAAAGAGAGGGGGGAGTTAAAATATATGGGATGTGTGTGTGTGTGTTTGTATGTGTATATATGTGTGTGTGTGTGAAAGGGGAGTCACTCACGGCTCCGTGGCGCCACCTAACGGCGAACTCGTGCCGCCGGGTTCAAGGACGTGGCGGGCAGACGGCCGGAGATAGGAAGATGACACCACCGAGAAGCATCTTCCCAATTGTATTCCAGGTAATTCTGTTTGTCGAGAATTGCTTTCGAAGCGGTTCAAGAAGCCCCCCCCTCATCTATCTCTATCTCTCTCTGATAACACCGCTTGGGGCGCTGTCAGCGCTTTGAAGTCCGTTCCACGCCTGGTGATTAACCGTGGAATACAAAATGGAAAAAATATACAGATATCTTCGGCATTGTTATGTCAATGTGGATGATGTCTTTGAGAGGCAATTCGCGTAAATTGGTTTTTCTGTTGTACTTACGTGTTTTTGTTTTGTTGGAGGGGTTCACGGGGGAGGGGGGGGGGGTTATGGCGGGCACCGCGGGTTATGGCCGCAGGGACAATCAGACGGGTGGAGTTTGTACTGTTCCATACTTTTCTAGTGTACTTCGAATGTGTTTGTTTAGCGAAGAATTTTATGAAAATAAAGCGTTCGAGTTGTTTATGTTATGTGGACATGTGTGTGTTTGTTATGATAACTGTGATATACTGTCTGTCTGTCTGTTGGTCTGTCTGTCTGTCGCCCTCTCTTCCTTCTCCACTATTCAATCTATCTATCTATCTATCTATCTATCTATCTACCTATATCTATCTACCTACCTACCTGTCCGTCCGTCCGTCCGTCCGTCGTCCGTCCATCCATCTATCTAACTATTTATCTATCTATCTATCTGACTATTTAACCCCCCCCCCACACACACACATCTCCCCCTTTCACCCTCCCTCTTTTCTGACGCATCTCCATTTTAATAGCGCAAGAGGAGGCACTGGCACAAAAAATAACCAATTATGATTACAACATTTTGACATTTCATTAGAAGAACAAATCAAGAGAGTCGACAAGTTTAATGCCTCATCAGTTAATGTAGTCAGCAAGTTGATGAATCAGTGATTAATTAAGTCAATCAATCAGTTAAACAGTTATCTGTCGTGTCCTCTTGTCTGTTAATTACGAACAACGATTAATACATCTGATGTGAAGACACTGATGACACTGTTGACACATCTATATTATCTCTACAAGATGAATACTTTAAAGGTCCATCTCTCGTCCAACATGCCTATTTCATTCTCTCATCCTTCCCCTGAAATACCCCCCCCCCCCACACACGCGCGCACACAAACACACACGCACGTGCATCGAGAAGTAAAAACAATATCTACCACATAAACAAACTCCCCTATTATCGCACACACACGCGCGCGCGCGCGCACACACACACACACACCCACCGCATGTCTCGTCCAATCTGACTCATCGAAGGCTATCCACAAACCAAAACACCCACGAACGACAATAGCAACAAAAACAACTAACAATCACAACAACAAAAAGCAACAATGAGAACAACAACAACAATAATTGGTAAAAGCACCCCCCCCGCCCCAAACAAAACCACAAATGTTAATTTCTCACACCCATCGAGTTGTTGTTATATCCAAATTTACGTCTCATAATTATCAACACAAAATAGAACCATCTCTCCCACATCTGAACCCCCCCCCCCCCTGCTCACAATAGAACTATTTATAGTTCCTCGACGAAAGGGGGGATTTTTAATTTTTTAAATCCTCCCCCTATCCTGTTCTCAACGGGACGATAATAGGGTATTGTGAGGACATGAATTGGGATATAGAATGTTGTAATATTAATTATATCTGACAAAGACGGGACACAATGGTGATAATAATTAATTAATACTTGCTATAATAAGATAGTGAAAAGGGCTTCTATTTTGACACAATGCCTGGCCGTTGCCAATGTAAGCTGGACCATAATGTGATATATATATATATATATATATATATATATATATGATAGGTAATATGTATGTAATGGTAAGACGTGACAGGGTTCGGGAAAGTCTCCCTATTGTGAATAAGGAAAGAAACGGCGTGTGTCTGCGCGCAAACGCGTGTGTTTGTGTGTGTGATAGTAGTATATGTGTGTGTGTGCGTGCGTGCGTGCGCATGTGTGTGTGTGCGCGTGTGTGTTTTTTGGGCCGTGTGTAATAAGGCACAGGCACATATAATCTCCAAACGTTAATTAAAACTCTGGACGATTCATACTACTTCTACTACTACTACTACTACTACTACTACTACTGTATATATTAATGTATTTATGTATATATGATACTACTATTACTACTAATAATATATATGTATGTATTTATGTATGTATATTACTACTATTACTACTACTACTAATACTAACACTACTACTATTACTACTACCACTACTACTACTACTAATACTACTATTACTACTATTACTATATAAGACTGTATTTATGGATGTATGATACTACTGCTATATATGTATGTATGTATCTACTTATTACTACTACTACTACTACTACTATATATATATATATATATATATATATATATATATATATATATATATATATATATATATACCACCTATTGGTGTATGTATGTAATAACATTATTATTATTACTATCACCACCTTACCACAAGAAGAAGAACAACATCATTAATAACAACAACTACTACTACTACTACTGTTACTACTACAACTACTATTACTGCTACTATTGCTAATATTACCGCTACAGCTTATCTTACATCTAGTTTCACAACAATGACAATAACAGAAAGAATAATAATAATAACAACTATAACAGACGCCACTAACACTCACTCAGCGCTAGCACTATTTAGTGCCCCATCAAGCCGTTCCCGACACTATTTCCGCTTAAGCTCCTACCATTGACATCAATGGCAGCGTCCCCGCATTATCGCTCACAATAAACCGCGTAGTAATACAACGCCCGTACAACGGCTATACAACAATACGACAACACTACAACCGTACAACATCTTATCGGGCCGAAAGCCACTTCCGCTTGTCGTTGTCGAACGCCAGGTGGCGGCATTGTTCGCCGACGGAGTAATCTGATTAGATGTGCGGCGGTTGTTAGTCTTGTTGTGTAGTGCTAATAAACGGCGCGTACGTATAAAACATGGAGGCGAAATATAGTCCGTGGCCAGATATTATATTAATTGCATCTCTAAAACGGTGTTAAAATCGCATTATCTTCGGAAAAAGTCGAAATGTTGCTTCATCGGCAAATTTTCTCTCTTTTTTCCCCGGGTTTAGTTTACAGTTGGGAACAAAATGACAATCTCAATAACGCGACCCCGGGGCACTGCTAAGCATGCACATGCGCAATAACACCCGGCACATTATCCCCCTTTCTCCGATTACCGCACACGGCGTGCACGTGTTTCGTGTTTGACCTTCACGCCCACACCCACTTGACCCGGCTCCGTTCCATCGGCTAGAACAAGATGCCGTCCTCGTATGACGTATGCCGTCCATCAGCCAATCGGATTGACCGTGATTAACCGGAAGCACTCGACCGCGGTCAGAGGTCGCTGCGTCGAGTGGCGATAAAAGTGACGAGGTGCCGAAGGTGGCGCCACTGCCAACACGTCCCCTAGCGGAAACGCTCCCAACGGGACAAACAAACATCCGGGAAGCGAGAGGATGGGACGGCGTTTTAATCCGGACACAGCCATTGTACAATATGGCTACTAGCTTAAGACGCCGAACAGTGACTTTTTCATTTGCAGAGCTCGATTTCTGGATCCCATTCAGCGCCATTCCGCCGAGTTTCTTGAAAGGGCGTCACCCCCCCCCCCCGCGGCACCCCATTCCTTCCAACCCACCCACCCTTTATGATCTACCCCCTCCCCCGCCTCGTTCCATTCTCAACCGACTCCATTCAACCTCATTTGACACAATTCGACTCCATTAAACCAATCGGCCTCAAATGCTACCCATTTGTATTCACCGGTACCCCCCCACCCCCTATTTGCCTCTACTGCATACCCCAATTGGCTCTACTGCATACCCGTACAATTTATCTCGCTTCAGCATTACTGGGCACCAGTTGGTGTCATCCGTTCTCATTCGACCTAATGTTTGGCCTAATTCAACCCAAACGCAAACCCATTCGCCTCAATTCATACCCCATTCGTCTGTCGTCTGCTCTCTGTTTGTTCGCCTTCGTCCCAGTTGTACCCATTACGTCTCAATCGATCTGACTGTTCGCGTCCATTCGGACTTCATCTGGCCTCATTCACCGGATCCCTGCCCCACTCACCCGAACCCCGCTCCATCCACCGGGACTCGGCCCCACTCAACCGCACTCAGCCCCACTCAACCGCATTCTGGCCAATTCACCTGCACACTGCCCCCATTCACCCCAAATTTCGAGCTCGGGTCCGCCATTGTTCCCAATTCGGCATCGCTCGACAATTTTCGGTCTCATGATCTCCGCATTTCGGTCCATTCACCACGATTCGGGATCCATTCGTCTAAAATCGTCCGTTCGTCCCCATCAAATTGGTCCCTCATCCACCGTCCGAGTCGGTCCATTTCAACCCCCCCTCCCTCACTCACGCCCAACATCCCACCCGATTCGGCCCCGTCCATCCAGTACCATCGGCCCCATTGTGTTGGGGTACGATTTTCAATGATTTTCAATCTAGCCGAATACAATAGTACAATCAGGTTGGAGCTTGAGCTCTGGTGATTTCATTACCGAGCTCGACAATGGGGCGCTCAATGGCCGTGTTTGTACCGTTCATTCATTATATGGTCGACAAAGGGAGGCCGCCCGCTGGGCCGCCCCCTTGCCCGCCATTGTGCTCCCATTATGGCCGACTTGTCCCTTTCAAGCCGAGGGCGCGTTAAAAGCGGCCCGACAGCGGGCGAACGTCGCCGAATTACGCCGATTCAGTGGCCCGGGTTGGCGGCCATTGTACAATGGCGGCGTGTCTATCGTGTGATTGGCATTCTCGGCGTCCGGTGACGCGAACGTCGCTAGCTGACGTCATATTGCCAGAATCGGGAGAGAGGGAGCGTGTTCTTGGAAGCACGTGGTATTGTTGGTGTCACGTGACAGGTTCTCGGGAGCGGTTTGCGGTCGCTAGTATAATGTTGTAATGTTCAGTGTGAGGATACACCAGAGGGCGTAATTTCTGAGATTATCAGTCAGTTTGTCAATATCTCTATCTCTTTATCTATTTAAATATCTATCTATCCAGTTATCTGTGTACGTATGTATCCGTCTACATCTATCTATTTATCTCTCCACCTATATCTATCTATCTATCTATCTATCTATCTATCTATCTATCTATCTATCTATCTATCTATATATCTATCTATCTATCTATCTATCTATCTATATATATATATATATATATATATATATATATATATATATCCTTACACCCATACCACCACACTATATCATGTTATATATCTTCTATTGTGTCTGTATTATCCGAGTGTTTACACACCATTGTGTCCGGGCCACGGTACTGTTTGTGTCTAGGTGCTGACCCCTAGCGCCGATAACACAACACAGCGACATCTGTTAGCGACAGCGCGAACAAAGACCGTCGTCGATAACAATAGAAACGAATCAATGGCCGCTAACGAGACCGATGTCGTCGGCCATCTTGGATCCGAACACCTTTACGACAGCCGTCAATGGGCTCTCATCGGCTAAACAACAATGGCCGCCCTCGATACACGACATCGTCGTATAGAGCGGGTGAGGCGCTCGCGGACAGAAAGGGGGCAGCACGTGTTCGACTTCGGCGCAGAGAATATCGGCACGAGACTTCCGGTCTGAGGCTTACCACGTCATTAATTTTCAATGGCTTCGATTTAATGCGCCATTGTCGTTCGGCGCCGGCCGCTATTGTTAGCCGGACTTTGCCGACGATTGCCGAAGTAAGCCGAATACAATGGCTCGCACAATGGCGCCGGTTCTGGATCACAATAGAGGCGGATCCGTATCCGGTTAGCGGCGCATGCCTTCTTGGGCCGAGTGAGGTGTTTGCGTGGTCCTCGAGCATGCGCAGTGACCGATCAGCGGCTTCCGGTCGGGGAGGATGAAAGTGTGTGATGGTCGATCTGTCGGTGAGGTAATGGCGCTGTGAAATATTAATTAATGTGTTGTTAATTAATATTTCTGCTTCAATTGTGTGCGCGCATTTGTGTGATTGTGTGTGTGTATATGTATGTGTGTATGTGCATGTACACGTGTGACGTATGTGTGAGTGAGTGAGTGTGTATATATATATACGCGTGCGTGCGCTAGGCCAGTACCAAACGAAATAACCGTTTCACCTCAAAATTGCCTGGAAACCGAATTAGGACAAATGCCGACACTTCCCCGTTTATCACATCCGCCATTCAGAAAGTCTTCTTCCTTTTCGGGCTCTTCATTTATCTGGTATTCTCGGTCCAGATTGATAAGATTATGTTGTGAACATCGACCGCCATGTTTCACAATATTGTCATTGATATGTGATCAATTTATTTATGTGTACCGATCTAATAGCTGTTATCAGCTGGCAGATATATAATGAAAATAACCCTTTATAATAGAATGGCTGTAATAAATTAGTTCGCGTGTGTATGTGTGTGCACGCGAGCGTGTTGTGTGCGAATGAGATCGCCAACATATATATATATATATATATATATATATATATATATATATATATACAACACACAATGCCTACACACAACGCGCGAACATGCATACAGAAATATGAAAAGTCGTTGTTACCCATGGTTTTGGGCCAGTGCCTTTTCACGCACTGCCAAAACCAAGTCTCGAAATAAAATTACCTATTTCGTCAACCAATCAGGCTCGTTCAGCGAACTGTGCCACAACGTATATCACGTCACCCACCTCCCCCTATCCGCCCCTCTGGCCCGTAATCACGTGTCACAAGATTGACTGCGCGCGCAACAAAGCCTCGCTTTCGATCAATCGGTGACGCCAAACGATTGATACGAGGGCTGTTTTCTCAGCCGCCAGAGGGCGTTCACAAGGGCTATTCATAGGCAACATAATCGGCCATTGAAAATTTCCTTTGATGAATTTCCAACTCCTCCCGTCGATTGCGTGTCGGTGCCAATTCCGGAATCGGAACATTCCGGAGATTGAGATCCCGAATGGGCCCAATTCTGGAGCCGTCTCTCTTCGGTCCTTGATCTCCACTTCCGGTTAATTACAATGATAAAAGTGCACGTGTGACTTCTCGCCAGTTTATGGGATTTCATTGTCTGGCCCGTGTCGTGACGTCAGCGCAGAGCGTGCCGTCACGTGACGTCGCGCACTGCACCACGTCATCGAAAACCCCACAGCAATATCCCGATTCCGGTACGTTTTGACATAGCTTCTACGGGATGACTCCGGAACTGAAACCAATCGATAGGAACACGGATTGCGTAGACTCCATTCCCTCCTCCCGGCTAGGGGGCGGGGAAACCTTAATGGCCACCATTGTGACGTCATCATTGATTAACTGCCTCCAAGTGAAGGGCTGTATCCCGAAAGTGTCTCCCGTTTCCGGATTAAGCATCATATCGGCAAATAATGATAATCTCAACGTTTTCTGGTAATTGAATTACGATTTTCATAAAATTATTAATCTTCATTTCCGGATCGTTTTATTCCGGATTTGCCATTATTGTTCTAATGGTTCAATCGAGCGTGGAATACGTGAAAGGCGGATCCGGGGTTTATATATTATGAGTGTTGGGTGAGGGGCAAGCCGCCATAGAGGCGAGTGGGTATAGGAGAGGGGGGATCCATCCCACAACCTGTAGATTTTATCATTGGAGGGTAATTTAAAGCGAAGAAATCCCCACTCCACGATTATATGGGTGTATAATAAATATAATCACGTGTCTCCCACTTCGAATTCGCTCCTGATTAATTCGATGGTTTTGAACAGTAATCCTCTCGTATTCCTTACAGTCACCCTATCGCCTAGGCCACCAACTGGAACAAGATGGTCGCCGAGCTGAGACCAATGTCGGAACATGGTGTCGCTCAAATAAAGTTTCAACATGGGGTCGCTTTGATCCAGGATGCTGTGTCGGCTTCCGGTCTGTGAACGAGTTACTTTGTATGCCGATAAATCCGCAACGACAACACTGGGACACGTGGTGCCGGTGTCACGTGACATCTGCCGACAGCACCCCACGATGCGCATGCGTCGACATCGGCTAGAGATCGCCACTGGATTAGCTGGTCCAGAAACGCGTCCAACCTCAAAGTGCCAACTGACGGCGAACACCCCCTCCTCAACCGCGCGCGCGCACACAGACACACACACACACACACACACATACACACACGGTCCACCCCTCCAACGATCTCGAAGCCAGGTGGTCCCGATGAATACCACGTGTACATCTGGATATTCGTCACTTAGCGGAGCACTAAAATCCTTCCGGATACCAGATCCAGAGAAAACAAGCGAATAGAATTTTGCTTTTCTGCTTTTCTGCGCCAATTAGCCCGTTGAAAGCGAGGATCGATCTCCAGAATAGAGCCATCTTGAGGTGATCAGTCCCGCTTCTGGACACATTGAAATTGGCGAAACCCGCCTTTTTATCCCGATCCCGAAGGCGGCCATGTTTGTCTTTGCCGTTCTGGATACCGGCGCGTATAATTGGATGGCTCGAGGTGATGGCCGCCCCGGGAAAGCCGAGATCCGGAAGACTGTGATCTATGAGTGTAAGCAATCCGAGAAAGTAACCAGAAGGTCGCTTTGATGGGGGGAGGGTGGTCTAGGGACATAATACAACCATTCTGAAGAGATAAGAATGAGTATCACTCTCTCTCTCTCTCTCTCTCTCTCTCTCTCTGTGTGTGTGTCTAACTCTATATGATCTACTCTTTTCGCCCTGAGACAAGTCGTTCCCTCAATATTTCGTCCCCTGTTATGTACGATACCCATGTAGGGGGGAACCAGGGCTACCCCAACTAATTTATATATGTATATGGGGGGGGGGGTCTCTTTGAGGGCCCTACATAGCCTTCTTATCCTACTCTTTTTCCTTTCACCAACATTTTAAAATATTTCACCCATGACGCCCTCCCCCCAAAATCCCTTCAGGATCCATGCTCTGGCTGTTCTATCCTATAAGCAATATAGCGGTGTATCAGTTAGATAGAGTGATACCAGTTTTGGAGTGTCATCAACAATCAAGAAGTATAAGTTTGAGAGTATTAATACTCCAGGAGGAGGAGAACCAGTTGTATGTAACCTGCTTTTCTGGATCGGTTCTGGTGTTCCGGAACGGGGCTGTAACCTGTCTGTCGGAACCGTTCTGGTGTACCGGAACCGGACTGTAACCTGTGTGTCGGAGCATTTCTGGTGGATTGGGAGAACCGACGGTCGGTGGAGTGGTCCCATCCGGTAGCGTAAGCGATCCGGGAGTGTAAGCTATTCTGGAGCGTAAGCCAATCCGGATAGACGATGTAAGATATCCGGAAAGGAGACTTGGCAACAAGTGGAAACACGGACGGCGTTAATCCAAGATCCGGCCATTCTGGATCTACACGAGCGCCAGGGGTCAATCGGTGCATTCATCGGAGAACGCAACTCGTAGTAAGTACGATAATGCTCATCCGCATAAACAACAACAACAACAACGACAACGACAATAGCAACAACATTAAAACAACATACTTCCTTATTGAAATGTTCTAGGATCGCAACATTAACAGTCCATCCTTCATGGATAAATCAATCAATCAAAAACAATAAATCAATAAATCAATAAATAAATAAATCAATCAATCAAATCAATCAATTAATCAACCAATCAAACCAAAAGAACTCAATGTTACAGGTTCACGTACACAGTATGTATATATTTATGATGAAACACCGAAACAGGAGGCCGGAAGTCGACGTCCATAAATGGCTACCTTTCCGGATACGAAAGTCAAATTTAAATTTAAATCTCCCAATTTAACGGTTCCCTCGCCGCCATTTGCGAACAGTGGCGTCGTTCTTATCAACAAGATGGTCTCAGTTTTAAAATGTTCTAATTACGACGAGTCATTGCTAAGTAATAAACTCGAGACCGGAAGTAATATAATCTCGCTAATTAACGGAGGATCGGCAGACAATCGGCCGTCGCCTGAAACGACCAGTCACGTGATTGCCTACGTCTACATTCGACTTAGCAATTCAGCTAAAGCCGTCGTTTGGTAGTGTAGTCAGTGCTAGTTTGTGGGTTTCTGGTGTTCGTTTCTGGTAACAAATTAGCCATTTTTTTCCCGAGGATTTTATTGCTCGGACATTAAGCCACCGTGATCCGGGTATCAATCGGCCATATTTAGAACCGGAAGCGTCGCCATGATGACCGTCGTAAAGGCCAATTGAGTTAATTACACATCACTCGGCACTTATGCGGAGCGCCGACGTCGACCGGAAGTACAAAGCCGACGTCACCGACGTCACATACGGCCGCTCGCCAATCCGGGGACTACACCCGGCGTTAGCGCGCCGGTACACCCACAGTGCTGCCCTCTGGCGCCGTAATGAGCTCTTTGTCCGCGATGACAATGACCCGGCAATTTCGAAACACGCTCGCTAATTGTTGTCGCCGCCTGTCTGCATTGTATCCCCGTCGGGATCGTTCCGGATAGCGGTCGCTCCAGACATTGTTGGGTGATAATGGCGGCGATTTGGTTTAGTTTTCGCCATTGTTCAAGAAGAATGCGGCACGCCGCTCCGATTCATGGCGCCGTCGGCTAGTCGCCATTGTCCTGTTGACCGAAACAACTTCCGATCTCTCGCCATTCGCCGATCGTGGCCGCCATTGAATCTCGATCGCAGTTTAATGGAATATGTAATGAAAACCGGATTCAGGTGCGCGGGCCCGCAATATCCCCCCACCCCTACAATAGCCACCACCGAATGATTCGTAACGCAGATGAGATCACGTGACATTGTCCGCGCCGCGCGAACGTAATAATGGCGGGTCTGGCGAGGCGGAATTGATGCGCACGCGCGTTTGTTTCTCTTATTATAGCCCGACAAGCTCTAATAGGCGATAAAACGATACCATTCGGCCCATGAACATAGTGATCGCGAACAATGGTCGCGGGAAGCACCGAACAGAGAACCCGCATTGAAAATGCACGCACTACGCTGAGCCATTCAAAGCGAGGACGGAATAATTCCCGCTTTCATTGGCCTTTGTTCGCTTTTAGCTGTTTTTCGTTGTTAGTTTTGTGTCCATTTGTTCTTCAACCTTATCTGGTCGCCTTTTCAAACGATCTGCTTTCCAGTTCGATTTATCCGGCAGAAGAACAAAGTGGCACAAACAAAACCCTTCGACTCTACAGAACACGACGAACAAAAGATGCTAGTGCCATTTTCCCATAGCATTCGACCGCGTTCCCCTGTTTCCCTTTCAATCGTCCATTAATTAACACGTCAGCCAATTAAAATCCGACTGCCCGCCTCTCTCAGCCAATCAGCGTTTAGACCAGGCAGCCATGTTGGCCTAGTTATAGACGCATACTAATGATAACATTTCTGACCGAAGTTGTCAATCTTTTTCACTAATGGTTACGTTTATGACGTAATGAGGGCTCGTCGGGAATATTTAGTGGTAAATAATTTCGTTATTTCTGTTGAAAGCGTACGGTCTTTATAACACGTGTTATAACATGTGTTACATCATCTTCATAGCATGTGTTATAACGTGTGTTTTATCATCTTTATAACATGTGTTCATTTTGTTATGGTGTGACGGAAAAAACATATCCGTTAAATAATCAGAACATTCACCGAAATACAAGAACTTTTGTCTCCTAGAGGTTTATGTTCGGGACGGGGAAGCAGTGTTATGTCCAGTGAGGGCTATGTCCAGTGAGGGTTATGTCCAGTGAGGGTTATGTCCAGTGAGGGTTATGTCCAATAAGGGATATGTCCAGTGAGGGTTATGTCCAGCGAGAGTTATGTCCAGTGAGGGTTATGTCCAGTGGCGATTGTGTCCAATGGCGATTATGTACAGTGGCGATTATGTCCAGTGGGGGTTATGTCCAATGGGGGCTATGTTCAGTGGGGGTTATGTCCAGGGGCAGATATGTCCAGTGGGAATTATGTCACTCACTCAACCCCCCACCCTCCCTCCCACTCACACACCCACTCACTCAGAATCGCACTCAGACTTAACGACCTGGCCAACAAAAGCACCTCAACCCTTCCCCATCTTCATCAAGTCCCCCCCCCCTCCCCCCCCATAACGGAGATAAACACATTACGACGTCATCTTCAAACTCTATTATCTCGTTATCCCATTTAACTCCGTGTTATGTAATATAACCACTCCCCCCCACCAGTATAACATCAACTAATCAACACGACATTTTCCTGTAAAGATGTCGTCATCTTTATTGTTGTTATTACACGATGTTGTTGATGTTATTACACGATGTTATTACTGTTATTACACGATGTTATTGTTGTTATTACACGACGTTATTTTCCCCCATTCATATAACAACATTAATGTTTATCAGTATTAAACAGGTCTTTTATAACATGTTATATTTGTACATGCAGTTTGTTGTCCGTGTGTTTGTGCGTGCGTGCGTTTTAGCACGCATGTGTACGATGACTTACTGGCCTCATGTCAAATAATATGAAAAGCGAAAAAGTATAGTATAGTTATAATGAAAGGGTTATCGACTTATCGTAGTGCCCTAATGTAGTACACCAAATTCGGAACTGGGCCGTCGTAGTGCTCTATAATGTAGTACACCAAAGTCGGAACAGAGCCGTCGTAGTGCCCAAATGTAGCACATAGAGATCAGAACAGGGTTGTCGAAGTGCTGAAAAGTAGTACACCAAGGTCAGAACTGTTGGAGCCCCGTCGTAATGACCGAATGTAGTATACCAAAGTCAGAACAGAGTTCTGTAGTATCCTAATGTAGCACATCAAAATAACAAAACAGCTGTCGTAGTCCGCAAATGTAGTAGAACTAAAATCAGAAGAAAACGGCTGCCTGTGTCCAGTTACAGACAAACAGACAGACGAATAGACAGAGACGTGCAAACAGACAGACCCACAGACAGACAGACAGACAGACGGACAGACAGAGACGTACAGACAGACAGACGGACAGACAGAGACGTACAAACAGACAGACGGACAGACAGAGACGTACAAACAGACAAACGGACAATCCCATTCATCATCCAACCTCTTAATCTTCTATCATCTTCACAATGATGTCTATAGGGGGCGTGAAGGACGCCGTACTTTGAGTGGCGACATCTATCGGACACGATCTTGCCACTCGCCCAAATCTGGAATCGGCAATCAAAGGCGACGTTACGCCCGACCCTAGGTATGCCCTACGGGCTGTCGAGATGTCAACCAGGGCTAGGTCAAGTGATACACGGGCCAGACGCCAGGCGGCGCTGGAATGATCCATCCAACCCACTGGGCAAAGGCACCTCCCCACCGTTCGTGTTGTCCGGGATCGCCTCCTGGCCAGCCATTATCCGGAATCCGGCGCTCCAGAGACCACTTCAAACGGCTCGAAACACTCGCCATTTTCCTCCTTTTGATCCCGGACAGAAACGACCGCGGCGGCGGACTCCTTTTTCTGTCGCCCCGCACCGCATTAGGCGTAGTAATACAGAATGACGGCGGCTCATGGAAATTGGCCCATTGGCCCCCTGATCGTATCCTGCGGCGAGGCTATTTCATGCGGAATTGATTTTAATTATAAATTTTATTTGGCCAAATTAGATTCTTTCTCAGCTCAGAAACAGAGACAGGCAGACAGAGGGAGGAGGGGGAGGGTGCTTTGCGAGGGGGGGGGTGTTCGTCATCTTGGCCACAAACGGCCATCTTGGCACGTAAATATTTGCTCGGTTATGGAGAACGATTGGGTTAGGGAGCGGAACGAAATGTGATTTATTGTCGGGAGATGTCGCTAGCGGTCGTTGTGACGACACAAGGTGAGTAAGGGAGTAGGAGGTGAGTGGGGAATATGTCGCCGACGAAAGCCGTCATAGATATATATATATAGATAGATAGATAGAAAGAGAGAGATAAATATATATAGAGAGAGAGTGAGTGAGTGAGTGAGTGAAAGAGATAGATATAGATAGATATATATATATATATATATATATATATATATAGCTATCTCTATATGCTTGCGATGATGTATGGTTATGTATGTGTGTGCATGTGTGTGTGTGTGTGTGCGTATGTATATATACGTGTGTGTGTGTGTGTGTGTATGTGTCAGTATGTGTGAATTTAGAAAATGCCAAAATTTCTAACATTTAACAAGAAAAAATACAAGATAATGCAAATACCATACCATACCATACCATACCATACCATACCATACCATACCATACCATACCATACCATACCATACCATACCATACAATATCAACCAACCAATCAACCAACCAATCAATCAATCAATCAGCCAACCAACTAACAAGCCAAGCAAACAATCAATCAATCAAATAAACAGTCCTATTATATCATTAATTAACAGATAGAATTGGAATTATATCTTCTCGTCTCCTTCCCATCTGGGAATCAATACCCAAAACCCAGCACACCACCCACCACCCAACATGGCTCCTTCCCTCCAACCTAAACCAACACCCAACTGTCTCTGTCAAACCCACCACCCAAGTCGTCATTCCACTAACACAATTGTCGAAATTCGTCCAATTTGGCGAAAATAAGCGACCAATTCCCCGTAAAGAGTTTCTGGAGCAACTCGTCTAGATGAGCGATAGTGGCGCCACCTCTAAATCCCGAACAAGCGAAGAACAATTGGCCGGACTCGGCCTAATGTAATATCGTCCCGTCCGAACACCGGGCGCTCCGCCGAAGACAAAGCTAGATTGAATTTCGTGCCAATTTTCCGCCTATTATCGCCCACCAAGATGGCGGCCGGCGAATGCGTGGCGCCCCCAGCGGCGAGCCGCCCGGCGTCGTCGCCTCGAGGGGGCGCTAACGTCGTTTAGCGCGGTTCCGGACAATTTCGTCCGCCTTTTATTGGTTTGTGTCTCGACGATAATGGAGGCTATTTGTTCCCGTTAGCGACTGTTTCATCGAAACGAGATAAACGGATAGCCGACTGATTTGCATATCTCCGCACAGCGCGCCCCCTGGCGGCCAGCCGGCTCGGCGAACTGGCGCGCGGCCGTCGACTCGCATGCGCAGAGGGAAATATCTCATCGGCGAAGCGGGCCACGATGACGGTAATCGAATTGCGCGTGCGCGCTCTGTTCTCTCGCCAAGATGGCGGCCATATCGTCTTCGATGACAAACGCCGTCTATATGAAAGGAAATCATCGACGAGTCGTATTTTAGCAATTAAGGACCAGTCCACATCGATGGGGGTCACACCACTCCCTCTCCTGACGCACATTCCCCCCCCCCCCCACACACATTTTTCATCATCCACTCGAAGCAATCTTCGGCATTAATTAAAATTCATCCGAACCCCTCATCCACGTAAAGAACGATCGCTACGGACGGTCGACAACGACCGACTAGATGAACGAGGCGGCAAATAAACACGTGCTCCGGCGCACGGCGAACGGCAGCTTACCGCCGACAATGGCTCGTTTCCGGTTAATTACGGCCGATTGCGGCGACATAATCGAAGGAAAACAATTTATAATTTCGGCGAATAAATATTGATATGTTCTCGTCGTGCGCCGATTGTGCGCCGATTGTGCGCCGACAATCGGGGATAATGGGGCGCCGCGTCCGCCGCGCAGCGCCGCCTAACGATCGCTTTAATAACCTCGTTGCCGCATCAATGGCCGCCTTTTAAACTGGCCGAGGAACTCATTACGAGGCTGAAAGGCGCTCGCTGAAGGCCCCCATCTTGAGTAGCTCGCCAGCGGTCGGGACTTTTTTCTCCTTTCCGCGGTTCATATTGATGCTTCCCGGAAGTGGATTGCTATCGAGGGCCACTTTACCGCATTCACGTGGAAAATGTAACATTAATAAATTACAAATCAAAACAGTGGCCACGTGATAGAAATTAATTGCACGGCCTGCTCCCCGGAACCACCCCCTCCTCACCCGTAAGGAGAGAGCTATTTTATTTCCGATGAGTTGATTTCAGATCTGGTGTCGGCAGACGTCATTCGATGCGACTAGAAGCCGTCACGACGAATGTACAGCCTGGCGGCCATAGGACGGGCCACGTGATGTCATCGTCATCGTCATCGTTGCCGAAACAACGGTACGGTCTCCACGGGTGAAGCTTGAAGCCGCCGCCTCCCATCAATTGGGTAAACATCAGACCAAAATTGGAAACTCCTCCCGTTTGGTCCAGTCTCGTCGACCTCTCTCCACGGCCCCACGTCCGCCGATCGAGTCATTTCTGGTCCGAGTCTGGCCCCGGACCGGACGAGAGGAGAATGGCAAAGCCGACTGGCAGCATTCAGCTCGATAGAGGCGAGAGGTACCAGTCAAGAAACAACATTTATTTCGCCAAATGAAAGAAGAACGATCGATGCCCTACGCCGAGGAGTCCGGTCTCTGTCAGACTTCTGGCGCGAGGAAATTGCGGCCGATTTTAATTATGGCGCGGATTTGTCGAGCGGGATAACTTTTCGTTCCGATAACAGACGGTGTTTGCTTTCATGTAACCAGGATCAGAGATCCTGCCCCCCGTGTGAGGCGTGTTTGAGGTTTGTGTGTGTGTACGGGTGTGTTTGAGGTCGTTTGAGGTTTTGTTGTCGGGATCGAGTCAGAAAGGAAAGCGGTAGGTTTTGTCTTGGCGGCAAAAAATGGCACGACATTGTTTGTCCTTCGTTCCGGATCGCGCTGTTGTCGATTCCAGATCCAACGATCGTTATGGATCGTAAAGGATCGACAAGGATCGCGAAACGTCTATAAAGATCGGTTTGTTTTTGAGTTTTTCTAACTGGATGCCCAATTTGATTACCCTAAGACTCGAGTTATTGATCCAGGACGCATTTGTGCCCAAATTGGCCAAAATTCATCGTCGTAATGGAAGAGATGAGAGTCGGGACGCAAGGACTTTAAGGGTCAGACAAATGGAAAACAGATAGACGGACTGACGCACCGTTAGCGTCAAAGGCGCCGAATCGCGTAACCGAAACGAGTCGGGATCCATTCAAAGCGGCAATCAATCCGGACACAATGACTGGCCGGAATCGCGCCTGGCCCGGATCGCCGACAATGACGCTTTGTGTCGCCCTCTAGCGGCCGTCAGGAGTCTCTTTGCACTTTTCGCCAGAAACGGGGAGCCTTTCTTCCGAGATCAATGCTCGCGGCCTAAGCCGATAGAGGGCGACGCCGTCGGCGACCCACCCGGCCTATTGTGAGGGAGCCACTTTCCGACAATAGCCGATGAATGCCTTGCGCAGGCGCACCGCTCGCCAATACGGCGGTGTCTATTGTAACTTTGGGCGTCTCACGCACAAGTGCATTATTTTAGCAGCATTTCGCCCTTTATTCAGACGAACTTTGGGGTTAAATTAGCTTCGGACAGAAGTCCGGGACTTTCTAAATGGCG
Source organism: Paralvinella palmiformis (assembly GCA_025642065.1). NCBI lineage: Eukaryota > Metazoa > Annelida > Polychaeta > Terebellida > Alvinellidae > Paralvinella > Paralvinella palmiformis. The sequence continues at coordinate 38,797 of JAODUP010000395.1, forward strand.
ACTGGCTCGCCATTATCGTCGACGAGCCTCGACGCTGATATTTATTTACGACGGTCTCCCCCTCCCCTTCACCCACCCTCGAGACCCTGTCCGGGTCCGAGGCCAAGAAGCCCGATACGCATGCCCAGCACATGGACCGGAAGTGTTGTAAAACGCCTTAATTACCACTTCTCGTGAAAGCAACGGCGTGAAGAGCGAAACGGAAGTCATCATCTTCTTTAGTCGGCATAAGGACTTGTGTGACGTAAAGACTGACGTGAAAGCTGACGTGAAGACTGACGTGAAGACTGACATGAAAGCTGACCTGAAAGCTGGCGTGAAAGCTGACGTGAAGACTGACGTGACGACTGACGTGAAGACTGACGTGAAAGTTGACGTGAAGACTGACATGAAAACTGACGTGAAGACTGACGTGAAAGCTGACGTGAAAGCTGACGTGAAGACTGACGTGAAAGCTGACGTGAAGACTGACGTGAAAGCTGACGTGAAGACTGACGTGAAAACCGACGTGAAGACTGACGTGAAAGCTGACGTGAAAGCTGACGTGAAGACTGACGTGAAAGCTGACGTGAAGACTGACGTGAAAACTGACGTGAAGACTGACGTGAAAGCTGACGTGAAGACTGACGTGAAAGCTGACGTGAAGACTGACGTAAAAGCTGACATGAAAACTGAGGTAAAGACTGTTTGACGAATAGAAGGCAATATACGGCATTAGTCGATGTCACTGAAGTGACTAGTCGATCTCTCTGTGTACGGAACAGCCAATAGTCACCAGCCAGTGTGACGATAAGGAAAAGTAAGGCCGACAGTAAGGGGACTAGTCAGCGTCACAATAAGGACTAGTTACTATTATAATAAGGTATAGCGAGCGTGACAACAAGGACTGGTCGGCATGACAATAAGAGTCAATGTGACAATAAGAGTCAGTTTTGTGACAACAGGAATCGTTCACTGATATGCCAAATATGTCTGTAGTAAGTGTCAATAAACGTGTAATATAAATAATAATAATAATAATAATAATAATAGCTGCCGTAACAAAATTAACATCAATGCTATTATATTGTTTACATTAAATGTCACAGTTCGTTTCATCTATTCTATATTGTGACATTTTATATGAGAGTTGTTAATTATTTAAACGCCTTACCAACTCTGCTAAAGGGATAACGGTGTAACTAAATACAATATTGTATAACGTTACTGTGTAACATCACAATGTAACGCAATAGTTGTATTGTATATCTGACATGACGTGACATGACGTGACATGACATGACATGACATGACATGGAATGCATAGGTATGGTATGCAGTGGTATGGTATGGTATGGTATGGAATGGTATGGTATGACAGGACATCAAGTGGCACGGCAAGACACGACACAATACGACATGGCATGTCATGCCATGATGATGATGATGATTGATGTTTTACGGCCACTTTTGTGCACAAGGTAGGCTAAATGGGCCGAGCGACTTCCAAAGGTAATGAGGTCAAAGACGAAACAACCTTCAGATATGCCCACGACGAGGTTCGAACACGTGTGGTAGTGATATGTGAGCCAACACGCTACCGCTAGACCACGGAGGCGCCCTGGCATGTCATGCCATAGCTGATAATAATAATAATAATAGTAATAATAATACTCTTAAAAAAAATACGTTCCCGCACTATGATGGCATCACATGGTACATGACATGATATGACATGACGTGACGTGACGTGATGTGACATGACGTGACAGGATGGCAGATGACGTAACACGAATGTGCCGCCATATCAAGTGACTTGGGGCACGTAAACAAAACACGATATACCTGGGTACAAACATTAGACCATCACAAACAACAACTGTCAGGGAGACATTAAAACTTAAAGATAATCTAGAGAGTATCTGTCTCATCCATTTGTCGGCAATACTTCGTCGATTTCACGCGTCACTTCCGTTACAGTCAAATCGGAATTTTATACATCGATGTTAACAGATCATTTCCGGTTACACGACGAAATATGGCCGTTTATTTTCTTGCTGCTGTCGTAATTGACGAGTGTGATTGATGAGTTTTCTGTCTGTCTGTCTGCCTGTTTGCCTGCCTGCCTGCCTGTCTACCTGTCTGTCTGACTGTATGTCTGTCTATTTTAGGATGCATATATATGTGCATGGCTAGGCTCAGAGCATCAACATCTAAACATCCTCTAAAACTTATACCTCCATAAATCTATACATAAATAAATATATATGCATGAACCTAAATATACAAAAACTTCCACCTACACACATCTATACATACGTATACCTATATATATATATATATATATATATATATATATATATATATATGTGCGCGCTACTCATCAGCCTGTGGGGTCCAGCTAATCCGCTTTTCGTACGTGACAAATGTGTCACGCCCACATGGAAGCGGTTGTATACAGGCTATAAGTATAAACAGAAAGTACCATTTGACACCACAGCTCGCAGTAAACAACACGTACATGTGGTTCAACAGATACTATGATTTACTCAAACTTAACAACTATAATCATTTACATTTATCACTTAGTGAACGTTCATCCACACTTTAGTATATGTATTTAAGTGTGGTGGGATCTAAATTAAAGCACCTATCCGCTTCATCTATTTGACCCATAGTCATGAACAGCGGATTTCAGGCAGATCTCCCACGTCGGGATTATAATAAGTATTATTTAACAATTTTCCTATACGAGTGTAAACTAATTACTCATAATATGGAGAAAAACACTCACAGATTGTGTGTGCAAGCGCCTGCGTGAAAGCACTGGCTCAGAGTACTAAACGTATAAATCTATAACTACGGACTATGAGTACGGACAGTTGCTCACCGGACAGTTTCTCACCCGGACACTTGCTCACCAAGGAAATTAAAACGTGGACACTTGCTCACCAGTGAATTTTTAATAAGAAAAAGTGAATTTATAATAAACATTTTAAAATGATTTTTAATTCAGAAATATATTTCTTAGTATCGTATTACCTATATAATTATTGGGATGAATATTACCAATTATTAGGGCATTAAAGTTCAGCGTGATCAATATTATGTTTTTTTCCCATTAGAAATTCACTGGTGAGCAAGTGTCCACTTTTTCATTTGCTTCGTGAGCAAGTGTCCTGGTGAGCAACTGTCCGGTGAGCAACTGTCCGGTGAGCAACTGTCCTACACCCTAAACTTCTATACCCATCTATAAATATGTCCACGATTATTACATCTGGCCATGATGTAACAGAATTTCGCACTTGGTTAATAATACCTTAAAACACATCAATCTGCTGGTTTAGATACACCTGGATGTAAAATGTCTCCAGAACTTGATACCAAAGGTCCGAATCCGGGATAATTGTACACACACTGATAATATTGACATAGTAAATGTTTAATTGGTGTATATATATATATATATATATATATATATATATATATATATACATACACAGAGTGCATGCATGATGGCATTAACACCAGAATTCATGCATTCATGCCTATAAATGAGATTCTATAGACTTGTATAAAGAAAACGCCAGAACGGTCACTCAATTATTAATATTAGCCTCATCGCTGACTCAATAGAGTGAGTCAATTGAGTCATAATGGCGGCGTCTTTTCATTTTTCATACTTTACGATCGTCAAAGATCGGCTCACGTGTCGTAATTAAGTCAACTTCCGGAAACTGTTCACGTGACATGACGTCACTTGACACGTTATTGCTCCGCAGACTTCATTGTGAAAGCGCTCGATTAGGTCAATTGGCGGTTGTAACGTTGGCGGCCATATTTCGGCAGTGAATGAAAAGGCACTGGCACAAAGAATCAAAAATCGCGAATGCCACGAGCATCGGAATCCACACACAGCCCGCTTCTCAAACTGAGACGCCAATGCTTTTCTCGGCGTATTTGGAGGTACGCGAACACACGCGCGCGCGCGCGCGCGTGTGCGTTTATAAATGCACGAGCGCGCTGGGGCGAGACATCTCGATGTCTCTTCGAGCATGCGCACACATAGATACGCATTTGTGCTTTAAAGCGTCGTTTGTTTCTTGGTGTTTTCTTGTATTGCTGACCGTGTATATATATATATATCTATTTCGTGGCGTACACGCGTGTACTTGTGCATACATAAAGTCAATAGACATATAAACATGTTTTCTATCGGTATATAGCACGCTTCATTGGATACAAGCAAGTTTGTGGTTATATATGACCGAAAGAGGAAAACATTGTTTATTAATAATGAATAATTGACTTCATATCAAGCTTTGTTTAATATCCCACAAAGTTTAATAATTTAGAAAATATATATATATATATATATATATATATATATATATATGACCGTGCACACATACATAATTAATCAACCTGGTGACGCCTATTTACCATGTTATATGATGTTTTCAGAATGACACGCAGAAAGTCTCCTCTATTTATTATCATTATTATAATGTGAAATATGAATGATTCATTTGATAGGGAGGGAGACCGTAACACCAGGATTTACAGGTTTCAATCGCTCCTATGTTCCCATTGAATCTAGAACGTTTTGGCCAACGGACGTTTTGGCCTGGAGGTTTTGGCCGAGGACGTTTTGGCCAGCTATTATTTGAAGATAGGACGTTTTGGACAAATTTGTTTTATTTGTTATTTTATTAATACAACTTCCAGTTAGGAGATGAATACAGTAACCTGCACAATAGTATTGAAGAGACATACAGTAAAATACACAATCAGGATCCCAAGCCATATACAATTTAAACAATTAACAAGGACATAGAAGTAAGTTAATATATGCCACTATATAATATATGTAACTGTGAGAAGCCATGCAGAAATAAACTTCAGTTAAATACAGAACCGACATCAAAACATTAACATTTGATAATTTTGTTAATCATTTGTAGTTCACACATACCTATAAATAAAACATGAAATTACTTTTTATGTCTTAAATGTACGTTTTAAGATATTAAACACAAGATATTATATTTGTTCACTTTTTATGTGATAAATGTACATTTTGAGATTAAAAAAACACAAGATATTATATATTTTTGATATTTGGCCAAAACGTCCTATCTTCAAAAAATAGCTGGCCAAAACGTCCGCCTATCGTTCCCATTAACGTTATCCGTGCTAACCTCTTTGTATAGGCTAGAAATGACATCGTACCCCCGAAGAACTCACTCACTCACTCACTCACTCACTCACTCACTCACTCACTCACTCACTCACTCACTCACTCACTCACTCACTCACTCACTCACTCACTCACTCACTCACTCACTCACTCACTCACTCACTCACTCACTCACTCACTCACTCACTCACCACCACTCACTCACTCACTCACTCACTCACTCACTCACTCACTCACTCACTCACTCACTCACTCACTCACTCACTCACCACTCACTCACTCACTCACTCACTCACTCACTCACTCACTCACTCACTCACCCACTCACTCACTCACTCACTCACTATATACCAGGACGCCTTATTTGTATAACATATACTTGGACACCATATTAGTTGAATAAAATACACCTTTCCACCTTAACATGACTGGTCTATAGAAATGTGTGACACCTGTCAAAATCTTTTGGCGACACATGTCAGATAGACTTATGACATGTGTCAAATAATCGGATATTTAATTTCGCCTTGCCTTATTAGCCTCGTTATTATGGAGGTTAGGTCGAGCCTTTCACTTGTTTGTGTCAATTCACCGGAAGACGGTCTTGATATAATCTGAAATTATTGGTGTGTGTGTGGGGGGGGGGGCGGGGCGTCCCAGTATTTAGGTGTGGGTGTAGACATACTCACGTGGGTACCTAGTTATTGATGTTTGTTCTTGTATTCCACGCAAACACGCTATAGTAACACACACACACACACACATACACACATACACACAGAGAGAGAGAGAGAGAGAGAGAGAGAGAAGGAATTATACAAAACATATTTTCTAAGATATAATTAGGGCACTTGGATAGTGCAGCGCGCTACAAACATATAGGTTCTGAGTTCGAATTCTATTCATACAATGTGTGACCGCCCCCTAAGCTCATTCGAAGATATTATATTACATAATATTATATTATATTATACTATATGTTATATTATGTTATGTTATGTTATGTTATGTTATGTTATATTATGTTATGTTATGTTATGTTATGTTATGTTATGTTATGTTCTGTTATGTTATGTTATGTTATGTTAAATTCTCCAAAATCTAACATTAACAAAAGCTGACAGAATGTTTATCTCACGTACATCAGGAGCAGCCCCACGTCTACGTAACAAACACATTCCCACACCCCCACACTCTGACTTATACTATAAACGTTAGCCAAACAAACAAACAAACAAACAAACAAACAAACAAACAAACAAACAAACAAACAAACAAACAAACAAACTAACTAACAAACAAACAAACAAACAAACAACAACAACAAACACACATTCCCCACACACATCCCCCTATTCATTTCTCCTCAATACACATCTCATCCCCTATACACATACATACCCACACATATCTCTACACACATCACCCCCACCCGCACACACACACACACACAGTCTGTCACCTCTCTCACAAACCATCCCCCTTCATACCCGTCCCCCCCCCACACACACACATCCCAACAACATCATGTCTTACCAACACAATAACACGGATGTCCTCGCTAACAAATTGAATTCCGTCGACAAGGGGACATTTGATACGGTCCCCGTAATGCAATTCGTTGCATTTTCTGTTTTGCAATTGAAATTAGGAGTGACAGAGTGACACGGTTAGTGACTGTTGTGTTTGGCGGCGCCGTGACAATTATTTTATTTTAATATGTCACGTCTGTCGGCATAATGTAATCTTCTTGTTTTGTAAATTCTACAAAGGGTCAGCCGCGCTGTGTGGAAATATCACCACGATTAGATCGTGTGCAGCTACTATTTGGTACAGCTACTATTGAAAATTGGTACCACTGTTGCAGTTACTATTGAAGCTCCTGCTGCCGCATTCACTATCCGAGCAACACTGTTACCGATGGTGGAGTGGTTTTTACAGTTACTAACAGTTACTATTAGCAGTCACTACAGCGACTAATACGATAACAACCATTATTTCTCCAGTAGCTGTTAACCCGATGGCTGCCTATTCGTTACTACCTTCCCAGTTCTAACATCCGTCACTATACAGCTACTGCGAGATTGTGCAGCAGCTACTGTTGTGATGTAATGATGACGTCAAGTCGGGTTTACTATGAAGATTAGTTGTATTTTTAGTAGACAGTAGGAGGAGGGGAGGGGGAGGATGGGAATGCCCGTGGGCTGGAGACAGGGAGCCGGGGGGGAGGGTGGGGGGGGGGGTGTTGTCCGTGGGATAGTAGCCAATAAGATAACCGAGTTACAACATCTGGTAAACATTGAGTTTGTTGTGTTAAAGCTATCATCGTTCATGTTGATGTTATGTACTGGATGTATCTCTGCCTGTCTGACTAAGTGGATCTCTCTCTCTCTCTCGCTCTCTCTCTCTCGCTCAACCTTACCCCCCCTCTCTCTCTGGTTCTCTCTCTCTCTCCCCCCTCTCTCTCTCTCGCTCGCTCAATCCCCTCCCTCTCTCTCTGGTTCTCTCTCACTCTCTCTCGCTCAACCAACTTTCCCCCTCTCTCTCCCTATCTCTCTCTCTCTCTCTCTCTCTCTCTCTCTCTGTGTTTTCTACCCCCTCTCTCCATAAACACACACGCACACACACGCACATAGACTATCTCCCTGTTTTTGTTCCAGTCATGAATATTAAGAACTAGTTCATACACATACACACACACACACACACACACACGCACACACGCTCGCACGCATGCACACATACACAGAGATGGGATACATTAAAAAAGTCATATGTTTCCCAACAATTTCTGGAAACAGATGATCCCCCCCCCAAACCCTCTCCTCCCCACTCTATAATAAAAGATATTATTAAATAAACACATCGCTCACAATAAAAGAGGATCGCACAAAACGTGATCTACAAAGTGATCTCTACTTCGAGTATATTCACACGGCACTGTTCTCGGTGTAAATATTAAACTTTGATCAGTGTGCTTCTGTCTACGAAATCGATTCTCTGGGATATCGTTCGCTGGGTGTTTCATCTATAGCTGCCCGAGCCCGATTAGGTGAGAGAGCCATTGTTACCGCTTTATCAGCGATATAAATAATTACCGCACGACCGTTTTCAGCGCCGCCTGCAATTCGTCTCGCATCACCGAGTTTCGGTTTGGTCGATGATCGATAAACGGCGCACTGATCGCTTTGTTCGCCCCCATCGTTCCTTAAATCCTGAATTCATCACGACCTTGAAACTTCGATAGAAGTGAACGGTGACCGCTTAGCCTCTGTCCCGCTGATGATCAACAATGAATTATGTGCGCTTTCATTCCCCGGAATCAGTTTCGAATTTGGGCTCCTAGCGGTTTGTGTGAGCCACAAAGCAGCAGACGATCGGACTGAAATGACGTGTGAAAGATAATAAATTTGCTTGGCTATAGAGTGGAAATAAACAAAAATACCGGCATCCGCACGCGGATGACAATACATGTGACAGGTATTGAACTATATATGAGCCGCTGGGTCGTCTGGGTGGCGATGATCGATTTCTCGCCCGACCATCAATTTATTCGGTCGGGACGCCGCCTTTCACCGGACAAGTGCGTGATATGTATTTCAGAGCGGTAATTCATCGATTCTATTATCATTATTTATTATCCGGCAATAATGACGCTTCAGAGGGCGGCTGCCGCGAAAATCGGCTCATTATTGCACGTGACAAAACACAAATCGTGGCCGCCATTATTGCAAGCGGGGCAATCGGCGCGCGCAGAATCGGCGACGTTTTTTTTTTGTTTTCGCGCCATTTTAATGGCGGGAAAAGCGCCGATTATGCGACAAACAATGGCATTGTATCGTTATGGGTTGTTTATTGCCGAAGCGGCCCTTCATATCTCCACTGCGATACACGGAAAACAACTGGCTCGCATTCGGCTTGAAAAACACCGGGACCAAAATAGAACAATAAATCCAATAGAAACGCCCGTAGATCGATAGAATATGGCGAAAATAATGGCAGCGGTATCCCCGCCATGAAGTGGTGTCAGCATTAATTGGTCGGACGCTGATAAAAGTGACCATTGCCGGATTATGTTCGCGGGCCATCTAATGTATGTCTGGCCGATTTATTGCCCGTCGGCGATGAAAGCTTTGTTCTGGCTGGCAACTGGCGGAGACCGAGGACAGCGTTAGTGATACGCTGTTGGCCTTTTGTGTACTTTAATGGTCCACTGGTGCCGCCATGTTAATAATGTATGACCGCGGCATGGATGATACAATGATGGGTTATAATAGATCTGTAGACTGATGATAGTTGATCTGGTGTGTTATACATGTATACATGTATATACATATACATGTATACTTATATACATGTATACATACCTATATACATAATTATAAACACATATATAAATGTATACATACATATTTATATACGTACATGTGTCTATCGGCGCACCTGTGTGTGTGGGTGTTTGTATGCCCGGGCGCGCGCGCGCGTGTGTCCGTCCGTCCGTCTGTCTGTCTCTATATATGCCTGTCAGTATGTCTATCCATCTCCGTCTGTCTGTATGTCTGTTGTTTGTCCGTCCGTCCGTCTGTCTCTATATCTCTGTCAGTATGTCTATCCGTCTGTCTGTCTGTCTGTTGTTCGTCCGTCCGTCTGTCTGTCTGTATATAGACTGTCACTATGTCTATCCATATTCGTCTGTCTGTCTGTCTGTTTGTTGTTCGTCCGTCCGTCTGTCTGTATAGATGTCTGTCAGTATGTCTATCCATCTCCGTCTGTCTGTGCGCGCGTGGTATTATCTAGTCTCTATAGAGTGACTCTCATGCGGGCTAACTTTAGTCTGATTTGAAATTCTTCTAATAGATCAAGAAGACAGTTATCAATTCTTTACCAATTATTTGTTATGTTTTTACTTATGACGTCATACATAGAAATAAAGCTGATCACGTGACATTTTCACATGATAAAGAATATATATATGATTATGAATCATTTTAATAAATCTACAATAAATCGCAGGACATCGATATTCATCCACACGCGGATCGTGCTATAACCGACGTATTAAGACTCCCGGCGTATGAGTGGTGACGTCACAGTTGACGTGTCACCGAGAAGTGTTCCCATTGGTTAGTTCTTGTCACGTGCCGGACATAACAGCTAGGTGTCGCTGAACGCCTCTAGGCGGCCGCTGTCACTTCCGGACACACGATCATCTATGATGACGTCATAGGTGGGAGGACCAATGAGATATCTACACCAACACGGCCATAATCTTCGTCCTATCTCATCTCGACACCTACCTTATTGACATCTAGACTGAAATATCACTCTACCTTCTATATCTACCTTCCTCCTTACCTTCTATGTCTACCCTCCTCCTTACCTTCTATGTCTACCCTCAGCCTTATATTGTTATGTCACAGATGTAACTAGCGTCGATACTCAACAACTGCACTAAACACCTTCTTACCCTCAAGTCTTGTAAATATACCATCTTCCTTATCATTCTACGATATATATATATATATATATACACACACACACACACACACACACACACATTTTTACATATTTTCTCTCCCAGCCAGTCTACCTTAAGTCGTGGTTTTCAATTAATTAGTTTCTCCATCACTTCCATGATACACCCTCTTTCCCTATCCTAATACCTAACCCTCCATTGAGCCCTCCCCCATTCATTAAACATTAGCTTTCACCGTACCTTCTGCTTTGACTCGCCTTTCACTTACCTTCCCCGTCATCCTGCAAAGTTGTTATCCTCCCACTAGTCGCCATTTTATTTAACCCCGCGCCCCATCCTATCTTACCTTCCACCCTATCTCCATTACCCGTTCCCCCACCCCCCACCGCCCTAAACCTACCATAAACTTCACATTAACACCACCCCACATCTTCCTTTACACTTTACCATTCGTCCAAACACGCCTTATCTACCCTTTAACCTTCACTTATGCGCCCCACCCAACTGCTTCACACTCCACTGCGACACTCCGGTAATCCACCCCCTCCTACACCGTCTATAGTGCACCACCCACCCTACATCACCCTCTACAGCGACACCATCACTCCTCCTACACCCTCTACTACGACACCCCCACCCCTCCTACATCCTCTACTGCGACACCATCACTCCTCCTACACCCTCTATTACGACACCCCCACCCCTCCTACACCCTCTACTGTGACACCCCTCCTATATCCTCTACTGCGACACCCTTCCTACACTCTCTACTGCGACACCCCCTCCATCTACACCCTCTACTGCGACACCCCTCCTATATCCTCTACTGTAACCCCCCCCCCATCCTACACATTCTACTACGACACCCCTCCTATACCCTCTACTGCCCCCCCTTCCGTCTACACCTTCTACTGCGACACCCCCTCCTATATTCTCTACTGCGACATCCCTCCTACACCCTCTACTGCGACACCCCCTCCATCTACACCCTCTACTGCGACACCCCTCCTACACCCTCTACTTGGACACCCCCTCCTACACATTCTACTACGACACCTCCATCTACACCCTCTACTGCGACACCCCCTCCATCTACACCCTCTACTGCGACATCCTCTCCTATATCCTCTACTGCGACACCCTTCCTACACCCTCAACTGCGACACCCCCTCCATCTACACCCTCTACTGCGACATCCTCTCCTATATCCTCTACTGCGACACCCCTCATACACCCTCTACTGTGACACCCGCTCCTACAGATTCTACTACGACACCCCTCCTATACCCGCTACTCCCCTCACACCCTCTACTGCGACACCCCCTCCTATATCATCTACTGCGACACCCTTCCTACACCCTCCACTGCGATACCCCCTCCATCTACACCCTCTACTGCGACACCCCCTCCTACACATTCTACTACGACACCCCTCCTATACCTCCTACTCCCCCCCACTCCATCTACACCCTCTACTGCGACACCCCCTCCTATATCTCTACTGCGACACCCCTCCTACACCCTCTACTGCGACACCCCCTCCATCTACACCCTCTACTGCGACACCCCTCCTACACCCTCTACTTGGACACCCCCTCCTACACATTCTACTACGACACCCCCTCCTATACCCTCTACTGCGACCCCCCCCCTCCACCTACATCCTCTCTAAACATATCAACATTGTCGACAAACATCTGATGACGTAAACTCCAATAGACAGCGCCCCCTGGTCGTCAGTCTAATTGTAATAAGGCGTAATTATTGTAACACGTGTTCTGACCCGGTCACGTGGGTCGGCCAACGAGGTCCAGGGGCGCCGTACACACACACACACACACACACACACACACATATATACACACACACACACACTTATATACACGGCCCCAGCTAACACACACCCGATCGGAGAGATCACGTGATTTATTAATACCGTTATTTCGGACGGCGCTAATGGACGGCGAATTTGATTTCAATTTCTCCAATTATGTGCCCCATTAGGCGAGTTGGTGTTTAGAAGATGGCCGAGGCTAATGGGCACAGAGAGTCGTCAATTAGTGAGGCGGTGAGCGATAATAGGGCGACATTGTCATCGCTACAAAATCTTAAGTTAATTCCTCTCGCCCGGCCGGAGATAACAAGGTAGACGCCATCCTGACCTCCATTATCGCCCACTCGCCTTGAATCCCGCGCACGCGCGCGCCTCTGTTCCGCCATTGTTTGGAGGTTCCGGCCCGGATCGGCGGCGGCCACCGGGTGGCGCTCCCTCCGCCGCCGAGAGGGTGAGGGTGTTCGTCCGCGAGGTGGCGTAAATGAAATCACGTGGCCATTCATTGGCCAAATAGACGACAACAAGCTTTATATTGAGACGCTTAATGTTGTTAGTGAGGAAACAGACAGACAGACAGACAGAAACACACACAGACAGTCCAACAGACGGATGGAGAGAATATTAATGGATAGTAAGACGGATAAATTGACAGACTGATATTCAGATAGACTGAATAACTGACTGACTAACTGACTGACTAACTGACTCACTCACTGGCTGGCTGACTGCCTGACTGACTAACTAACTGACTGACAGGAAAACAGAAAGACAGAAACAGACAACAAGGTAAGCAAACAACAAGGTATACAGACAGACAGACAGACAAAAACACAGGGAACAGACAGACAGACAGGAAAAACTCGCGAATAGAGAGCCAGATATATATTTTGACCGACTGACTCACTGGCTGACTAACTGACTAAACAGATCGACATTCTCTTCGTCGATGACGTCATTATTCGATTTACGACACCGTATCGTGTGTTGGCTGTGTGTTACGACGAACGGCCGACAGGGGGCGACTCCGATGAGATCGGATTAAGGAGTTGTGTGCAAAAGCAAAATGGCAGCAATTATCCTGTTTGAGGTCGCCTTTCGTCGGCCTCGTGTCAGGATACAACCTGATCCCGAGACGCTCTGCACGACATCTGTTAGCTGCGGCTCGCTGATCCCGAAAGGCGCCTCCCCCCCCCCCGTCGTTTATAAGCTAACAATCTTAGCTATCGTGCTGAAACTGCGGGCTAGCGATCCAGATGTTAACGTATCCCCCTCTCAGCCGCGGCCTCGCCATCTCGGTGATATTGTGTCAATCCTTTGCTGCGGCTCGCGATCCCCGCGGTGACACCATTTCACTACGTAGCCGGGAGCTTACGATTCCAGTGACAAGTGATCTGAAAAACGCCATATCGCCTCTTACCCGCGGATCCACGATTCCCGTGATACAGTCCGAAAGCTTAAACGACAGCCGACGATCCCGAACATGGCACACCACCTAGCGGGACCCCAAAACACGGCGCCATCTTGTCTTCGGGATAGAGTTACAATCAGCTCTAAGTGAACGGACGGCGTGCATTAGGCGACCCCTGGCGGGCGCACGCGACCAGATCTGTTCACCGCCGGTCATCGGGAACCCACGTGACGTCGGTCCGTGCGTGATCGTCGACCACTTCCGGTGATGGTAGCCAATTTGTTTCGCAAATTTGACACACTCTCCCAATGGCTAGCACTGATTGGCAATAATAGCAACGCCACCTGGGGGTTAAACGGAGCGAATCCTAGGCGCAGATCGACAGTGGCGCCACACAAGACGACACCGGAAGTTGAAGAAATACTTTATACCGATGTAATGGAGAAGCATTCCGCCTGCCATCTGGCGATTTATTTCGGAATTATTCTCATAACTGTAATTCTATTGTGAAATAAGTCTTAACAAACATCAACACCGGGGGGGGGGGGTTCTATGGATTGGGGATGTTGGGGGCATAGCGGGGGGGGGGAGTATTGGAGGGAGGATGAGGAGTGGCGAATGTACAAAACCACTTAGTCGACGGTGTGAAGAGATTATTTATGTGTGTGTGTGTGTGTGTGTGTGTGTGTGTGTGGTGGGGGGGCGCATTAAGAAGAGCCAAAAATTGGAGAAGATATTTATCAAAATACCTTTATAAAGGTGTTTAACAGACTAGATAGTGGCATAGAGTTGGTGATAGGTGTCAGAAATTGTTTGTTTATTGTTTACTGATGATGACACTGATGATCATGAAGACAATAATAATAATAATAATAATAATAATAATAACACCGCTACTACTTAAATAACAACAATTATTATTATTATTATTATTATTATAATAATTATTATTATTATTACCGACACAATCATTACTTCCACAACAACAATAACAACAACAACAACTACTACTACTACTACTAATCCATCAAATTACACATCCACTAAACAATTACCAATTAATTAACATCGATTACAACCAATAACAGTAATCATAAAGCTGTTTATGAATGACATCTTAACAAAGATGATGCTTTTGATGACAATAATAATGACAATGATACCCTCCACTAAACCATACCCCCTCTCAAACACGTAGGTGGACACACACGCACACATACACACACGCACACACACGCACGCACGCACACACACACGCGCAAACAAACAAACACGACCGTCACAACGCCGCTATAGGGCGACACCTCGCGGCAACAGGTCCCCCATCGCCGCTTCGTTACCATGACAACGAAATCTAATCCAGCCTTGTCCATCTTCCTCAATTATCGCTCATTAGCGCCGCGCGAAAATTATCCACACCATTACCTGGCTCTGTCCAGTCAGCGAGTTGTTACGACCTCTCTCTCTCTCTCTCTCTCTCTTACCCTTCGTCAAGGAGCTCATCTTCCGCGACAGGATTTGGCAGAAATTGGAAAAACACTGGCCGCTCGACCCGACCGGAAACAATTACCACCGGAAGCCGGGCTCTCCACAGCGACGCGGTGGCTCCCTCTGGACGACATGCGCGCCGCCTGCGCACGAGGGCGGCCATTGTTGATCGGGGTGACCGGGAGAGAAGGGGGAGTGGGGGTGGGGGGCGATTGTATGTGGGACTAGATTTGTTGATAGGTACGGGTCGCACGGAAAGTGGTGATTGCGCCGCTGAACGCGTCGTGCGTGATGTGACTTTGTGCGTGCTTGTGATCGTGCATGTGTGCATAATTGGGCGCTCGTCTGGCGCGGGCAGCGTGTGTGCGCCCGGGGTCGCGGTTGTTTGCGATGAATGGGCGCACAGGTGCGCGTATTAGAATCGGTGCGTTATGGAGTGGCGGAGGCACAGTCTTTACAGGTGTTCGTCGCAAAATGGACCGTGAATGGGGCGACCCCGTTGAAACAAGCCGCGCGAATGGTCGCCGTTTAATGGAGCTGCGAGTAATTGGGCGGAAGTGCAATGTCTGCCGCACAATGGCGCCGAGAATTGAACACATTCGCTCGCCGAGTCGACGGCGTAATTAAGACACTCGGTACACAGACGGACGGACGGACACACATACACTCACACACACACACACATACACACACATACACACATATCGGCTGGGTTTGCGTTTTTAGCGACGGTATGCGTCGTCGACGAATGAAACATCCCCTTCTGCTGCCGCTCAGTGGGAGGGGGTCCGTTATTTTCGTACTCGCACTTAGCGCGGATCTGAAGATGAGGCGCGTTTATTTGGATCGCTCCTCAGTGGACGAGTGGAATTGGCGATTTTCGAACGGTTCGTTTCACTCCCGAGGAGGAGGCGACGGCTCCCGAATCGGGCGACGAAACAGATGTTGGCGCGGCCACTTCAGCATCCGGCCGACCGACAATCGCTAATCGAATCGTCGCCAAAGCACGTGATCTAATCGCGGCAATGATCCCATCAGCTCGTTGTCCGTTATTGCCGCTTGGCGGCGTCATCGGCGCGCATGACCGGTCCCTGAATGAGGTGAACTTCGTGATGCTGACGTTTCTAAACGAGGATCGCAACTACACCCGGATGACACGTTTAAGTACCTTTCTCGGGTGGGCCCGTCTGCCGTATTCATCAGGGGTCACGCGGCTCAGCCAGCCGCTACTTGTTGCAGATGACGAATTGCTATTTAATTAAAGTAGTTTGCCCGACGGCAAATCACAGACCATTGTCGTCTTTTTGGATCTGTCGGGTTTTAGTTAAGATGTCAAACGAACAACAAAGAGATACGCGTAAATCGAATGTGGCTTCCGGCGGAAGTGACGTTCTTGTGTAAGTCGTATTATGAACGGCGATGAAAGAATGAAACCGGCTTCGTCTGAAAATATGTAAACCTTTTGGATTACCACTGAAAGTGATGGGGATAATGAGGCGAGACGAACGATGTATAATATCCTTCAGACATAGCTTGGCCGGGATTGGAACCGGGGTACTAGCTGTCTGCGGCCAACCGCGCTACCGCGCTACCAGTTAGGTGACGGAGAGGCTCGTATTTCGACTGACGCAACCCTGGATCGACGATGTAATAAATCTTCTCAGTCTGTTGATTTTATAAGTCTTAAAGAATGTCAGATAACCGAGAAATTGTCAGTTCGGGTCGTAACTAGGGGCTTGTCATTTATATGGCCGTATTAGACAAGTTCGCTATATAACGATGGGGAAGGGGGGTGTATAACAGGGCTGCTGGAACCGATTCTGTAGTGATTTACGCGGTCGTTGGCGTTAAACGTTCGGTGTCTTCGACGAAAAGAAAGCATCCCAAAGGCAGATGCACATGGTCCAAGGGACATCCCAACTATCTATATATAGTGGTGTGTGGGGGTGGAGTAGCACTCGACGGCGCGGTTAGCTGCGCAAGGACGGCACAAAAACACCGGCTAATATACGGGCACTTCTTAAGATATCGCCAGTCGACCGCCGTCTATAGATCATCCGGATGTGCAATTTCTTGCCAACAGGGGGCCTTTCTTTCCGATGAATACCTCCGACCCCGGGTGTATTGCGTGGGGTAGGCGGTAAAGACGATCGCGCCCCGGCGGGCGGGCCCGGGCCTATCCGGCGTATCGGCCCGCCGTCGAGGCCAGAAGTCAGACGATACTTTGTTCGGTGAAAGCGAGACGCGCCGACCTCTGAACCGACACAAAAAGCGGCCGGCAGTACGTCAGGCGTTGATTGCCGAATTTCAGCTGCACATCTGATTTCGGCAAGCTGTGCCCCCGGCTGGCCTCCTTTACATTTCGCGCCCATTATCGCTCAATTAAGCGCCGCCTTTGTCGCTGCTCGCCACCGTGGGACGTGTCGGTATTCATCGGGCGGCCGGCAGGTAAGGGGGGGGGGAAATTTCCCTCTTGTTTTATATATATATGGCGCGCGGCGGGCGGCGAGCGATTGTCGGTTCGTCAATGTTCGGCTCGACCCGATTCGGCTCGGAGTCGACACATCGTCCCCGATCGTCGAGCTCCGGGAAAGAAAGCCCCCCCACGCCCCAGGGGGGTGGAAGCGAATGCGATGTGGTGGTTGGATGTGGGGTTTAGGACAATGCGCCGAGCGTCGATTATCGCCGAGAACAGGCGACGTGGCGAGAGAAAGGCAAGAAAATTGAAGTGAAAGCGGCATAAAAGGGGCGCTGCTCGCCAGATCGGCTCTTAATAACCCGCTGTCGGGCCGACTACGGCAGATCGTCGACGATTGGCAGCGGCTCGGAGATGCGGCGCTCGCTGGATGTCGTCACGGGCCGTCAGCGCCGCCTGACGGGCTTCATTGTGGCTCGCCGCAAATGGGGTAATTTTCGCTGAATGGCCGCCCGACAATGGCTCAATTTCTGCCGCCGACTGATAAAAGACGGGAACGGACATGGGCGCATAAAGCAATCGGCGCCCCCCGAAAGGTGGCGACACCGGTGGGCCCAAGTGTCCGAGATCCGGGAGGCATTAATACGGGCCTCGGCGGAGAAGTTTCACCCGCCGAGATACAAAGCGTCCCGCTCGTCGTGGAGCCATAAACATTTATTCAATCTGTTGAAGTCAGTCGCCGAAGACGAGCCGCTGGCGGGTCGACATCCGCAACACAATGACCAAACATCTTATGGCGGAGTGAAGCCTCTCGCGCTATCTGCGAGTCGCTGATAAAAGCTCGTCCGTGTGTATACGACGGGGTCTCGCCGGCTCGTAAAAAGGCCGGCGGATAAGTTTAATTAAAAAAGGGCAAAAACTACGGCCAGGCCATTGATTCGAGCCCGGGTACAGCCTGCTTTGTTGTTTTCGTTTTGTGTCTCACCCGGTCCGGGCGTCACTTAGCGCTCAATGGCCGAGTGCGCTAAGCGAACACTTGACGGCGTTATATCGGGTATTAAGCGCACTCGAGGCTCGGTTTCGCTGCGCCGCTCTCGGCCCGCTCTCGGCCCGCTCCCACTTGTATAACAAACGCCGACTGAATGACGATAAAAGTGAACGGCCCGAGGCGGGTATTAGCCACTTGTTTATCGTTATTATGCGCGTCGCGGTAAGTGTCCGTAAGCCAATATATATATATATATATATATATATATATATATATATATATCAACGAGCTACGGGTCCCCTGAGGCTACACCGAACACTCCTGTTCATCCGCTGCGGGCCGAGGGCGGTAAGAGAGCTCAATTGCTGACGATTGCTAATGGAAAATATATGAGTAAGACACGCAGAGAGAGGAGAGTGAGGAGAGGAGAGTATAGGAGAGGAGAGAGAGAGAGAATGTTTTGATAAGGAAATATCCTTAGTTAATACGTTTACGCCGACTTAGTGATA
This sequence comes from Paralvinella palmiformis, assembly GCA_025642065.1. Taxonomy (NCBI): domain Eukaryota; kingdom Metazoa; phylum Annelida; class Polychaeta; order Terebellida; family Alvinellidae; genus Paralvinella; species Paralvinella palmiformis. The sequence goes on from JAODUP010000395.1 coordinate 58,095, forward strand.
ACAATGATACATGTCCACGGGATCAATTGGTGCGGCTGTCTTTTTTGCGCATCACATCAAGGACGGGACACCATCGGAACGTGTTACAACGACGGCTATACAGCACCGGAAGGAAGGCCATTAGACGAAAATTAGAAGACGGATGTGACGTCTATTTCGTCATAGCGGCGTCTGGCCGCCATCTTGGTTATCGGAATAGCTTCACCCGTCCTTGGTATTATCAATATGCCCGTTCATATCGAATAGACGCGTGCGTATTGGCTCGCATAAGCTCGCATGCACGTGCATTAATAAGCGTGTACACGCACCACCCCCCCCCCATCGACATGCACAGACCCACAAACGACTTTAGATTGCGAAATCACGTGGATGGGAAAATGGCAAATATGTTAATGAATTGATCACGTGACCAAAAGAATCAATAACATCAGTTAAAGACATCAACTATAAAAATATAACGAGCATCATCATCATCATCATCATCATCATCATATTCTGCTTCTTCACCATTTCATTAGACATAACGTTAATGATATATTGCATAATGGTGGTAGTAGTAGTAGTAGTACAGTAGTAGTAGTAGTAGTAGTAGTACTAGTAGTGGTAGTGGTGGTCGTGTGTACTACACACTAGCAATGGCCAATAAACAAATCCCAAATGTTTCCTTGTTCATCTCAGAAAGCTCCATAACTCTAAACTGATTATTACCTTACTGGTTACTACCATTCGCTGCTAGGCGGCGCCATCGGCAATGGTAAGAGCCCCCCCCCCTCTAACACCCGCCCCTTTAAATTCTCCCCCCCCCACACACACAGAGTTAACTTTTGATGGCTGTCTTAATTTGATATCAGGTCGATTTCTGTTCCACTTTTCTATTGTCCAGAGAGTCGTTTGAAATCGGAGTCCGACAAACGAAATAGGTCCCTCTCTCTCTCTCGCCTTATTAATAAACTGGCCAATGAAAGGACATAATGGCTGGCAAGGTGAGAAATGTGAAGGAGGGAGGGGGGAGTAGGAGTGAGTCAGACGGCGAGAGAGTCAGGAGAAAAGCCACAGAGAGGAATAAAAAAGGCAACACATTATTATTCGTCTTGTATAGGAGTCAGTTTCATTTACGATGGCGGTCCTTGTTTGGCCACAGACGAGCATTCAATAAGTGAACGACCCTCGTCAAAGGCCCCGCCGATACTAACAGCCGACACACAGACACACACGCACACACACACACACACACAATCGACGCCGAAATTCAATTCTCCAGACCGACGTTTAAGTCGCGATACCGTAATCACTTTTTCCGCGAGCCGCTTTCAATGGCCGCCCAACAATAACCCGCGGCCGACACCCTTTCAGCGGGGCCACCTTTTCAGCGGGGCCACCCTTTCAGCTCGAACGAGCCGCCGGACGTGCAGGTACAGTCGTGCCCTTTGACGTCCGACGCCGAGCGGAGCGACGCGTAGCGCGCGCGCTCACTCGCTCGCTGCACGCCTCTACTTACACCTGTTGGTCGTCATCGTCGGAGAAGCCGAAACCTAACAACATTTGGTAACCATACTCAAGTTTGAGGCTGTATTTTTTTTATGAGGAGAGGGGGGGTGGCGCCTGGCCAAACACGACCGGGTCGTCGAAATGCCGTGTGTGTATATACTCATCGGGCTTCAATAGATCTAGATATCTATGTAAACAACCAGAGAGCACCTCTATCGGGCTGACGGCCTTTGTGTGCCGGGACAATGGCGGACAATTTTTCCGACTCTCTCAATTTGCGAACTCTTTCATCCAAACTCGTCGGCCCCGCAGCGGCACTCGAGCGGCCACAGCGCGCACGCATACAGAGCGAGAACGAGAGAGACGAGCGGGCCCCCGAAGATCGGAATGCCTAATTCTGTTAAGCCGCCCGGGACTCGGCCCGCTCGAGGGCCACTTGTCCGCGAGCCCGATGTCGCCCATTATAATAGCCATCATAATGGTAATAATGGGGGAGAATTTGGCGAGCAATCCGAGCGGTCGGAGATCGTTGTCGGCCCATTGACGGCTCAAGGGTCTCAGGTCGCTCTCGTAGTGGGCCATTGAGCGGGCAAACGGCCTAACTAGATAGACCGTCGTGTTAACAACGGATCGAGTTGTTGTCAAATATGGCTTTATGACGACTGACTGGCTGGCTGTTAGGCTACACCCAACACCCTGTCTATCTACCTGTCCGTATATATATATCTGTCTATCTATATGAACATCTGTCTGTATATCTGCCTTCACTAATTGACTGACTGACTGACCGACCGACAGACAGCCACTGACTGACTGACCCAACTGAAATACTGACTGACTGACTGGCTGGCTGGCTGGCTGGCTGGCTGGCTGGCTGGCTGGCTGGTATGTCTGCTCCTTCACTCAACTCATACTACTCACTCACTCACTCCACATGACGGCATTTCTAAAAGCGTATGACTTGCTTCCAACTGAATGCTGAGTGAAAACACGTATCATCAAAGTATATCTTTAAGGATGTATAGATTTATGGATGTATAGGTTTGTGGTTGTATAGATTTATGGATGTATAGGTTTGTGGTTGTATAGATTTATGGATGTATAGGTTTGTGGTTGTATAGATTTATGGATGTATAGGTTTGTGGTTGTATAGATTTGCGGAAGTGTAGGTTTTCATAGATGTTCGAATTTTGGTGCTCCGAACTAGTACCATATACCATACATGTATTTTAAGCATGACTTGCGCGTGTGCGCGTGCGCGCACGCACACACATTTATAAGCAGTCAATCAAAGACGACATCATTCTCAGAGAATATTAACACATCAACTAGTGGCGCTATCTGACGTTCTGACGTGATGTAATTGGCCGCTAGGAGGAGAAGTAGGCGGCGCCACTGTCCAGTTCAGTGTTCTAGATGATTAATGGCGACTGGGAGTGTTTCTGCTCTCTTCTCTGTCTAGATGTCTCGCTCAGCATTCGCTCGAAGACATGACATATAATGATAGATTATTGTTTCTGTGACCTATGACACATGACCCGTACTAATAATGATTAAAACGAGGCATTTAGTGACAAGTTTGTTAAGTTTATAAATCTCAGCGTAAACAAAGATTCTATATATTTCCATATTAATGTGTAACACAGTTATTGGTCGGATGACTAGATACATTAATATTGCCAATTTCTTCTTCTACCACCATCACAACAACAACAACAACAACAACAACAACAACTGCTTCTACTACAACTACTACTATTAGTTCAACTATCGTCAACACCACTACTACTGCAACGGCTACTACATCTACTACGAAACATAGGGCAGTGGATAGGAGATTCACACGTCTGGGATCGAATCCAACTGCTATGACTGTCTATGGGATGTTTCAACCATCAGCAGAAAGCTTCGGCCTGATTATAATATAACATCCTAAGTTTGATCAGTGCCGAGGCTAAACACTACTATGTTTACAACTGTTTCTACTGCTTCCACTGCTATTATAACACTACTACTACTACTATTACAACTGCTACTTCTACTACTACTACTACTAGTATTAGTAGTGCTACTGCCATTACTGCTATCACCACAACATCCGTTCTTGTTGCTACTATTGTTGCTTCTACTATATATATATATATATATATATATATATATATATATATATATATATATATAATCCCGCTTATACATAAATAAACATTATATTATTTTCTTCGCCATGTCAACTATTAACAGAGTGACAATTAGCCTCTACGCCACGCATGCGCATCTAAGATTCACTTTCCGCGCATATATCGATCCAGAAATCCTCATCAGTTGACTGATTAATGGTTCTGTGGCGTAATAAACAGGTTATGATGAAATCGGATAGTCGAGAAGACCGGAAGTTGTTTGTCTAAATAGGGAAGACCTATAATACTAGCCAATCAGATTGTCCCAGCAACCAAGTTTACTTAATAATAATGATTCAAAACAGAGACAGACAGACAGACAGACAGACAGACAGACAGACAGACAGACAGACAGACAGACAGACAGACAGACAGAACAGACAGACACACGACAGACAGACAGACAGGCAGAGTGAACAGTGGTCGGCCACTCAGGTCGACAGACTATTAATACATGTTCAATTACCACCAATCCGAAATGTCCATAACCAGTGCCATTCCGCAGATGCGATGGCCACTGACCTCGGGTGGTTGACCGAACTCTCAGAACGCGACAACTCAGAGCCGAGAGTGCCACCCCCGAAATACCGGATCACAGACGTCCAGCTAGCAGAAAGAAATCCTCGACCAAATCAGGTGTAAATTCCTCTCCCGGAGGAAGTCGAACCACCCGACAAGCCATTTCTCTCGCCTCCCGTACACGTCGGACGTCCGATAATTGTCTTAATCTCGAGTCGGTATTTCGTGTCCGGTTCTCTTCCAGCAGACGATAACAGATGGTGCCCAGTTGGTGTGTGTGTGTGTGTGTGTGTGTGGGGGGGGGGCGTATCGCGGTTATGGCGCGGCCGAGTCGGGAGAAACCTTCCACCGAAAATGGCCGACTGGTAAATAGAACAGGATAGCTAAAGATCGGCAAAGTAAATAGAATATAGAATAACGCCGGGAGTAGAATAACATCGTGTAGAATCTGATAGAATATTAACTTGTTGTCGATCGAGTTCGTCGTCGATATAACCTAACATTATAGGTTACGGCGATGCGGGGCATGTCGTAAAGTGGCTCTTCTCCGTTTGGTGACGTGTGCGACAATGTGATGATGATGATGATGATGATGACGACGACGACGATGATGATAGCAGTAACAATAACAACAATAAGAACAACAATATTCACCATAATTAATACAGGTAATATACAAAAAGGTGGGGGTGTTCATTTTTTCTGTTTTCGGGGGGAGCTTCAAGTGGTCTTACAAACAGCGCGCTAAATATAATAATATTAATAATAATAATAATAATACCGCTTCTAATAATAATAACAATAATAATAATAGCAACAATAACAATGACACATTTTTGCATTATTCATGAGGTGGCTTCTCTCACAATCGACATGTCAGACTTAACTAAGAATCCATTGTAATCCAGCGTCAGCCATTGTAATCCATTGTCCTCTATTGTAGCACGCCGTCGGGACGCCGCTGTTCTAAAAGATGACACCCATTGTCTGTCTACAACGACCCTCTTCCGCCGATAAGAAAGCCACATAATTTATTAATTTGTTTATTTATTTATTTACTATAGCACTTCTATGCGACATAAAGCCGCCACTGGATGTTGGATGCCACACTGACACATCTCAACACCCACAGCGGTATATAAGGGTTTGATTGTTACACGGACAATTGGCATTATGTCGCTCGCTAGCTGCTGATACAGAAGGGGGTTACCCCGGGGAGGGGGGGGGGGCGAAACGTGAGGGGTAGTTGGAGTTGTGATGTTGGTGGGTTAAATGGGGTTCGGGTGTATAAATGGGTACTGAATTTGAGGGTGTATGGATGCATGCATTTCTTTTTTTGTATGCGTCTGTGCGTGTCTGTACGTGTGTACGAGCGTGCATTTTAGCAGTGTTGAATAAAGCAGTAGCACAGAGAATCTCGAATCTTGATGTCAAACTCCGAACGATTCGTCAGGGGACTGAACCCAGAGAAGCAACTTCGTGCCGATACATGTGTAATGTCTAACCAGTCCCGTGTGTGTGTGTGTGTGTGTGTGTGTATGTGTGTGCGTGTAGTAGTAGATAGAAATCAGTGGTGTATAGAATCACAAGTCGTATAGAAGATTCATTAGGCGAGTTATTCCAGAAAATTGACTTTTACTGTCGAAACGTATACTGTGTATGTATGTATGAGTGATTACATGCATGTATGAGTGTGTCTGTCTGTCTGACTGTCTGACTGTGTGTGGGTTTGTAAGAATGTCTGTCTATTTATCTGTGTGTCCGTGAATATGTTTTTATATCTATTGGTCTCTTTCTATTTGCATGTATGTCCGTATATCACTCACTCACTCACTCACTCACTCACTCACTCACTCACTCACTCACTCACTCACTCACTCACTCACTCACTCACTCACTCACTCACTCACTCACTCACTCACTCACTCACTCACTCACTCACCACCACCACCACCACTCACCACTCACCACCACCACCACCACCACACACCACTCACTCACTCACTCACTCACCACCACCACCACTCACCACCACCACCACCACCACCACCACTCACTCACTCACTCACTCACCACTCACTCACTCACTCACTCACTCACTCACTCACTCACTCACTCACTCACTCACTCACTCACTCACTCACTCACTCACTCACTCACTCACTCACTCACTCACTTAAACAACCACCCACCCAATGCGCATGCGTGGATACCAACCTCAATCCCCGTGTGTATCGATGTGTGAAAATCCAATATGTCGCCTGTGAGGTGTACTATTTGCCGACAATAACATTATTGGCAAATTAAAATGACGGAAAGCGTCTTTAGAAACACTTAGTTTGCATAATAATATGAGCGATTATGTTAGGCTGAGAGCAGCTGTCATTCACATCAACAGCTGGAACAGATGTTTCCTCTATGTTTAGGCACGCACGCACGCACCCACGCACACACACGCACATACTCATCTACGCAGACACTGACTCAGTAAGCGACAAAGCCAGTTTTTGCCGTATCACCCAGGCTAGCCGCCCTGGGTGGCCCCTCACAACTAAATTAAACCTCCGTCTAAAATATATTTTCAGAATTTTATTTCCGTTCTGTGCGTGAACAGACAAAAAATAGCGTACTCCACGTCTGGATCACGTGACAGGTAAATGGTGGGTGGGAGGAGGTGGGATGGGGACATGGTATTGAAACGAATCCCATTGAAGGGTCGAGGTGTTGTTAAACCTCACTCACTCACTCACTCACTCACTCACTCACTCACTCACTCACTCACTCACTCACTCACTCACTCACTCACTCACTCACTCACTCACTCACTCACTCACTCACTCAGCCACAAAACACAATACCCACCCACCATCTATAACATAATGAAGACCTATGGACAGCTAACTGCGGGTAGGGAGCGGACGTAGGGGGGGGGGAGTACCATCTTTATACAGCAGCTTTCAACCACTGCAACTAGTAATGCCACTTTATTAAATCTACATTAGAATTATTAATATTATTATTATTATTTTATCTCCAATAGGCCCTTTCTATTTGGGCAACAAGTCCAAAGGTACGAGGAACCCGTGTCATACAAGAGACTCATCTCCGAAGCTTACACCTGACAGGCCACGCCATTACCCCTTCTTCTCCCCCTCCCCAACTCTTCCCCCCCCCCCCAACCATCCCCACCCTACACCGTACCTCAAAGGTGAGACGAATCCAGCTCGACACTCAGTACTATTGCCCAGCCCAATCAAGCGTCCTCCCCCCCCCCCCCAGATCAGGGGGTCACTGCCAGGAACCCCCCCCCCACTCCTCCGGCCCAGATCCGCCCTGACTCGACAGACACATAAGAAAGATAATTTTCAAGATAGACGGCCACCATATCGACCACAAAGTGAGATAGATCGATCTACTTTTCTCTACTCTCCGTGGTCGAGATCTTATAATTCATTATCTCAGATCATCTCTTCCTCACATGTGATGGCGGATTATGTCTTTGTGCGCAGGCGCGTCCCGTTACGCGGCCATTCAGCAGCCGTGATCAGTCTTCAAAAGGAGAGATAATGAGAAAAGGTATTCTATTCTTCTCTGGCCAGATCTTCCTTTTGTTCCTCGAGCCGCCATTCAAAGTCACTGTGAGGTGTGACAGAAGCCGGGTGGGGGGTGGTGGAGGTTGGAGGGGAGGGGGTGATGGTGGGGGGTGTAGTTTTGGCGGAGACTTATGGCTTTTGTCGTCTATTAGGTGTGGGGGGGGGGGCGTTCCGCCATATTGTTTGATGATATTGGTGGTGGCGGTGATTTTGATGATGATTACCATGATGATGATTATGATGATAATGATGACAGAGGTGATGATGGTATTGGTGATGACAGTGGTAGTGATGATGATGATGGCAGTGATTATGGTAGTGGGGATGATGGTAGTGACGATAATGATGGTAGTGGTGATGATAGTGATGATGATGGTAGTGGTGATGATGATAGTGATGATGGTGATGGCGGTAGTGGGGATGATGGTAGTGGGGATGGTGATGGTGATGATGATAATTATGATACTTGTAGTGATGATGATCTTATTATTTCTCTGGTGCACATTTCGGCGCCGACAGAGCACCAACAGCCAATCAGATTCCAGTAATTTGATGTCTATTGTAGGTGGATGTATGGCCGACAATAGCAGACGATATTTGGTTGACGATATTCGGTAATTATCGGCATCAAAAGCCGAATGTCACCGCTTCGGGATCTGTTGAGGCGGTTATCTGGATCAGTCACCGAGTTCTGTATCAGTAATGATATCGTCTGCTGATCACTTTAGATGGTTAACGTCTCAGGTAGACAGTCCACCGGAAGTGACGGCCATTTGGCGGGATAATGACGCACCGAAAGTGCTTTATGAGAGTATGAAAAGACACTGGCACAGAGAATGACGAATCGTAAATACCACAACGGGACGATTCGTCAGCGTACCATTTCCAGAAGATCGACCTTCCATACTGGGGCACTCGGTACACACTGATTCGGTAGATTAATGGCTGGTATCAGACGGATTCAAACCCACAACTTGGAGGTTTGGAGCGTAATGCTCTAACAACTGCGCTAAGCTAGGCTTCTCACTATCTCAATGAGTTTCATACATTATGTACACTTGCATTACACGAGTTTATAAATCTGAATATCGCCTTACGTTTGAGTATCTTTGTACTCTATTTGGCCAGCCATGTGTTTGTGTACTCCTAGCAAACCTAGAGGTATCCTTATTGTGTTAGTACATTTGGCTTTTGTGTATTTTGTACCTCGGTGTGTTTGTACTTTTTTTTGTTTTGGTGTACTGTGTTTCGTACGTCTTTTGGGTGCGTCTGCGTCTGTCTGTACATATACATATTTGATCCATAGAGCTTCTTTTTTGTTTTTGCTGATCCAGACGATACCATAATGTTGAATGTCAACAAAAGGAGTAAATATAGAACCGAACTCAAAGAGTTTTCGTGAGTGACTGGCGTTCTACAACCTCTCTCTCTCTCTCTCTCTCTATATATATATATATATATATATATATATATATATGACATAAAAACAATGATTCCGAATGAAATGTTTACTCCTGGTTCCCGTATCCCATTCCTAGATGTCGCCACCAGTATCGACCAAACTGTTGTCATAATTATTGATCCCTATTAGAATCTGCGAAAAGGTTACAAAAGGATCCCTTGTAAATAGATCAAGGTTATACCGCCGCCTAACAATAACCATAGGAAGAAGGATAAAGGAAGGGGAAATATGGTGAGGAAGGGCGAAGGGGAGGACGATGGGAAACAGGAATAGGAAAGGCCGGAAGAATGGAGGGAAACAGAAACAGGAAGGACAATAAAGGTAGAGAAAAGGCAAGAAGGGACAGGAGAAAGAGGGACAACCAATACAGGGGAATACTGAGACAAGAAGGCCAAGAAACACAAGAGGAAAAGGCGCCGAGAAACAAGAGCAATGGAAAAAAGGATAAGAAATGACTGCGAGAGTGAGTCAGTGAGTGAGTGAGCAAGTTTGTCTTATTTAGCATTGACACTGGTCTCACCTGATAACATATGGAGTTAGTGGCAACTCTTTGTGACAATGGCCTACAAACATAATCATATGTCTGAATCGAACCTACAGCATGGAGGTTTTCAGGGTGGTGCTCTAACGACTGTGCTATCGGAGCACGGGGCAGAGCGGAAAGGAGACGAAAAGGAAAGAAAAAAACATACAGTACACAAAGGACATAAAGGGAAGATGATGGGAGAAATGAAATACTAGAACAGATCAACCCAGTAACACCTGAGAAGCTTGGCCGAGAAGTGATTTAAGAATGAAACATCCCCATAAACATAGGACTACATGGACAGGATAATACCCCCCCCCACACACACACACATAATAATTTCTGGATATTATCTATTTAGCATCAGACCTTTTGGTTGTTTCATCCACCAGTAAAATGCTTCGACCTGACGATTTCATTAGTATTATAATAATAATAATAATAATAATTACAAAACCTCTATTGCGCCAATATCCTCGAAAAGAATCGAGCTCAATGGCGCACCTGGTACAGGAGTTGGGAAAACTCATCGAGCAGCCAGCCTCAATGGCCATATATCCGACGAGATACCAATATTTGGGTTAACTAAAACAATCAGCCAGTCACTCACTGTGTTATTATAATAGCTAACTTTGGTTAACGTTAGCTAACGGAATCAAGCGGCGTTTGGCTCGCCAACAAAGATGGCTGCCAGCAACCGGATCCGGCCTATAGGCCGTTAGAAATTGTCCCCCCCCCCGCCCGTCCGTGATTATTATCCCCTCCTCTTTATCCAGTTTTCCGGAACATCAGGAAAATATATGATCGAGAGGCGATTCACCATACAGGTCGACATCCCCCAAACGCAGACATGAGTTGGATTCTAATCCGAATCTGGACGTTTAATGAGCAGCGCTCTATCAGGTGTGCTAACGAAGCGCCAACGAACACAAACGACGAGAAGATGAGTCGGAAACCGTAGACAGAAAGACAACAAAGACAATTTAAAGATGGACAAATACAGTGTCATTCTGTCTGTTGTAATGTACTGGATCCCGGTGACATTACAGCAGACAACAGTAGATCAACTATCACTACAAAAGTAATGATATTTGTCATGATTATCACGTGATCATTACTTCTCGGCTCAGGTGACAATAGGTGGTAGGTTGGGCGATAATTAGGTGTTATCGGTAAGTATGGTATTAAGTAGAGCTGTTGTCTTAAATAGTTTGGCTAGATATGCCCACTGCGAGAATGTAGGGCACTGGGTAGAGCCGAGTAGTGAGTGGGTCAGTAAGTGAGTGAGTGAGTGAGTGAGTTTAATGATTTGTTTAATCACGGCGCTAGTTACACCTTTAGACACATTTACCGAAAGGATACACTCCGGATATCAGTTGAGTTGAGTAGTTTAGTCTCGGTGAGGGGTCTCTACAAAAAGGAAACAAATCCCACACAGACAGGTGTTAGTGGGATTCGAACCCACGACCTGGAGGTTTGCAACGCACCGCTCAAACCACTGCGACGATCGGATAAAACATCCCACAAACACGGCTAACACTGGGTTCCGAACCCGTGCCCGAAGGTATGCAACGTAGGTGCGCTATCAACAGGCGCTCTACACGTTTGTTAATATAATGATAAAATTGACGATATGTACTCGTCTATTTTCAACAGAGGGCGTGCTAATAGCCGGATGTGTGGTCAATGTTGATGAAACAGAAACTGATGGAATTATTGATAAACATAAGATGTTGATGATGATGATGGCCAGGGTAGCACGGATGATGGAACAGTTGTTTACCTTATTTGTTGATAACACTAATTTTTCACTATTATTATAAACATCACAGGTGATTAGGGTACGGCACTACGAAACTACGGGTCACGGTTTCGAGTCCAACTTGTATCTGTGTTTATGGGATGTTTCACCAGGCAGTGTCACGTCGGCTATAATTATCAGGCGCGACGAGGCGCCGTGGATAAACAAAACACTCACTCACTCACTCACTCACTCACTCACATACATTCACTGACATCTATTATCAGTAAGTAGGGTTTACAAGTACATCTATTTCTATTCAGTAAGTACGATGACGATGTTAAGTATATGAGTCAGCCGTTATTAAGTATCGTGTTAAGTGTGTTTATTCTGACGATCTATTGTTATTCAATAACACCTACATTAAACACGTCCGTATCTACTATAATAATAACATTCTCTCGTTATTCGACAACTACTCGCCGCTACACAAAACAGCTCAGCCGGTAGAGTGAGCGCAACCAGAACACTTCAGGTTCCATTCTCACCGGTTTCCTTTATCGGCATAATCGGCCCGCAGAAGCCGGGTCGTGGGATATGTTGGATGTTTCATCCATTAGTAACAGACTTCGGCCTAATTAGGAATAACCGCTGTGCGACGAGTCTCGGAGGATAGCCAGCCACCCACGCACCAATAATAACATCTATCTGGGGTCGAACAAGAAATCTTTGGCGCGAACTTTTGCTAACGTAGGCCCACTAACAAGGTCATCAGTAACTATCTATAAACTATCAAGGGCCTTGTCTCCTTTCATTTCTCTGTCTCCTATCAACCCCCCCTCCCCCGTTTTCAATGACAGCTAATCACATTACACTTTACAGGTAATGATGACTGTTTTTTTTTAAAATAAATAATAACATACATGAGATGACGTTAGTATAAATCAAGTAAAAGAATAAAATATACATAACAAGTTAGAAAAGTTTGATTATTTTACAATAAATTTACACCAGACTCCATACAATGAATGGCTTGTTGTGACGTATTGTTTAATGGCAATAAGTTGAATAATTTCATCAACTACGGGCATTCCATAGACTATTTGGTAGCGCGATGGGCCGCAGACACTACCATCCGAGTTCAAATCCCGAGCGGGTATGTTTGAAGGGTGTTTCATCTTTCATTTCGCCTCATTATTCAAGCCATTTAGTCTAGCGGGTGTATAATTGTGAGTCGCAAAACAGTAACTTTATTTTTTTCATATTCTCCCGGTTGATGTTAAAATCAACATTTGCGAGTTTAACATCAATAATAATGATGATGACGTACGAAGATCCCGATCAATAAAAATGATCCTCAGACGATTTGCATTAAAATAATTTTATAATGAATTAAATCTGATGCCGTAAATGACTAATTGTATAATGTAGAGTGGGTGAGAAGGTAACACTAAATAAAATATGAGGGGGAGGTGGGAATTTTTGCTGGGGATAAAATGATACACACACACACAGAGAGAAAGAGAGATGGGGGGGGGGGGGTTAAACGATTTCCACTAACAGCCAATTGTATTACAGACAATAGCTATTATTTTTATTTAAATGAATTATATAATAAAACAATAATTGCAACTAAAATTTCTTTGCCATTTTACTTCCGACCCCATTTTCCATTCCGTAGCCGACGTTTGACGAACCCGAAACGTTCCACCAGCGAACGTTTGTCAAACTTAACACACCACCATCACCAGCAGCTCCGCTATACACACACACGCGCGCGCGCGCACACACACACACACAAATACAAACGTTGATCCCGATTAAGATTGTTAACTGGAGCTCCGACCAACAGATAACGTTAACATGTTTCGACTATCTCGACTACGTCATCGGCTAATTAAATATTCATATCGATACATTATAAAAGTCGGTGAAGATTAAAATATCATTATTACATCTTCTTAAATTATAGTCTCTCCTTAAAACACACACCTATATATACGACCGAAATCATTCAAAATGTAAAATTATGTTTTAGGTAATAACTGACTTACTGTGAGGTATCTTTTAAATTACTCTCACTGCTAACGATAGTTGGTTATTATTATTATTATAATACACAATTGTTAACAATTTTATTACACATTCAGTCGTACTGTTTATTATTGTATCACTTCCGTTATACGAGTCTGATACCTGTCCCCCCCCCCCACACCAGCCTTAACGTAACAACCACTCAGCTGGTATTTTGACATTCTAAGGACTTTATACTTTGTTCCATCATATATTGAGTCTGTATAATCGGACGTAAACAAATCCAGAAATATTGGGAGCGTAAAGTTTCTGGATAACGATTAGAGACTAATAATCCAGAACGATTTACATAATTCAGCCTAGAAATCGTTTGGCAGTAAGAGTGCATGGATAATTAGCCAGAGGTCGGTAGATTCGCACCGAGGTACTATCGTAGAAATTTTTTTGATTATGAAATTATTCATGAAACTTATTATCTGAAAAGGGAGAATCAGATAGGTGTTTTGAAATGTGTTTTACACACACACACACACACACACACACACCGACACACACGCGCGCGCAGGAGTGAAACAGGCCAATGGACTAAGTGTCTTTCCTAAAAAGGAAGTACGGATGGCTAAATGACAATATTGATGAACAGATTGATGGAATGATTGAATCACTTAAGGACAAACTAGTTAGCTGACTGACTGACATACTGATTGACAGGCTGACTGACTGATAGGCTAAATGACGGACTGATTGGCAGATAGGTAAACTGACTGTCATACTAAGTGATAAGCTGACTGACTGATAGACTAACAGTCAACTGACTGACTGACTGACTGACACATAAACATAGACATAGAGATAGACGACAAATGTCTTAAGGAAACATCCGACGAATACGGGTACGAGTCGTATCCGAAATGACAACCTTGAGGTCTACAGCACAACGTTCCAACAGCTGAGCTATCGGAGCGCCGGCTAGAGAGGGGAGAGGGAGGGGGTGGGTGTTGGTGGTGTGAGATAGAGGGACGACAGAGACGAGAATGGAATAAAATACACACAAGTACAAACAGATCCCCCATCGCCGCCATAAGTCATACGACATCGCCCGCTCCAGGGTTGCTATCATATATTTATCGCAGCACGAAAGCCATTGTGATCGGTCATTGTGCCCTATACCAATTGTATTACACTTTCTATGAATATTTAAAATGTAATTATTACGAAATCCATAACCAGTAATTGCGGCCATTCATCACCGCTATGAACGACCGATTTGTGCCGCCATCTAGAACCGCAACTCACAATAACAAGGTATCAATATTTCAGCAACAGCCGTTGATATTCATACCGATAAATTATGAACATCTAAACACCGGTCGGTGGTGGTCAGACACGGCTAAACGACGGTGCTGCCCCTGGCGAGTGCGAATTGATTTACAGGCTGGTACGTTGGCGCGGATCGGGCGAAGCGAGTGTGCTGCCACCTGCTGTTAGCCGGCAACGGCGCTACGCCACTAGGGCTAACACGGACCCGGCCCGTACCGTGACGCCTCACCTCAACTACCACGGCATCGCGAAGTCGCATTCGCCAGAAACTGTTAGAGATGCATGCGAAGATAACCGTGTAAAACTGTATCCATACAATATTCATACAAATAGACCCGTAAGCATTTTATTATCGAAGTAAGGACACCCACATATACACTGACTGACTGAGCGATAGAGTTCCTACCAATTATTTAGCCTAGAAACATATATGTCATAAAGACAGATCTATGATCCAGTCTATTTCAGGAAGTCATTAAATCTACAAAACGCGCAATGGTGAGTCCAATAAACTTTCAAAATATGTACTTCTAGGTCCATCTACCCCCCCCCCCCCCACACACACACAGATACGCACATAGGGGTCGGCAAGATTGAAATATGCTACTATAGCTAAATTATAAAAATATATATAAATTACTACAGACACAAACAAAGATGTATGTTTTATCTTAAACAATAAATATATATGGATACAGATATGTCTGTTGTATTATGATATATATATATATATATAATAATAATAAAGTTAATATTTTTGTTGTATTATTGCCATTCTACCCTTGTTTTTGTGTTTGTTTTGGTGTGGAGATCTTATCAAATAACCATGGTGCTGTCTAATTTGTATTTTATTATTAATTTCATATGTAATCAATTGAGATGAAACAATGACGTTCAGCGATTTGGAAGCAGACGTTCACGCCTGCACACATCGACAGTCAGGCCGCCATATGAAAGAAACAGGCTTTGTGTGTGCGTGTGCATGCACAACACACACACACACGCGCACACACACACACGCAGGCAATACATTTTCCAGTAGTAAACAAACAAATATCACAAACCTTCTCATGCGAGATGAGAAATAATTAATAATAATTAATAACAATAACATGCCTAAGACGATGTTTATCTAACTAATAACATCTTAATTAAGCTAACGTTGCCTTCTTTCCGGCGGCTGATCTTTCCACGTTGAAGTTGCCTCCCCTTGAGCCGACAAAATGTTCATAGCTGAAAGATGAACATAGACGAAAACAGTTGACAATACTGTTGTATGAGAGAAATAAAATGGAGCGAAATATTGATACGAAAATAATTAAATTTTAATTTTGAACTAAATTAGGAGAAATATAATTGAAAAATGGTGGAATGAGAGAAAGTTGCAATGACAAATAAAACATTAGGAAGAAAGAGAGATCTGTAAATTAACAAAAGTCATTTACATCATTTGGTATTTCTTTCGTTCTCTGGGAGACACAGATGGCCTCGTGCCTTCCAAAGCCTTCACTAGGTGGTGCTGCTTTATCACTGTCACTGAGCTCGATTTGTGGACACATTCACTAGGGGGAAGGACTAGCTCAGAGAACTGAATACAAAAAACCGTAAAACAATAATATTTAGTATAGCAATTAGAAAATGACAATATATTTTTTGTTTCCGAGCATTCTCCAATATGTTGGTGGTTCCACTCCAAGTTTCTGTCTGAAACCCATCTTAAGATTGAATCAAAACGTTTTTGTAAACTATCTTCAGATGTATAATGACAAGAAATCTACATATCTAGACATTTATGGTCACATCTTTAATAGCGAGTGAGTGAATCAGTGAGTAAGTGATTCAGTCAGCACTTTGTTTGACCTTAGTTCTGTTCACACCTGGAACACATGACCGATGGGGAATCTCTGGACTGCCATCTGACGAACAGAACAAGATTAGAATCCAAACCCTAAACTGGAGATTTGGAATTCAGCACTCTCACCATTGTGCCAATGAGATGCCCATAGTTATCGAGAGAAGCGCGATACATATTGATTGTGATGCTCACGATGTGCATCCAATAATTTTCTAGATGCACTCAAGTCATTTAGGAAATATAATGCGGAGTACGATAAACATTAATGTTGTGATAAAAATGACATTTTTTATTAGAGATATCTCCAAGGAATAAAACTGCATTGGCTATTTTTGTCTCAACAGAGGAAGACTATGACATCACTAATGTCGAAGGGCATCACGGAGCAGTAATATTTCCATAATTTGACGTATTAAAAAGACGTGAGTGCTTCTAATAGACACCGTACCTTATTAAAAAACGGCTTGGTATGGCTGTATATATCACACAGAGACACACACACACACGTATAGTCTCCAATATTGGTGAAGACTTGGTCAACAATATTTTTCATCATCTTGATATAAATCAAGACCAAATCATAACAAATAGTTTTTCTCGTTCACCAAAACATTAGAAGTACCACAGCTAACATCATCATCAGCTGTCAGACATCACCTTGGATAGCTAAAAACAGCTATTAGTTGGATACTGTGAAAGTCGAAATAAACTCTATTCACAATAAAAGTTTGTTTGTTTGTATGAGATGGTAAAATTACTCTTCGGTGCACTGTCGTAGTCCTACACGTGTGCGCATGTTCTAAATGACGCCATCACTTCTTCAGATCGACGTTGGGTGCATAATGTTTTATTAACATGAATGTCATGTTCAGACTGTGGTCATAATCCTAGCTATGTCAATGAAATACATCGAATATGATGAACTACATTGCCATTTCAATCAATTCCCGGTGTTAAAGCTATTTTAAATCAAATGTAGTATCAAACTTTCGAATTTAAATTCACAATAAGCCGATGTTTGATGATTATCTTCGAAGACACTAAAAAATAGCAGATGATTGCGAAATAATAACCACTTAAAATATAAACAGTCGAGTTATTTTTTTAGTAAAACTAACAGAATATTAAATTGTCTCATCTTTACAAGCAAAAAGTGACACTTTATACTTCACCCCTGGATGACATGATTCGTGAAATGATGCAGTTTTACGGGGGACAGCTTCATCCATATAGAAAGTTTAATGGGCCGAGCAAGTGTATAGGATCAAACATCCTTCAAACACAGCCAGGCTGGGATTTGAATCCAGCCGTTTGAAATCTGTATCCCAACTCTACTATCAGTTAACCAGACATTAATAATAGATTTTTAACTTGTGCGTATCTTAGCAGTGCGGAATAAGACAATGGCACAGAGGATCTGGAAAGATAACTTCTAATTTTGGATGATTCATCAGGAGAATGGTTTCAAAGCAGTAGCCTTCAATGTTGACATGTGTATAATGTGTCACCAGTCACAATGAACATATCTCCGGTAATAAAGTGACATCGGAACGTATATAACAAATGTGTACAAGTGACAATCATTATATTGTTTACCACCTTCTACTTTAATAGTTTACACAATCTTGTGTTTTATACGTAGTTACAAAAAATAGACTTAACATTAATAAAACAAAATGTTTACATCGTCACAAAATGGACTATATAGCATGTGTATGCTTGTGTGTATCTGTGATGTTGTGTATGTATATAAGCATAAGTATACCTGAACAACTAAAGTGACCAAAATTAGCTCATCTTTTAAAAATTCATCTCATCTAATTAGTTACAATAGTTAATAATAGTTATAATTAGTTAATAATGGCTCATAAATGTTAAAAATACAACTTTATCTCTAATGTCATAATATAGTATAAACAAGTATGATATTGTAACATCTGATTATGAAAAATTATTAAACTATTAATAATAAAATTAAATAAACTGTTAACTTTAGTTTTCTTGCCTATAATGGCAAGTCCTCAATTGTAACCAATATTCACAGCTCTCAACAATTACCTTAATACTGGCATGTGTGTGTGTGTGTGTGTGTGTGTGTGTGCATGTGTTCAAACAGTTTATCTGACT
Organism: Paralvinella palmiformis; assembly: GCA_025642065.1. Classification (NCBI taxonomy): domain Eukaryota; kingdom Metazoa; phylum Annelida; class Polychaeta; order Terebellida; family Alvinellidae; genus Paralvinella; species Paralvinella palmiformis. The sequence goes on from JAODUP010000395.1 coordinate 76,937, forward strand.
GTTACCTGGGAGAGATGTTGCTGTTCTTCATCAGGTGTCAATGCCAAACTACCGTCTTCTAATTTCTTGATGTAGGCAAGACGTCTTGCTGAGAGTTTTTCAACAACAGCAACATCAGCACCCGTAGTAGTAGTAGTAGTAGTAGTAGTGTTAGTATCTGGCGATAGATTAATATAGAAAAGCACAACTGTAAGTACTAACACTATAATATAATTACAGGCTGACTCTCTCTCACATGCACACACACACACACACACACAGAAGTAAACAATACATATCAGTCACCAAACCTTGATACAGAAGACAGACAATGGGGTATATACACAAAGCTGACCATTATACTCTGGCATAATGGCACCATAATGGACTATTGTAATCCATTCAATGGCTTCAGCATAACAAAGAGAACATACAAATACCTAACTAGTTGTTGCACCATTATTATTATGTGGGTGTGTAAAATTTCATATAATTGACAGGCTGTTACTCATACCTTCTGGTTTTATGTCTCTTGTGTCATCTATCAACGATGACTCAACCATCACGTCTGATAACTGTGATACAGGTGTTATTAGTGATGTACAACCTATAATAACAAATAAGCCATCACACACGAGACGTAAGTAAAATCCTTAAATCAAACATCTTCTACTCCCCGTGTGACATTCTAAATACGTCTACACACTTATCTCTATCAATTATACAGTATCTATAATTTTATAATCATAATAGGTGGAAATTTTGATTACTCATCCATGTTTTATGATTAAGGAATTCAACGAGTAAATCATAGCATCTGCACGTCTATCCAAAAACACTCATCTACATGCACGCCCCCCCCCCCAACCTCTCTCCCTCCCTCCAAACAACTTAACAAATAATTGAATATATAACACACCTGGCCAACAAATAACACAGAACACGCTAAACAACAGTAACAACAACAGTCACAACAACAATACTCAATACAGATCACAACCTGTTAATTCGTGTATGGCTTCCAGCTGTGCATTGTACAGCAGAGCTTTGAGATCCGCACCAGTATAACCTTCACAGGTTCGAGCAAAATGGGCCAGGTCAATAGAGGAGTCGAGGTTCATTTTATGGGTCAATGCTTGGAGAATCTCCAGCCTTTCATCCTACAATGGAACAAACAACAATTGATGAGAGATCAATTGTTTAAAGGTGTCCTTTATGACATGAAGGTATACAAAGGAAATGCAAAACTATGACAGATCGGTATGATATAAAATAATGACTGTATGATAACTGAAAAGTAAATATGATGTATGGATAAAAAGGTAAATGATTGTGATGTGTAGACAAAAAGGGTAAGTGAAATGATGTATGGACAAAAATGTGTGAGTGTGGACAAAAAGGGTAAGTGAATATGATGTGTGGACAAAAAATGTAAGTGAAAGTGTGGACAAAAAGGGTAAGTGAATGTGATGTATGGACAAAAAATGTAAGTGAAAGTGTGGACAAAAAGGGTAAGTGAATATGATGTGTGGACAAAAAATGTAAGTGAAAGTGTGGACAAAAAGGGTAAGTGAATATGATGTGTGGACAAAAAATGTAAGTGAAAGTGTGGACAAAAAGGGTAAGTGAATATGATGTGTGGACAAAAAATGTAAGTGAAAGTGTGGACAAAAAGGGTAAGTGAATATGATGTGTGGACAAAAAAGTAAGTGAAAGTGTGGACAAAAAGGGTAAGTGAATTGATGTTGGACAAAAAGGGTAAGTGAACATGTGTATGGACAAAAAGGGTAAGTGAATATGATGTGTGGACAAAAAATGTAAGTGAAAGTGTGGACAAAAAGGGTAAGTGAATATGATGTGTGGACAAAAAATGTAAGTGAAAGTGTGGACAAAAAGGGTAAGTGAATGTGACGTATGGACAAAAAGGGTAAGTGAACATGTGGTATAGATAAAAAGGGTAAGTGAATATGATGTGTGGACAAAAAGGGTAAGTGAATGTGATTTATGGACAAAAAGGGTAAGTGAATGTGATGTGTGGACAAAAAGGGTAAGTGAACGTGTGGCATAGACAAAAAGAGTAAGTGAATATGATGTGTGGACAAAAAGGGTAAATGAATGTGATGTGTGGACAAAAAATGTAAGTGAAAGTGTGGACAAAAAGGGTAAGTGAATATGATGTGTGGATAAAAAGGGTATGTGAATGTGATGTATGGACAAAAAGGGTAAATTAATGTGATGTATGGACAAAAAGGGTAAAGGAATGTGATGAGTGGACAAAAAAAATAAGTGAATGTGTGGACAAAAAGGGTAAGTGAATGTGATGTGTGGACAAAAAGGGTAAGTGAATGTGATGTGTGGACAAAAAGGGTAAGTGAATGTATGGACAAAAAGGGTAAATGAATTTGATGTGTGGACAAAAAAAGGTAAATGAATGTGATGTGTGGACAAAAAGGGTAAGTGACTGTGATGTGTGAACAAAAAGGATAACTGAATGTGATGTGTGGACAAAAAAGATAAGTGAATGTGATATGCAGAAGAAAAGGGTAAGTGAATGTGATGTATGGACAAAAAGGGTAAATGAATGTGATGTATGGACAAAAAGGGTAAAAGAATGTGATGTGTGGACAAAAAAGATAAGTGAATGTGTGGACAAAAAGGGTAAGTGAATGTGATGTGTGGACAAAAAGGGTAAGTGAATGTATAGACAAAAAAGGTAAATGAATTTGATGTGTGGACAAAAAAAGGTAAATGAATGTGATGTGTGGACAAAAAAGACAAGTGAAAATGATATGCAGAAGAAAAGGGTAAGTGAATGTTATGTCAGCCAAGAATAACATGCCAAATACTGAATAAACTGTTTAACTAAAACACTCAGTACATTTTGCTGTGGGCTTACTGCAACTAGTGAATCAGGTGCCAGAATGTACTAAAGTGTGGTTTACAAATATGGCAGCCCCCTCCCACAAACACACAAATATCCATCTCACAGGGAGCTGAGTAAATTTCTGATGATTAATGAAAATCTGAATACTAAGAAACCATCCTGTATTGCAAAATGTATTTCCAGATGTTGATGTAAAGAATAGTAAATATATCAAATAAACCCATAATTACCTGGTCAGGTATTGGACAGTAAAGTGCTTTATCAAGACGACCTGGTCTTAATAATGCTGGGTCTAGAAGATCTGGTCTACTTGTGGCACCCAATACATATACACCTATATATATATATATATATATATATATATATATATATATATATATATATAGATATGACACAGATATAATGATATGGACACACACACACACACACACACAGTAATTACAAATATTTGTGGAAATATTTAATCAGCTCACACAAAATTAGAAAACTATAAGAACAAAATAACCAAAAATGTATCTCGACCAGAGTTTGAATCTTTGGCATAATAATTAAACAGACAATACGTATACAATGCTTTACGTCCAATTATTGACATGCATTCTAAACAATGAGAACACATTAAGACATACCCTCAAGACCCTCGACACCGTCTAATTGGGTCAGAAGCTGGTTGACCACTCTGTCTGTGACACCTGTACTGTCATGGCCACGACTAGACAACAACAACAACAACAACATATTAAAATATGGAACAACTTCAACTAAAATAATGAATTAAGATGACTAGTACATGATGAGATAATCATAATCATAATATCTTTAGTACTGTAAAACTTTTGCTTGCACCTTAATTAGACAGTTTTACACACACACACACACACATAAACCAAGCCACCCATAAAAAATAGCTTGAGCAAAACACATACTAGACAAACAACGAACCAAGTATACATGTTTACATGATGACGTATTAATTGGTCATCATGTAAACTTGTATAATTGGTACAAATGTTCATCCGTGTTTTTGCTCCGGCTATAAAATTTGGAAATAAATAACACAGTTATCATTTAGTAGCGCACACACACACAAACACACAATTAATGTCAGCAGGTTATAATTATAACCTAAGACGAAGAAAGTTTGACCGAAAGACTAAACTAAATGTCTTGATATAATTCAGTCCAATGATTGTGTCTTTGTAAATTGAGAGTTGAAATTTGGTCGAGATCACACGTAATCATTGTAATCAATGATTACATGTTATATCCTATTTACATGTTATTGTCTTACGGATGGCTATCATTTTGTCTTATTAAATAACAATTATATCAGGCACCTTATACAAATTTCTGAATAATCAAAACAGTACTATTTAACTTAGTACAATTGTAGTATTTTATTTTCAGCGTAATCCCGTTCTGTGAGTCTGTACAAATGGTAAGTTTATCAAATTTCTCAAATGGTTATTAAAACAGTTAGGTCTGGGGACAGGCTGTAGTAGTCACAGCTTTAGGAGAGGAGGGGAAAGTTTTTGCTCCAGATTGGTATTCCCGGTGAGATGATAAAATTCCTAAATAGCAATATCTCTGTACAGATTAGAGATGTGTTATGCGTTGGTGTCACGTGTTGTGGGCAGAACCCATAGTACCCAGACCATTTAATTGGTTAAATGCTCACTTGGAGTACCATGGTCAGTGTGTGTATCTGATATATTATATATAATGTACTGGATCATTTTGGTTCCAGTATATTGGTAACACCCCATGTAAGTGTTAACATTGTAAAAATGGTAAATTCATTTGTGGATTTAATTTTTTTGTAGGAAACTTCAATTCCAATTCCACATTTTCCAATTCCAATTGTTTTTAAATAATCATTTCCAATTTCGGTGAGTCATGTGAAGTGCTATATTAATTATCCAACAGGTCTTATATAAACCAAAATTTCAATGCAACACACACACACACACACACACACATATATATATATATAATTTTTTTATGAAATATATGTCTGTCATCACTAATTAGCCATTAAATGCCTTTTATGGTGTCCTGTCACAAGTGACCATTCTCCGCAGCCAACCATCCACACCTAGTAAATCTGTTGTGTATGTGTGTGATCAGTCAGTAAATGTGATTGAACAATTATAATGTGTGTGTGTGTGTGTGTGTGTGTGTGAAATATTATACCAGAAGTTGATAATAAATACATACCTGTTACCTGATTAACATTAGAATTGATATTTTATACCATAGATAATTTGTAGCCAATGACTTAACTTTTACTAAATGATTATTTTTCCCCTTTATACAATAATCAGCTTCATAAACTACCTAACAAATGATAACATAAGGTTGTGGTACATCGAAGACGGAGAAGCGCTGTATACTAACAACTTACCGTGGTGCCAACGAATCAAATTCATCAAAGAACAGGATACACGGTTTAGCGCTTTGAGCTCTGAAATGAGCGGCAATTATAATTACACTAAAAACCAATTCGAAGACACTAACAAGTGACGGGTATAATTAGCCGTCTTCATAATTAAACTTTGTATCACCACAGATGTGACAAGATATCGGATGCACAAAACATAATTTAATTCATGTTTCTCATTTCGCTTTATTTTATCTGACCTTATAAATGTATCCCTGACGGCTTGTTCGCTGGCTCCTATATATTTACTTAACAACTCCGGACCCTGAAATAGATTGACAGAAAATAAGAGACAATTGAGCATACAGATGGACATAGAGAGAGATAAATAAACTAGCAGACTTCCTAATTATGCATTCACTCACAGTATATACAATTACTATCTTAAACACACTAGCTCTCTTGTAGTTGTTGTAACCAAGACCCGACCTGTATACTAGCAACTCTGAATCTGGCCACATTTAATTGACTACCGGTACATCTCCAAAGATGGCCAATTACAGACACCAAATCAAAATAAACACGGAAAACCAATAAAAAAGAAATATTCATACACATGCCATTCACAGAACAGTGGGATGGATATAATGTCTGCAGCAGCCCATTCCCCGTCATACCAGATTCTTATTTTGGAATCCCACAAAGGTACAACTTAGTAGTAATGTTTTATTATATAATGCTCACCGTTGTATTAAATATATGTCAGGTGAACTTATTGTACATAGATCCTGGTACCTCTGTGTGTGTGTCTGTCTGTCTGTCTGTGTGTGTGTGTGTGTGTGTGTGTGTGTGTGTGTGTGTGTGTGTGTGGTAGAGAGAGAGAGAGTGAGAGAGAGAGGAAGACAGTCAAATAGACAGAAACATACCTTAATACTGATAAAGTTCAGACCACATTCCTTAGCAACAGCTCCAGCTAGTAATGTTTTACCAGTACCTGGTGGTCCATATAATAATAGGCCAGATCTTAACCTTAATGGACAACTGGCGAACAACTTACTGTACTATAATAATAACAACAATAATAATAATAATAACAATAATAATAATTGATTACTCAATTATTGGTTTAAATTATCACTGATACAGTTAAACAATTACTCATACTGTACAATAATTAATGTGTAATTTTCTCATTAACACAGACACACAGAGACACAGACACACCTTGGCTGGCCACTGTAATGTTTCTATTAGAGTGTTCTTCACAGCTCCAAGTCCTCCTATATGCTGCCAGCCTAACACTACAGACCTCTCTAATGTTATCTTCTTTAGTGATGCTGGCACGAAGTCGGTCAAAGCTGCATCGAAGTCCGCTTCGCACAAACACGACTCCTCTTCATCATCTGCGAGAGGAGAAACAAAGTGGTAAAAAGATGCCTTTAAGAAGCAGCAAGATCCATTCTGGCACCGAAAATTAGGTAACTTTTATAAAGATCACCATCTGTTATATGATAAAAATTATAAGTGATATAATTATTGATTCATAATAAAATATATTTAATAAAGCATCTTTACTAGCAGGAACCATTTAAAATCCATTTCTAGTGATACAGTACTCTGATAAGATATATGTAAAAATCCAGTAGGAAATTTGAACAATAAACTTTATTTATTGGTGACAGCGACCTTGAAGAGATGTGTTTTTAGAAGAGATTTAAACTTTTCAAGAGATGACACATTTCTAATATCTACTGGCAATCTCTTCCACAACGTGGGGGCTACAACACTAAATGCACAATCATCATACGACTTGAACTGAGACACTGGCACCTGCAATATTATCTGACTGGCTGACCTGAGTTTTAGGGATGTCTTTCTAATGGACACCAGTTCACACAGGTATTCTGATGCTATATCATTGATAGGTTTATAAGTTGTTGTTAATAAAATATTCAAATAGATAGGCTGTCTAACAGGTAGCCAATACAATATAATGTTTGAAGAACTCAGACATTTTTGAGTGTTCATCATCATGAAAGTTACAACATTCTGAATTACCTGAAGGTAATTAATTGTAAAATTAATTGATATCATTCTCAGATATTATGGAGTTGTCATAATCAGGTCAAGTCATCATATATATATATATATATATATATATATATATTGTTTACTTTCAGATAATCACAATACCAGATTGACTGGTAACAGATTATATTAATGGTATATAGACCTGAGTGTTTCATCTTTAATACACATCTAACAGTTGAGTTATTTAACCTCAGTGCTGGCTATATCTGGGACATATGGCCGAGGAGTGTCTCCCTATGGAAACAAATCTCACAATGGCAGATATGAGCCAGATTTGAACCAACAACCTCGAGGTTTGCAGCTCAGTGCAAAGTCCATTTATCAAATATACTAAATGAATATTTGGTTTTGAGGGTATATTTGCTGCATGACTGGAGGTAGTTGTCAAACATAAATCCACAGATGAACAACTTCAGATTGGTAATTGTTTTCATATCAGAGATCTGGCCAATATGTCTATGATAGCCACATTGGTCAGATCTCTAAATGACAACTGACATTTTATATCGGCTATCAAGGCCATAATTTTCAAAACTTTTGTTAACAGAATGTACGTCTTTGGGTCACTTTTCAATATTTATATCTTGTCTAACTAAAATTATAATAAATAAAGGCATCTAAAATAAGTAGTAATTAAAACTTGACATCGATAGGCACGCAATAACTCAACTGACGACAGATCTGTTTACGTTTGTCTAGAAAGAAGAGAGCTTCCTGGTGTCGTACCACAAAACCCGCATGTACACAATAACTATTTTAACTGATGTAATCCCCACCAGCTTTCAAAACCAAGATACAACTCATATACCAACAACTTTAAATCTGATTGTGTTCAATAATTAGATATCAAGGTCTGTTTAAATCGTGCTCTCACTGATGGAACACCATGGATTCCTTGCTCTCTCTGGGCAATTATAAACCTTCAATCAAAAACAACAACAGGTCACCTGAAGAAATGGGAACATTGACAGACAAGACATCCGGATAACTGTAGGATGGCCATATTGTCTACACCTCATCACCCATACTAGTTTACTTTTGGGGACGATTTGAGTTCATCAGCTTATAACAGAAGCAATATCGCATTTTATACAAGATTGGTGAATTGCTGATAAAAATAAAATTATTAGCTGTAACAACAAAACCAATTTGCATCACTTCATCATGCTATTTATTAACTGTTACAGCTAAGATTTACAACGGTCCACATATTCTGATAATACAACACTCTGATGATGCAGTGATTAGTGAGTCTGGATCCGACACAAACCGGAGGGGGCGCCTCCATGGTCTAGCGTTAGCGTGCTAGACCACAGATCACTACCATCCGTGTTCGAATCCCGGGGTGGGCATATCTGAAGGTTGTTTCGTCTTTCACTTCGTCTCATTACCTTTGGAAGTCGCTCGGCCCATTTAGCCTACCATGTGCACAAAAGTGGCCGTAAAACATCAATCATCATCATCATCATCATCATCATCTGACACAAACCGGAGGGTTTGAGGGATGCTTCCTTCAGCCTTATGTCTAAGTTGTGACCAGCAATGAAGCCAAACAAATCAAGTTTTTCACAATACAAAGCGAGCTAAAGAATTGTACTATTAATGCTATTTAATTTTTTTATATTAAACATGACCATATTCTAATCAGTGTGTAATGTTTTATTAATAATCTGAGGTTAAGATATTGGCTAATGGCATAAACATGTATAGTGCCAAAAAAGGTTGTACTTTTTTACATAAACACACACATTTATTTATTTTCGTACAGTTCCATATAAATATAGAACTATCAAAATCTATTTAGAAAACCAAATTTTATTAAGATAAATATGGAGCAATTACAAACATGTCATCAATACAACTATCAAACAAGGTGAATGCATTAATCATTAATACAAATATCCTCAGTTTGCCAAAATAAAATACCAACAATAAATCGGGGACCTCCGGTAGTTCATCAAGGAATAATCTACATATTTCCTTTGATCTACTTAATAAACATCAAAAGTTCCTGTCAAGGTGAAAAGATAATCTGGAATCTACATATATACTGACCTGATTCTGTGAACATATAATGAGCATGTATTGCTCTCTCCACGACCATGTCAAGGTCACCAGGAACATAGCCTTCCGTCCTGCTGGCCACAGACTCAAGGTCAAGGTCCCCAACACACTGGGCACTCACTATTGGCTTGTTCAAAAGAATAGCCTTCAAAATAGCCACTCTACCTGTCTGGTAATATGACATCAATTAACAAATATCACCTCTGATTGGTTTTTCAAGATTAATAACATTTATATTGAAACACAAGCTTACCAAAATCCAACCCCTACACACAGTTTTACGGTGTAAGCATAATTAAATTTATGCATATCATTTATATCTGTAACATGAAAAAACAAGACTACAGAAATGCTTCAAAATGTTACTGATGAGACTTGTTTTTATATATTCTACAGGCTTTTTTCTCCTGCCACATATTTACCAGTAACTTATAGTTAGTCAGCCACAGAACATTTTCATGTTTTAATTTTCATCAACACATTGAGGCATTTTTTTCTTGTGCTTGTTCAGGTGAAGACCACCATTACCAGATACCAGCCACTTATCAATAGGCGTGGAAGAAATTCTTTGGGTAGCAGGCCATCACATGCAATAAGCATCAAATCATGTAGATTTTCCTGGCCAAAGGAGTTCCTCAACAAAGTTTTAATGCTATTCATAGAGGAGAACAGCCTCTCACACTCAGCAATGGATGGACAGAGGATCAAGGTAGAAACCCAATTATTAAGTTACCAAAAATTGCATATAATACCAGCCAAGATAACCAGCCCACCAAAATCTCTCCCATCCTTCAAGCATGGTTCTTAGACATAAAACACTCTGGCAGTGACCACCCTCAGGGTATTTCAGCTCCATATTTCCGTACTGCTCCCCTGTGAGTGGTGGTGGAGGAGATTTCTCAACCACTCCAACATAGAGGCTGTGCTGAATAAGCGACAGCCTGGGGATTATCCCCGAAACACAAAGCAAGGAACCAAAGTTCTGGATCAATTTGGTTGCAGTATATTGGTAACACCACATGTAAGTGTTAACATGGTAAAAACTGCAAAAGCCTAACCAGAAGGTGCTTTTAGTTAAAGAGATAATTGATGATATCAAGTGGTGGATCATAGTCTTGGGTGCATCCAGGTGTAAACGTGTATTTTGTAATCATCAAAGATGTGTTTATATTTCACTTTCCAGTAGGAGCCTTGAAACGAATGTTTTTGCTTAGTTTCACCCAGCAGTGGTCAGATCCTATGTTTACTTTCAGAACCCTGCTGGATACTAAACCACTTAAATATGGTAAGTTTACACAAATCCTAAAACAGTTAGATCTGGGGACAGGCTATAGTAGTCACAGTTTTAGGAGAGGAGGGACAAGTTTTGGCTCCAGATTGGCATTCCCAGTGAGATGATAAATTAATTAATTCCTAAATAACAATATCTCTATATATAGATTACAGGTACCCTATGTAGTGTTGTGGGCTGAGCCCACAGTATCCAAACCATTTAATTGGTTAAATGCTCACTTGGGGTGCCACGGTCAGTGTGTGTATCTGATATATATATATATATATATATATATATATATATATATATCAAAGGAACTAAAGTTCTGGATCATTTTGGCTCCAGTATATTGGTAACAAAGGAACCAAAGTTCTGGATCATTTTGGCTCCAGTATATTGGTAACACCACATGTAAGTGTTAACATTGTAAAAATGGTAAATTAATTTGTGGATTTAATTTTTTTGTAGGAAACTTCAATTCCAAAATTTTCAAATTTCCAATTCCATTTTTTTTAAATAATCAATTCCAATTTGAATTGAATTGATATTATGATATATGATATATATATATATATATATATATATATATATATATATATATATATATAAAATATAAATATTACTATAAAGTTATTTATGCTCCCACAGCATGATATGAACTGTGATAATGGATGAAAGATCAAAAACCTCTGCTGTGCATGTGTGTGTGTGTGTGTGTGTGTGTGTGTGTGTGTGTGTGTGTGTGTGTGTGTGTGTGTGTGTGTGTGTGTGTGTGTGTTTTGAAAACACACATGTAAGCTCATAAACTAACCTTATCAGGAGCTCTCATTTCTATGACTTCCTGAAAGTAATGTTTACCTCGGGAAGCCACCAAGCTCTGGTGGATGGATGACCTTGACCTGCTTGTTGCCATAGTGACAACCTTGGCATTGTTCCTGACTGTTTCATTCATAATGTCTTTCAGTACTGGAAAGTGGAAAGAAATTTGTTTACACTATGTACAGAACATCAACACAAATCTACAAACAGCAAAAAGAAAACTGCAGATGAAAAGAATCAACAAGCAGATGTAAGACATCTGTTTGGCCTGACCTTCTGAAACTCTCATGTAGTACAGCGCTTCCCCCGACATCTCCTGCTCAGGTCCCGATGGTGCTGCAGTCACATGATCCAGATCATCCAACAAAATTACAGCAGGCTGACGCCAAATTGCCTCATGGAAAACTTTCTCGAACAATTTCCGAAGACTGTCAATTCTCTTTCCTGAAAGATTAGAGAGATTCTTACATCAGGATTCACACCATAATTGATTTTGTTGACAAATGGTTTGCAAGTATATTGCTGCATGAATATTTTGCAGATTTTTCTAAGCTTGCCATCTCCATGTCTGATTACTGAAAATAAATGCCACGGAAGGGCATAGTACAAGGAGGGAGAAGCTATCTTGAGTAACATAAAACTCTATGGTAAAGTAGGCATTGATAGTACTTCTCAGTTTTAAGTGACCTCTTTAAAGTGATCATTATACCTAATATATATATACTGGTATTTTTTCTTGGAATGGCTTCCTCTAATATTAAAATCATACCATTCCATATGTTTACATGATTCCTATAATTTACTTAATGTCATGTTAATCTGTCTCCATATAATACATATTATGTTCATTTCGGTCTCTGTCACAAATATGCTCTATGCTGATTGGCCAACAAGTTACAGAGCCACATTTAAATCATGCTCATTAATGTCATCTTGATGATGATGATGATTGATGTTTTACGGCCACTTCTGTGCGCATGGTAGGATAAATGGGCCGAGCGACCTCCAAAGGTAATGAAGCGAAGTCAAAGATGAAACACCCTTCAGATACGCCCACGCACGCCGAGATTCGAACTCGGGTGGTAGTGATCTGTGGCATTAATCTCATTAGATGAAATCATATTTACTTTTTGATTTATGACCTAATTTACATTTATTTAATATAAAAAAACCTTACTTTATTGTTTATATTACGTTTACTAATCTAAATAAGTCTGCCAACAAACTGCTCTTTTCTACTTCGAAACATAATACTACCTTGTATCTGCCATCCTTGCTCAATGTGGTAAATGGCTGAATGTTGACACAAGCATTAGTGCTCAATGTGATAAATGGCTGGATGTTGACATCAGCATTAGTGCTTAATGTGATAAATGGCTGAATGTCTGATATATTGTTTAATTGTAAAGCTGAATTAAAACCGAGAACGTGCTCAATGTGATAAATGGCTGAATGTTGACATGAGCATTAGTGCTCAATGTGATAAATAGCTGAATGTTAACATGAGCATTAGTACTCAATGTGATAAATGGCTGAATTTTAACACGAGCATTAGTGCTCAATGTGATAATTGGCATATTGTTAACACGAGCATTAGTGCTCAATGTGATAAATGGCTGAATGTAAACACAAGCAAGTGCTCAATGTGATAAATGACTGAATGTTGACATGAGCATTAGTGCTCAATGTGATAAATGGCTGAATGTTAACATGAGCATTAGTGCTTAATGTGATAAATGGCTGAATGTTAACACGAGCAAGTGCTCAATGTGATAAATGGCTGAATGTTCCCTTGGGTGTTGAGATGTGTGCTGGATTGGAATAGGTCTGATTCAGGGATAAGAATAGTGTAAAGCACCCTAGAGCAGCTATCTAGCTGAATAGGGCACTATATAAATGTCACATATTATTATTATTATTAAGAAAGTTGACACAAGCATTAGTGCTCAATGTGATAAATGGCTGAATGTTAACACGAGCAAGTGCTCAATGTGATAAATGGCTGAATGTTGACATGAGCAAGTGCTCAATGTGATAAATGGCTGAATGTTGACACGAGCAAGTGCTCAATGTGATAAATGGTTGAATGTTGACACGAGCAAGACAACAGTCAAAACTTAGACATCGCATGGATGGTAAATCTGGAGGAATGTGTTAGATGATGATGATACTTCATGATAAAGCAACGGATTATGGAAAAGAATAAAGGATTTGTTACATTAGTCTTTTAATTTATTTTAAGGAAATATGAATAGATGTTGATGATTGGAAGTTAACAAATAATTGTATCCTGATCATGTAACTGTGTTACCAATACTTAATAAAGTTGTTTATTCTTGGGAAATGGGTAGTTTATTTCAATATGAGAATACAGGTGAGGTATCTTTGTCTTATCTTGGTCAGTAGTAACATTATTTCAAAATAATGCAAAACTCGATGTCCATTCACCATCTAGGGAAACTGTATTTATTAGCACTTTCTGTTTTATTAATTAACATAATGACAAAACCCGACATACAAGAAAGGTTGAATTTGTTGGCTGAGACCTTAAGAATTGTACTAAATCTCCATATAAAATGAATTGAAAATGATGTGTGAAATTTCCAACAAAAAAAACCCCCTAGTTATCAAGTCAAGTATGGCTAAATTTCACAAATACTAATTTAGTCAAATTTGGCCAAAATGTAAAAAAGCAAAACCCACCATTCATCAATTTTATATAATTTTTAAAAACTTTATAACACATAATATTAATACAGGCTTGTAGTCGTTGTTTGACCAAACCTATCTACCTGTATTAAAACTATGTTAAATAAGCACTTAAACATACACTAAATCAATACATGTACATTTTAGTGGCAAAACAAAACCATTATTGTTTGTACATGTGTACAGTACTAACAATACATAACATGGTCACAATTATGTGGTATGCGTTCACTGAAGTGAGAATGGAAACTTATTGACCGCTTCTCATGAAAGACACAGTAGGCCATTGTTTTTTGAATACTTGTTTTACAGAAAATTTCCCTTTCAAAAATTATGGTCGGTCGTGACAAAAAATTAAAAAATCACTGAAAAACATAGCGTCATTGAAAATAATTTACACAAAGCTCTAGTTTATGAAAGATTTGCCAGATTCAGTACCTAGCCATTAACAAATGCCCCATGACACGTTTTCTGAATTACTCTGGTTTTATGTTTTACTTTTATATTGATATTCAAATTCAGTTAGACGATCGTCTGGCCGATGACAATGTTTTCTATAACATACTCTTCCTTTAGATCCAGTTAGGATTTCACAATCTTTCCAATAGTTTCGTTTTTTTTTTGAGCCTTTATAATTTTCTTTTACTTGTGAATCGTCAGCGAAAAGTAAACAATAGTCACATCACTGTCAGCCTAATCCCAGATGGTGACAGGTCACTTCCATTTCGAAATTATTTCAGTTATATCTACAGAAAATTGGTCTTCAAGCCTAGAAATCTTGTAAATTTAAACTAATCATAACTCCCCCCTCACTGAAAAACACATAAATAATATGAAAATAATAATAAAAAGAATAAAAGTTGATTTAATTTCCTGGTGCCAGGTGTCAGCTGTGTTCGACGGGTTTGTAAAAAAATGGCCTCAGTGATAAAAATTAAATAAATACATCTTTTTCAGTTGTTGTCTCTAATCTTTGGAACTCACTCCATGAACATGTTAAGTCATCAAATAGCATCGTTTCTTTCCTTCACCATTAGAATACTCAGCATTTCAGACTTGCTTTTCACTCAGTTCGATCATTTGTTTATGAATTTTGCATTGTACGTTGCCTATGAGATTGCCTAACCCCTGTAGTATGCGCGTCACTGAGCTCGATTCTTTTTTAGGATATCGGCGCCATATAAGTTTGTTATTATTATTTATTATCATTAAAATGCCTGTAATTTGTTTAAAGAACCGGTGTCATATATAAATTTTAAAAAAGAAAGAAAGGTGTCAGATCAGAGACATACAGTCCAAGATTATGGAGGCAGGATGAGACAACATTGTCTAGTCAACATCAAACAGCTACAGATATACGGTCCAAGATTATGGAAGCAGGATGAGACAACATTGTCTAGTCAACATCAAACAGCTACAGATATACGGTCCAAGATTATGGAAGCAGGATGAGACAACATTGTCTAGTCAACATCAAACAGCTACAGACATACGGTCCAAGATTATGGAAGCAGGATGAGACAACATTGTCTAGTCAACATCAAACAGCTACACCATCTCATGAACTTAAACTAGTATGATGTTGAAATGAAGACTGTGAGCAACAGTACAACGTTTATATTGAAGACCTTCCCTTCACAAATATAAAACAATAACAGACACAAAATTACTGTATAATCTTTTCTATGTATGAGCTTGATCCAGATACCTTTCAGTGACTTGCAGTGTAATATGGCCACGTAAGCTAGGTTCGGCCACCCTGAGGCATATCTGCACAAGGCGCTGGCCAGTGATGACCTGCCAATGCCCTTCTGACCACAGAACAACAGACCACCATTGTGTAGACCGGGTCGCTGTGCAAACAGCTTCTCCGTCAAAGGTCTCTGCACTAGGCACATGTCAACATGTTGTATAGCCTGCTGAATATATGTTGACACACCGCTGGAAATGAATGAAAGAGATAAACAAAACAAAAATGCTACATCTTCTCAAAATTGACACAAATGAAACGAATGTTTACATGAAAGTTCTTCTGTTCTGTTAAACTTTCTGGCTATCTCAGCACAATAGGTCAGTCATTATTACAAGTTCTACAGATATATGAATGAATCATAGATTTGTTTAATAATTTCCAAATCTCTGTAGTTGTGTCTTGTTGACAACTAAAACGCACACATACACACACAACCAAATAATTATTAGGCAAAATAAAGATTTTCCCAATAATTCTCTTAATTCCACAATTTTTTTGTTAAATTATGACATGTATGACATCTCTAATTAAACAACTGTATAGACACTATACTTATCCTTTGGTGTTCTGACAGTTTTCTGCATCATTAAAAAAATACATTTTCCATGAAATAAACATTATTTTAAACTTGTAAAGTATTGCAAAATTGTATATATATATATATATATATATATATATATAAATTACTAGATCATATAAAAAATGCTTAAAACTAAGAATACATTTCATAAATCAATATTGATGGCCCATTTAGCCTACCATGTGCACAAAATGTACACCATGTACACCATGTACACCAATCATCATCATCATCATGAATCAATATTGCCTTTTTATGCTGTCCATCTATCTTAACATGTCAACAATTAGCCAATACTCTGATTTTTACATGAATATAATTTTTTTATAACCACTGCAATATTTTAGCTAAAACACTGGTCACACCTGAGTCATATGACCGAGGGGTGAATGCCTAGGGAACCACATCTTACAAAAAATACAACTATGACCTGGATTCAAACCCACAACTTGGAGATTTGCAGTATAGTGCTCTAATCACTGCACTATCAAGATGACCTGATTTTTCAATTCTAACAAATATGTAAACAAACTGAAGAAAATAAAGACCCGAATAACTACAGTGTATAAATCTTGCCGATTTATTTGTAAACAAGGAATTTAAATATCAAATATTCCGCTGTTCCACAGCCATCAAGAAATTGGTCCCCAAACTACCCTAACTACTATATCAATCATCTAGTTATTAATCAGCCATCTTATAAACTCTAACAATATGTTATTCAAAGTGAAACTTTAAACCAAATATTAAACGAGCCAAGATAACTGATTCTGTCAATTTCAGTTCAAACTGACTTTACGACAGATCGAAGAACTACTATTTTATTTATATTAATTGTTATTTATTTCAATATTTTAATCCATACTAATTATGATCATGCAGATTACATAATATTAGTTTCACCGAGTGATTTGGAAATGGACAAACAGACACATTTGTCCACTATTTGGTTGATTTAAGGAACATTTAAGAGATTATATATATATATATATATATATATATATATATATATATTTCTACAAAATTTATGCAAATACTTTCATGCATTTGGAACTTATCTTCTAAACCAATCAGATTAATAAATAAGCATTTTACAAGCATTCAGTCAGATAATTATAGAATGGATGGACCAAGCATCTTATTACCCTAACTGATCCAGATGAATCCTGGGGACTGGCAGATCCATATGACAAGAAGATCCCTGACAAAGTTTACTCAGTCTGAGCGACAGCTTTTCTTGTCCTATTTCAGATCCCATCACTAACTTAACTTTCTGTAATGCCACTGAATTCAACAGACAATAGAGTGGTTGCTCATCCGTGGTGAATGAACACATCAGAAGGAAATCTCCCAAATAATCTACAAAATGAAATATATTATTCACATCATTTATGAAGAACACTGACCTTGTTTCTAGAGAAGGTCGTGAAATTTAGATTTAAAAGGTTTAATAACAGCTTCCTTACTAATATTGTTTGTCTTATTATCATTATAATTTGCTATAAAAAGTCATATTGTGCTGTGAACAGTGCTTATATATAAAGCATAATATATATATTTGTGCGTTAAATACTTCACAATCCACAACCCCCCCCCCCCCACCCAACCAAGGGGTCAGGTCAGTCATCCGATTTAGCCATATACCAAAGGGTTGTTCACACATGATTAAAGGACCATCCTCAAGGCTGTAAATTGAGGCTTTAACGTATCTAAATGCCATTAAAACTACTTTACATACAATACATAAAAAAGAAACAGCTATTTAAACATCTAATCAAACAAACAATATTTTATACACAACAAATCAAAATGCTTCACTGGATGCATCAACCCAAATTCTGGTTTTCCATTTTCTGTTGTCAACATGCTAATTAATGTAAATTTTCCAAATTCTGAAATTATATTTCTGTTAGAAGCTGTAATAATTATCCAACAAAAAGATGGCTGATACTAACTTGGTTTCCCAAAGTCAGATCTAATTGTGTATTATTTTTTGTTAATTAGGTTGTGAGAGATTATAAATGTAACACTTACGGTAAAATTGGAAATAAATCTGACATGGTTTGCTTATTGATAATTCATGATTAAGACAGAAATATGGTACATTAAAAAAATTCATTTCATGCGTCAGAATGAATGAAATGAGGAACGAAACAGAGTAGACAAAAAGATCAGATAATTTGACACTTTGCTTCTCACAGTCACAACACTTACAATAAAAAGGTATATTTGATAATTTGCCTAAACTGGGTATTGGCTTGCACACACGTCATACACGTATATTATCCACACATGCATCACACCCAGAAAGTTATATTTCCATCAGCCAATATTTCTTCTGTCAATTTGCCCTGAAGTCATCAATAATGGTTATGATGATCCTTGGATCAGAACTGACCTCATGATGTGTTTAATATATATGTGTTGTGTGTGTGTGTGTGTGTGTGTGTGTGTGTGTGTGTGTGTGTGTGTGTGTGTGTGTGTGAGTGCAGGCATGTCATTTAAGTTGGCACCCGGCAAATTTCCCTGGCTACTTCCATGGCAGCGCCGGCTACTCTGGGTCCAGCGAAATTACACCTCCTTGGTTTAAGTTCGGCCCGAGGCCTCGCTAAATATGTTCTCCTACTACTCTAGTTCAGTCTCCTCCTACTCCAAAACTAAATGAATGTGTGTTTAATTACACTTTCATGAGATGACCCTAGACTATCACTATCACGCGATACTTACAAATTTCATTCAGGATAGTATTCTGATTAATAACATCACACCCACACTCATCCCCACATCCCCACAAAATCTCATCGGTACCGCAGGTTCACGGATGAGCCTATCTTTAATGGGATTTGATGGAAACATCAATGATTAACATTTCTATGGCATACCTGGCTTCAGAGGAACATGCATCACAGCTTCTTTGTTTATCACAAGAGGGCAGCACAGATTAGATGTGGCCTCCACACAAACTTTGATGGCCTGAAGCAACATATCTGTCGTATAACCATTGGGCTGAAACAGAGGGCAGGACAGTAGGTAAGATTTATTTTCCAGAATTCGTATTCAATACATGAACAACGTACAAGGAAAAAAGAATTATTAAACATATCACCCTAACTTAGATCATCATATATATACATTTATTGCAGGGGAATAATATAACAGTGATAGGTAGCAACAACTTTGTGAAATTAAAGTACACAGAAAATAAATTATTAAATATATATGATGCTAAACTTTACAAAAAGAATTCAACTTTTTGCACACACGCAAACAAAACAAGTAAATTTGTTACTTCTTACCAAACTTTTGTTAGCAAAACCTATTTAAAGAAAATATCGTTTAAAGGAACAGTTCATTCTCAGATAATATTACTTAAATGTGTAATGTTTAAAATAAAAAGGTAACGAAAATCCCCCAATAATAATCACAAACTGTATTTGATATCAAAGGAAACAAACTGCAGAGTATCCATTACATCCTCCTGATGACCGTACCTGTCCCATGCTCAACTTAACAGTTACTACTACCTAATGCTGTCTTAAGTTCATTTACATAAATCTGACAGCTCTTATTACAAAAGTACAAAACAGTCTTCAGAAGGAATTTCAATCCCGGGTATGCAGTTATCTCTAACCATTTCAGTAACATAGGAGCCTTTTGGTACCAACTAGACTGTAATATTTAATAGTAACTGCGCTTTCGTTCGGAAAATACATATTTGGCTGAACCCTGTTTACACTGTTAATGTTATAACTTGATAATACAAACAGATTGCATTAAGTGATGTCAGATTTTAGGAACATCTGGTTTGTGTTAATTAACTAGCACTTTGAACTGGATTATTTAATATGTGATTGATCAGCATGATAGAAAAGTGACCTTGTTGTTGGCATAAGGTCACCTTTTTGCACACGAGTCAAAGATAATGAGCCATAACAAAAGATGAAACATCCCTCAGATATAGCAAGGCCAGGATTTGAACCCTGGTGTGAGAATCTTGCGTTCAAGTGCATTTCAACTTCAGCAGTTGAGATGGTACTCATGGAATAATCCAGAATAAAACATCAAAGCATGAGCAACTTCACCAAGTAGAAGTACAGTATTATTCCCATAAGCATAACACTTGACAAAATGACTGCATGAGTGAGTGAGTAGTTCGTTTAACGATGGCACTGGTTACACCTGGGAAATATGGCAGAGTGGTCATTCCCAAATAAAAGCATTCAAATGTAATTACAACAGTTCAAGGTTACCAACAGCAAAGACAGACCAATACAGAAATAAACCAAACAAAATATAACAACAACAACAAAGTAACTGATGCCGCAGATAAAAAGCCAAAACAGTTTTAAAGGAATGTTCTGGTGAAATATAACATTTACTATCCAGCTGATATATAATAATAATAAATGGCTCTAAAATTCTTGGCATACGATAACTTGATCACCGAACACGACCACATCAATTTGGGTTTATAACAATATTATTTCTTTAACATGTTATATAATTTTAGTTCAATTTTTAAACTAAAATTCCATGTTTTATGTACGTTTCATTTCAAAGCTCAAGAAAACAAGTCACCAGAAATAAATTACAGCTTGGGTTGTAATTGATTATTTTCACAGCTCCATCATCGATTGTATTATTATTTTAAAAAATTCATTGAGGGCAATAACAATTTTAAAAACATGTCCCATTTGGTTTCCAACAGATATGCAAGTGCTGTAGTTGTTTAACCTCACCACTTGTTAAAACTGTGACATATGGGTGAGGGGTGAATGTCAAGGTAAATAAATCCCACAAACACAGGCATGAACTGGATTCGAACCCACAACCTGAAGGTTTGTAGTGCACTCTATTATATGTGCTGTAGTAGACTGTCCGGTTGTGAATCTGTGAGTTTTTCAAACAAGCTCAAGTTCATTTATAAATATTTTAAACATTCATTGGCAAGGATGACAGTCACACACACACACACACACACACACACATTCCCTGGAAAAAGGACCTCATTTGCTGCATGATTATGAACACTCTTCACTGGATATTATAGACATACAGGTTCATGTTAAACCAATATTTCTATATTTGTGCATATTAACATCAAAGTTGCATATATAATATAATGAGATAAAATGAAATAATTACTTAATATTGTGATGTATTCAATGTTGAATATTACAGATAGGTGTAATTTACAGGTAAACATTAAAATCCCACAACTGAATATTTCAATTGATGTACATTACACGGTGATGACAAACTTACATGTGAAAACAAAGGACGGCAAGTAATCCTCATTGGTACATGGTCATCTTGTTTAATGGCTGCCACTCTGACCTTGGCCGTTACCTCCAAGTTGAGTTGACAACGAAGATCATCAGATATCATAACGTGTCCATCACTCGCTCTACACAGTGATCCAACCTGCTCAGTGCCTGATCCAGGAATCTTCACAATGGTCCTATCACTTCCCAACACAACAACTCTGACAACAAAAGTAGTCCGATCTTCAACATCAGGATTTAGAAATTCTCCACCAGTGGTCTGCGTTGATGTCAGTTGCCGAGCAATTTTTGACAATCTTTCTTTTTCCATCAGGGATTTTTTATTCGCCAAATCCTCTTTCTCGGCAGGAGAAAGAAGCTTGGTCACTGTTCCAAGAAAGGTACAAGGTACTGGACCCTGAGCATCCATGACATAGTTGTTGATGAAGGTATTCCATGTTATGAACACATTACCTGACTGACGCAACAGCAGGTTATTCCGATGTACATCCTCCAATTGAACACACTTTGCCAAAGTGTTGCTTTTTTCATCTGAGCAGTCCATCACAGAATCCAGACTCTGCACTCTTAAGCTGCAATCAAATGTTCCCTCGAGGTATTCCTTGGTATACTGCTTCTCATTGGACTGTTTCACAGCTACGCTGGTGTCACCTCGCTTAGACTTCTCCCCAGACCACATACACTTCATGAATGTTACAGTCTTGTCGAGAATGCTTCTCGGCTGTAGGCTCACATCATCAGAGGGAATGTCACCAGTAACTTCGTTACCATCCACAAAGCTACTGACGCTGCTTCGTCTTGACGTGGCCAATGAGTCGTATTCTGCTGCTGCCTTTCTTAAATCTTCAACAAACTTGTTACCCGAAAGATGTCTCGTTCTGATGAGGTTCGGGTTCAAATCTGAACTGCGTCCACTCTCAACTTCCAATCGATCAAATGTATCCTTAAAGTCACCAGATTCATTAAAGGTTTTATCACATTTTATATCAGCATCACCAGATTTACTGACGGTTATAGATGTATCCACAGCTGAAGCAGGTATCACTGTCTGTGGATGTTGTTGCGCACTACGTACTTTTGGCGTAACAATCACCTCTGTGTCCTGTTCCAGCAGACAGCATTTTGAAATGGGAACCGTCTTCCCTAAAATAGGTCAAAATATCAAAATAATAACAACAAACACAGCATTTACTTTTGTGTTGTGTTTGGTGTGTTTGTATTGTGATTGGTTTGATACAATTTTAACTGCAAATAAAAACTAGATTTTCTCAATTATTTTTGATAAAAAATTACAATTACAATATAATGTAAGTTATTACTATAACATTATAGATAGATAGACAGATAAATAGATAGATAGATCTAGACAGGCAGACAAACAAACTGATAGACAAACAGGAAGAGTTATGAATATAAGATTATAACTACCAGTAGATAGAGAGACATCTGTACTTACCTATTTTAACAAAGATACATATAGATTTCTGTATCCATAATGGTATGATCTGATCAAGCCAGACAACACGTACTTGGTTTAACATGTGACCCTCTATGTATTCCGCGTTCTGCTCCTGTAGAAATGACATACTTTATTAAATGAGTGTA
Organism: Paralvinella palmiformis; assembly: GCA_025642065.1. NCBI lineage: Eukaryota > Metazoa > Annelida > Polychaeta > Terebellida > Alvinellidae > Paralvinella > Paralvinella palmiformis. The sequence continues at coordinate 100,359 of JAODUP010000395.1, forward strand.
TAGGGTTTAATGACACACCAACACACGAATCTAATTTAGTGTCGCCCTCTTTTAGTCACCACTCACAACACATGGATAAGATGATACTGGAAATTTTTTGAATGGTTTTATTTTCATCCAAGGAAATATCACAGCAAAGTTTTGAGAAGGGACGTCACAAGTGTGTCACATCGAAAATCTAACATCAAGTCCTACGTTTTTACTAATAGATACATATTACATCTAATGGAATCTTATACAGCAGTAATATAATGGGATCTAACGTAGCAGTTGTCTAATAATAATAATAATGTATATTTAATAAAGCGCCCTTACTAGCAGGAGCCATTCAAAGGCACTGTACAAATAATATTTAATATAATAATACCCCAAATAATATGTCTGTAAAACCCTATAAGAGATAAAAAGATAATTATTATTTATCTGTGAAAGCGACCTTGAACAGGTGTGTTATTAGAAGGGATTTAAAAACCTATTCCACCAAGTGGGGGCTGCAACACTAAATGCACAATCACCATATGACTTGAGCCGAGACACTAGCACCTGCAATATTATCTGACTGGATCACCTGAGTTTTGGGGATGACTTTCTAATGGACACCAGTTCAAACAGGTATTCTGACGCCATATCATTAATAGATTTATAAATTATTAATCAAATCTATAAATGGATATGCTGTCTAACGTAGCCAGTGTAGCTTTTGAGAAATTGGGGTGATATGATCATATTTTCATGTATTCGTCACTATGCAAGCTACACTATTCTGAATTCACTGAAGATGTTTGGTTATAATCAGATATGACATGATCTAACGGGATCTTAAACAGCACTCATATAATGAGATCTTATAAAACAGTGATTTAACAGGATCTTACATAGCATTGATTTCATGGAATCTTATACAGCAGCAATCTAATGGAATTTTATAGATTAATCATCTAATGGGATCTTAAACACAGCCACAAGCTAATAGTATCTCCCAGGATTAATCTAACAGGGTGGAAGAGCACTTATCTAATGGGATGACACAACAGTGATTTGATTTGATGACCTAGCACTGATCTAATGCAATGGCATAATGGTGAACTAATGGGACAACACAGCAGTGAACGAATTGCAAAATGGGATCGTAGAGCACAGCTGTAATGGATTCTTACATAGCAGTGATCTAATGGCATCTAACACAGTCATAATTTAATGGAATCATACAGCAGTGATCTGTTGGGCTATGACAATAGTGAGTGTTTTAATAGGATCTTAACACATTGTTTTAATGGGATCTTAACACAGTGATATAATAGAATAGTACAATGACCAAGTTTGATAATCCAGACAATCCGAACTACGATAACTAATGTCAAACAAGAGAACCAATCAGCAAACAGAAGGCTAGGGGTGGATGGTAGGATTCAAGTCAGACACATTCAGTATTCTAGCCTGCCACATTACTCACTGGGCCATTTTCATACGTCGCACGAGAAGAGCCAAATACTAACCAGGATCTCCCAGTCTGTGATGGAAACAGGTTCGACGTACACTTGGCTACATCCTGGTACTGTGTTTATCTGAGTAACAAGGAGCTGAGTAAAGAAATAAGAAAAATTAAATAATAATGATTAGAAGAATACTGTTATGAATATATTATAACATATGAATATAACACACACACACACATGCAAACATGTACACACAAAAGTTAATATAAATACCATGACACAAATTTATGTTACATAATATTTAAACACAGTATTATACTATTTTCACTATTTCAGACATTAAATTATGGAAGTACCCATAATATGACCTATATCTCATCTCTCAAATAGTTTGTTTATAAACTAGTTAATAACTACTATAACACAATCATGTGATACAACCTGAAATTCTATACACACACACACACACCTGCACGCATGCATACTGTCACAACAATTATATTATTAATCTCAGTGACACTGGGAAGATTCAGATATGTTCACTATAGCCATTCTGACAGACAAACAATTATTGTTTTTCTACATATTTACGTCCATTTTTGATGGCCAAGAAATACCAACCAGCTCCACAAGATAGTCAAACAGTAAACGTTTGTGAAAGAGGGACATATTCGGCAGTCTGAGGAAACATTTGGTCGGGTAATATTTCATGCCAAATAAACATTTGATATCGTGGGACAGAGCAAGACAGGAGCAGAGCCTTTTATTAAACAACAGTACCAGCCCAAAAAATTTACATTTACTAATCTACCTTGCGTTTGCTAATTGTGAAAATAATCACAGCCAGGTTTATTCGTGTTTTGCGTTCCTTGCTCAGATTATAAACACGAAGCGTATCTGGTCAAAAAATTGTTGATTTTGACAACGAACAGTATCTTTTTGGATGATGTCATAATAAAGATGATAATAATAATGGCGGAGAAAGAAGATGGACACTTTCAAATTCCTAACTAAGACGCCGCTTAGAACAAATGATCAAGGTGTAACTCCGTGGAGAACACACAACGACACTGAATGGCCTAAATTGTGCCGATGTGTCGTTAAACAACATCCATCCATCCATCCTGAAGAACACACAACACACAACACACACATACCACACACACACACACTCAATGCTATCTCAATTGACACAAAGTATAGATTCATGATGTTCACCACCTACGGGACAATAATGTCAAAAGTAGGAGGCTGGTAATCAATCAGGATGAGTTATAGATACATGCCTCCTAGCAATGTTCATTGTTCACTAGTCATTGTGCTGTTTGCCAGAATATCATCAGAGGTTTTTGATTGGCTCCCAGAGATCTGACACGGAACAAATGCATTCGGTTTTTCCCCTTCCGTGAGACTGGCGAAGGCCCATTTTCCCATGATGCTGTCATTGGCTAGTTGTGTGAGAGTTGTTGTTCATCAGTGGCACCTCTACAAGGCACTAATTAGGTATTATGAAGCAAGCAAATATCACTTTTCTCCCAGTTTCTTATTACTGTATTCTATTTCTAAACCTAACAGGCACAGACCATTTTTATTAATATCCTTACATCTGCAGCTTGGCACTGAAATATAATTTTTATGAACTCATGAATTACAAGTTTTGGTGAAATCGATCAAATACAGAAAAGATATTCTGGGCATTTGACAGAAAATCATTGTCAACAATTTCTCAACATTTGATGATAAATGTTGGCAAACAATGACAAAGGAATTGTAATCTAACAAACATCAATGAAAATCCTGAAGTTCCCTGACATTTTGGAATTAAATCATTTGCTGACATTTCCTTGACACTTTAAATTTTCCCTGTTTTTCCAGTCAGTGGGAACCTTGGTGTGTGTGTGTGTGTGTCACTGCTATTCGCTCACACCTATTGTACTAATGGTAGCATATGAATAAGCAGACTTAGGGGTAACACTGTCACTGAAAGACAGAGTTGGCAGTTTCTTCCAAAGGCAGTTTAAACCGTGGAAGAAATAGCTTCTTCCAGCTTCTTCAGGAAGAAACTGGAATAAAACTTTTTTATAATATTTTGATAAAGTACGGAGGTAAAGTTTGATATTTAATGATCATGGTAGTATGCTGGTGTTTTAGGGAATTTTTACTGTAATTTCATTTCTGTATAAAGCTCTAGAAATAGCAAATAAAGATGACAAATTTGTTATTCTAAGATATAGTTGCATCACTGTAGAAAGTTGTGTTTACTCTGGAACCATAAATGAGGGGGCTTGTTAATTTGAAATCCCTTATCTGCTCCATCTGACATCACACATTTCATCCAGACAGTCCTTCCACTTTCTTCAGGAAGAAAGTGGAAGAAACTAGGTTTCTTCCAGTTTCTTCGACCATGCTTGAAGAAATAGGTTTGTTCCAGAAGAAACTCAACCAACCCTGCAGAAAGAGACCATTAAAATGCAGTAGTAGCCATACGAACAATCAGCACATACCTCATCGCCATGATTTATGTTATGCTTGATAGCGAAGAGGCCATTCACCTCCACGGTGTCAAGGCCGTTACTTGTTGTCACAGATGTCCCTCCAGCCCAACTCGTAAACAATGATCCACCTTCTGCCTGTAGCTCGTAAACAATGACCTGAAGAAGAAATATGTTTATTTACTACACAATTTCAAACCAGCACACATCTGATCAAGCAAGTGATTTAAATCAAGCGATTTAAATAAACAAATTCTGATTAATATACTTCAGATTTTTACACCATTCTTGAAGCCATTTCTATCGCACTTCTCCCCGTAATCTATAAGTTCATCATTGTTTGACATGTCAATACTTTGAGTTTCAAAATATTCTGTATAAACTGAAAGTAATTGCCCAGATGGAGTAATTTATTTAAGCAATGGGTAAAGATTATTTTAATTTATTATCCCATGATCATTATTTAAAACTTCTTGTGGTTTCCTATTTATGTGAATGTATAAAGATTTTAAAATCAAAAGAAGTGTTGAACACATTTTGAATACATTCACGAGATGTTGTTTATATATCTATATACGACCAAAAAACCTGTTGCGCAAGCCTACCAGAAAATGTCAATCCAGTAGCTCATAAATTGTGTCCATATGCATGGTAATATAGCCATTTTGTTTCTTGAATCAAATGATAAAAAGTAATTTAAAAATTATGCAGGTTATTGAGCTCATAAAGATAACGAACCAAATTCAGTTCATTTCCAGTTTTTTTTTATGGTAGAAAAGTAGTCCACAATTTCAAATGTTATTCACCTACTACGCTTAGAAATATTGTACAAATGGCTCCAACTGAGGTGCATTATATATAAAGCATAGCTAATTATAAATAAGAACAAACTGTAATATTATAGTAAACAGCTAACAACATTTATATTGTTGCTAACCACCAAGCTACTGAGTGCATTTCAACTTAGACTAACCAACTTGACCCACCAACTAACCAACTTGACCAACACACTAACCAACTTGACCCACCAACTAACTAAATTGACCAACACACTAACCAACTTGACCCACCAACTAACCAAATTGACCCACACACTAACCAACTTGACCCACCAACTAACCAAATTGACCCACCAACTAACCAAATTGACCCACACACTAACCAACTTGACCCACCAACTAACCAAATTGACCCACCAACTAACTAAATTGACCAACACACTAACCAACTTGACCCACCAACTAACCAAATTGACCCACACACTAACCAACTTGACCCACCAACTAACCAAATTGACCCAAATACAAATTGACCAACACACTAACCAACTTGACCCACCAACTAACCAAATTGACCCACACACTAACCAACTTGACCCACCAACTAACCAAATTGACCCAACACACTAACCAACTTGACCCACCAACTAACCAAATTGACCCACACACTAACCAACTTGACCCACCAACTAACCAAATTGACCCACCAACTAACCAAATTGACCCACACACTAACCAACTTGACCCATCAACTAACCAAATTGACCCACCAACTAACCAACTTGACCCACCAACTAACCAAATTGACCCACACACTAACCAACTTGACCCACCAACTAACCAACTTGACCCTCCAACTAACCAAATTGACCAACACACTAATCAACTTGACACAAACTAACCAATTTGACCCACAAACAAACCAATCACCATCAGACTGACACTCACTAGTGTTAAGTAAATGATATCTGAAGATCTGCAATGCAATATTCTAACTACTGCATTATCAGAATGACCCCAGAATGACCCTCCACAGTATTAAGTAAATGATACTAGCTTCAAATGACAACACATAGGTAGCTATATGTTACCACAAAATAAACATTCTGAAACATCCCAAATGTTTGACAGGTCATTTTTCTAATTTGATTTCAGCATCTCTCAATTTTGTATAACCCAACTTTTCATCTCCTTACACATTATGTCATGACCCAAGAGCTAACAAGATCAACAGATAAGAGTCAACTTTAAAATAAGTGAACATTTCATGGTACTAGGGAATAATTACTAAAGTCGGTTAAATGCTGCTGGGGTCAAACCAGATTTAGCTCCCTGAGGTCACTCTCACCCATCCTACAAACTACCAATAGAATATTTGGAAGCTAAAAACCATAAAAGCCTTAATTTCTGTAAGACCTCAATAAAATGATGCTAATGTCACATGACATGGAATCTGATTTTAATTAGGGATGGTATTGGACATAGAAACATTTTAAGATAAGGAATCATGAGCAAAGACAGTCAAATATAGATGAGTTGATAGAATGTTGTGAGCCATTGATTTTGTGTAATATTAAAGAAATTGTAAAGCAATCGGAAATTCTGTGTGTGGGGGAGGGGGGGGGTAGCTCATAATAATTACCTTTTGAAATGAAGACAAGTTTAGAAAATTCTGTGATCCAAGTTATCACATACATTTCCTACTAATGATCCACTTACATGTTTGAACATATATGCTAATTACTTTAATAAACACACCACAGTGCCATATAGCAAATAGTCAAACCAGATTTAGCTCCCTGAGGTCACTCTCACCCATCCTACAAACTACCACATTTGGAGGTCGCTCGGCCCCTTTAGCCTACCTTGTGCACAAAAGTGGCCGTAAAACATCAATCATCATCATCCTACAAACTACCAATAGAATATTTGGAAGCTAAAAACCATAAAAGCCTTAATTTCTTATAATGCAGGATTGATGGCTAATGGTGCATTGGGTGTCACACCTATTATCACCCACTGTCTATGACTTGTATGGATATTGATTTTCTGTTTTGAAAGAAGAGAAATTCTGCTTTAAATGCATTACTATAAATTTTTAAAAATTGGCCTAATTCTTCTTCAAAAACAATTTTCCGGCATAAATTAGACTTTACATTAAAAAAAAGTGAACATTCCTTTATCTGTAACATAGTTATTGCGTACATATTTTTATGATAAAATAATGATGATCCTAATTTGGGTACGGAGTCTGACTCTTCCATCAATTCCAGATAGGTTTAGTGTTAGAGAATTAGAGTTTTTGTCAACCAAATTTCTCTGAGGATCAAAAAGAGAACCAACGTGTTTCGGAAAACTAAAACAGTTAATACACGTTGAGTCAGTGGGTACTGAGAGCTTTCAAGGAAAAACATAATCTTCTAAGGAAAAATAAAACAAATAAAAAGGAACTCAGAGATGAAGGAAAAAGTAAACACTAAGAACACGTATTATGACAAAACCCAAACAAAATGGTCAGTGAATTAATTAATTAACCACAAAATGGCAACAAATAGAGCTCAGTGTGTTCAGCCAATATATTAATATATTTTGGTAAATGTCATCGTGGCAGTCAAGAATCACAGAGAGTAGACTTCGTTTGACATTTTATTTCGAGACATGGGATACAAAATATATGAGAGAGAGATAATAAAAATAAGTATTTCCATATCTTGCCAGTATTAAATAAATTAAATGTTTATAAGCAGGCCACCATGTTGCTAATTAATAACACTGAATAATATGCAGGCATCCTTAGTGTTGGCCTGCAGAATGGTACACACCTAACAAAATAAAACTATACCAAAACACTTACATGTTGATGACATCAATACACAACTCTATCTAATAGGACTTACTGAGTGAAAACTGAATATTAATAACAATACTCTATATGGCACACAATTCCTGCGCATCGTTCTTTTGTTCTGTGCAAGAAGTCGGAAGTTTGAAATCACTTTAAATGGATCAACTATAGACTTATGTTTATTGTCACAATAGGGTAACTGGATCTGTATGATTAGGGGGGGGCTCTTGGAATCCAGGACAATTCCCCAATCAGGCAATTCCCCACTGGACAATTCCCCACTTGGACAATAACCAACCCCATAATGACAATTTTAGACAATTCCCCACTCTTAATTTTTTATAAGTGTCTTTTACATGTTTATCAGAGTATCGTTGATCTTTGTCCACAACAAGGTGGCTTCTAACTAATTGCCAATTGCACACAAGATGAGGTCTTTATAAGGGAGCCAGAATACCTGTTTCATCCCGTATTCTGAGATAGATATTTCTCAATACATGCTATCACTGCCACACAAGATAGATGTACAGAGCTCGGTTTCCAGGCTGATCCCACAACCATCACCCTTTACTTCGAGGAAGCTGTGATTAATGCTGTGATGTCATTCTTCGGACCCCAAGTCAACGTACATGGCTGCTTTTATCATCTAACAGAGGCCACATGGAGAAAGATCCAGACTCTTGGTCTTGTGCAGCAGTATAGAGAAGAGGAGGATGTTAAACTCTTCTGTGGCATGCTAGATGAACTAGCCTTTTTACCAGTGGGTGATGTTCCTGGGGGTATGACATATCTACGGGAGCACACACCAGAAGGACTCGAAGCTCTCCTGGACTACTTTGGCAACACCTATGTGTCCAGAGTTTTCCACCATATTCAGCCACCACAACTTCCAGATGGATCCACCCCTCTACTTAGGATGCGTCACATGCCTCCCATATAGCTACCACCGATATAGAATGTCAATTTCATTACTCTTGAAGGGGGATCAAGAACCAACGACATATGCGAGAGATGGACCAACACCTTTGCAAAGCTAGTTAGACATGCACACCCTACTTTATGGAGAGCCATTGATAGCCTACGGAAAGATCAAGCCCAGGTTGGCACTGATCTACTATGTGACTACTAAGCAGTTTTATATCTCAATACTAATGAAAATTATTGCTTGTTAAAGTTTAATAAAAAAATACAAATTTGTGGAGTGGGGAATTGTCCAGTGGGGAACAAACCGAGTGGAGAATTGTCCTCTTGATATGATTCACTACTGTTTGCAAGTCTTCTATAACTGTTACATCATTTTTTTAAATAAACACACACCATTTGTCAAAAGAATTAATACTCAAACAACACACATGTGTCTTTAATCACTTATTCATTCATTGTCTTATAGCCAGTTGTCAGATTTAAATCAGTGCAAAAACATGTGTTTTAATTTAAAAAATCTTTATTATGCTTTTATCATTTTTATTGTTGTATTTATTATTATCAATTATTATTATAAATATACACTTATCAATTAGCAAGTGTATTTTTTTTAAATTTTCTATTATTAATATTACTTATGCTTGACAATTATGTTTACATATATTTATAACTGAATTGCAATGTTATACTAATCAGTGACGATTCCCCTAAATCTATGGTTGAGGTGATCTTGGGAGATTAACACAATAGAATGTGTCAAGTGAAGCCATGCTGCTTCAGTGTAGTAGTAGTAGTATATCAGATTAATTGGGGGATGCTCTGACACATCAAATTACCTCTTTTTATGCACTTAGGGGATCACTGAGTTATTGTTGAGCATTTGGTGTTTAGACAGGATGGGCATATAAGATGAACATTCACATTTGATAGTAATCTCATCCTGAAGACATACTAGAAACAAAACCTGACTCTGCAACGTTCAAGATTACAGCATTGTGTAATTTACAGCTGGTAATTTATCAGTATTATATTGATATCTTGACAATAATGAAGTTGTGGGGAAACAGTATGTGGGGCAATGTGCAAGAAATGTTGCAAAGAAATGCAGACTTGTCACAAGAGTAAATGAATTTAAATTAAAAAAAAAAAATTTTAATCATGATTTTTTATAACCTGCATGTTGCTTTCCTTTCATGGGAAGGCATAACATATTTAAATCAAAAGAACAGCTGAATACCTCCTAAATACCCTTTACAAGACAATGACAAATATATACCTGCAACATATGCACTGATGATACAAGATACTTATTCATGGATTACATTCAGTTACAACTATCATGGCAGTGATGATATGTAGACTATATGTAGACAACATGATAAAACTAAATAATACCATTTGCCACAGGTAAACAATCTAGAAAACATACATTTAAGAATAAAAGAACGTATATACTAGATAATTAACATAAAACTGCAGCGTAATAGGGGAAGTTATAGCATAAGGTCTCAGTCATGACAGTTGTTGATAATGTTTCAAACTAGAAAAAGTTGACAGTCAGACCTCCGAGTGATGTTAGTCCAATAATTAACATGAAGCATATTATATTTAGATTTTTTAATATTAGCTGTAACAGAAGTTAAATTGTTCAACAATTTTGTGCAAGTGTGTAAGAGAGATCTGCGATGACTATTAATTGAATGTTACTGAATGATTTAAATATGGTAACACTAGTCAGGCATAGTTAACTTTTGAAGTCACCTGGCCTGTGGGGCAGGCGGGGTATGATTTTTACCTGCCCCCTCCAAATAAATTCACCTGTCCAGATTTATGTGTATTAGACATGCCAATACATTCACCAGTTCCCTACAATATGTTAATTCTGATATTATTAGACATAATCGACCAGTTATATTGGTTATGTTATTGTTGGAGTGGCAGTCAGATTTAATTATCTTCAAGCTGTGAAGCCATGTCTCTCACATTTTGTGCCACCAGCTTTTTTAGATGTCCTGGAGATTCCCAGTGGGATCATATGGTGTCGATGCTGTACAGAAGATTACAGACAGGTGGACAACTGTTAATGTCAAGCCCTGCGCTGCCTTTTAATAGAATAATTCTTTGGTGAACATTTACCCAGTTTTTTATGTAAATAGAGTCACTTTAATTAAAATACATAATACCTCATTTTGATTGGCTTATAAGTTATATAATCTAGATGTACAGTACGAGTATTTATTTGGTATATTCACCACATTATTACTTACATGTATAACTGTAATATAAAATTATTAATATTAATGATAATAACACTTAACAACAATAACACTGACATGATTGTGTCTAAGCCCTGAACAGGTGAAGATGGACAGATTTGGTGTTGCTATGAACTCATGCTTCATGGAATTGAGATGATCATGATGGCAGGCTAAATTTTTTATGGACTAAAATGGGCCCAATTAATTTAGAATAAAATCTTTATAGCAGTGTGCTATTGTCACTGTATGTACCCTATTGCTAGATATAGACTAGATCTATGTAGTATGTTGAAGCAAACAATTACTCTCTACTTGACAAGTGGGATGTTTGAGCGATAATACGAGAAAAAACGTATACCTTTTCTCTGTGAAGTTTCGCAACCCAATTACGTGGTAAGTTTATGAAACAGTTCTTATTGGCGTGATATGACAAAACAGCACCGCGTCCTGCCATATTTAAGCATGAATTAACCAAATTATATCAATAAAACATCCTAAACACTAAATACAGAACTTTGGACATGGTTCAGAGTTCATTCCAAAGATGGCGCGCCATATTCAATCATGGGACTCGCTTGGTGGCGCTGTGAGCGGCTGCGGAGACAGAGAAGATGCGCTGTGTATTATTTTGATAATTATCATCCTCCGGGTGAGGAGTTTGCATTGGTTATAACCTAGGCCGAGCTGACACCGACGATATACTGATCTGATGTAGGAATTATACGAAAACATCGGGTAGGTACATCCGATTTTCTCATCTTTTGCAACAAATGTACTACAAGTACAATAGTCAATAGCCTGCAATGTTATGATTGGAACACAACTGTCAACTCAGCCAATTGACAGCAAGCATTTTGCAATTCCAGTGTGTTTACATCATGATCATCGTGAATCATCACGTTTATGATTCATGTTTAGCTATCAGACCTCAACCTGACTGGCTGATAGTATTAGTGTATTTTGTAGTTTTTATTGACATTTAAAATCTTAGACGGGAAACAATTTTTAGATTAGTCAAAGCTGTCAAATGATCAGTACTACTGACATGTCACATCGTAGTCGTAGACTCTATAATGACTATACAACTAATATAATTACAAGCTTAACTGTAGGAGTTTGTTTAAGGTTCTTTTCAAGATCAGAAAACGAAATCAGATTATGAATTGAAATAGATTTACGATATTTTAGTATGACGTGTTTATATGATATAAGTTTATAACAAGTGTGATGTTGAAGTAGTGGGCAGACTTTTAACTCATGAATATAACACTGTCACTGTGTGTGTGTTAATAGTTATATATAGTACATCAACATTACTCTATGTATAATCTATGGTTATGTTACGTATTTCTATCACCCACTCCTTACTCAATGCTCATTAGTGTTTAGTTGTGATAGAGTCAGAGTGATGAATCGAATTGTGAAGGAACCAAGTTTGAGCCCATCACAACCAGTTCGACTTTGATGTAATTAATTATCTCATTCAGTCACACAAGAGTAGCTTCCCCCAAACCAAGATTATTAGGCCATCATTGAGAACATATTATGTTTCCAGAACTAGCCCTTAACCCCGGTCTACAATCTTCAGCTCCATCTACAATAGAAACTTTAGAAATACCCTAATTCTGGTCTGTTGGATTGGACAATAAAATAAATTAATTAAGGGGGGAGAGGATATTTCACATCCGATGTTAATTAGATAATTTATAATCTAAAGAAAGTCTTCACTTCTATTTCTTTTTCAGTATGAGATAAATAAGTATAAGGGAAGTTGGCCCAGTTTCAATATTTATATTATATAAGTAATTTATTGAACATCTAATCCAAAGTTGTACTTTGGCACAAATACAAATAAAACCTCAAATATAGATAAAAGATATCTTACTGGTTTGGCATGAACTTAACAAAAATAATGACAGTTACATGTATTGTTTTCAATTTGAAAACAACATGAATATGATAACAGTTTAGCAATCCCTGTTACATTCACCGAGGACATTCTTGTAGTTAGATGACTACAATGTAAAATGGCAGGCTGGGATTTATACTGAACCACATAACCTGAGTTTGCGAAATGTTTTCATAAGATGTCACCCTACAAGTATACATCTCAGGTGTGACCAATAATGAGACAAAAAAACATAACACTAACTCACTGCTGCTAACATGAATGAACTGAATAATTACCTGTTAAATAGATTGTTATTTATATGGGATATATATGTATGTATGTATGTATGTATGTATATATATATATATATATATATATATGAAAATTTTCTAATCTGAGTTCTTTTTCTAAATGACCCATTAAGGTCAGACATTTGAATCATTTCATTCCAGACTTGACATTGATGATCAGATCTGGAAATGGAATTGTCTACTGATATTCCGCTTAAAATAATAAAAGTCAGTGCATGATAACTAAACTGTTATAATGTATAATTGTTTCTAACGGCAGGAGAATATATCAAATATTGGATAACATTTCATGATCCATTTACATGTTTGTTATAACATGCATAATAATAATATTATTATTACATCATTAAACGATATCTTTAACAAAAATCATGTCGGTCTAAGTTTCCATGTGTATTCGAATTAAAACAGCATAAATTTGGGCACCACTATAGTCCTTCCTGGGTAAGAAACCCATTTTAATTTGGTAATATCTAGGTGTATTCCACAGAGCTGGGTTAAACCCTAATCTTGATTGCAATTGACAATATAATATAAATTATTAAAATGAAAAGTAATTAATTTATACTATAATTTTTTATGTAAGCTGAATTCTATCATGTAGTTATGATATATGTTATAATATATGGTATAATAGATGTTTTAAAATAATCCTGGTGATGGGGTTGTGTGAGTGAGCGAATGAGTGAGCTACTGGATAGTGTTTAAACACACATCAACACTAAAAGATAATTTATTCTTACCCTGAAATCCACAGAAATGTGTTCACAAATCAATCAATAGTTAGATAGGAATCTTTAGTGGCATCTACATTATGTGCTGCAAATCCAACTATCGTAATTGGCATAACTTGATATGCCAGTGATAAACTTTATGTGGATTTTGAATGGATAGAACTCAATTGATTGGAACTGGAATTGACTTCAAGTGCACAGGGTCTTTTTAATTCTCTGACTCATGTAGACTTCTGAAGAAGAGACGTAAACAAATTATATTTCTTCTGGTTAGAGTTTAGGATCAGGTGTTGTATATCTCTTTGGTACTCAGTACCCAGAGGACTGGGTGTACTTACAAATGTGTTTAATGTTGCCGGCTATATTCTCTTATATGTTGAAAAGGGAAAACAGTAAATGATATTTCTTTCCCTCTGTGTTGTTAAACCATATCCAGTCACTTATCACACACGCGCGCGCGTGTGCACAGAGAGGGGGAGAGATCACTCCCTATTTCTCAGTGGGTATTGGGTTAAACTGTATCTTTACAGCAACACACAACAATCTTTATATTCCACCGTCTGGCTGGCTGTCAATCATTGATGCACACATAAGTTGGTCCAGCCACACATAAGTACACTACATCTGGCTGATTGAGATGGATTAGAGATGACCATGTCTTTAAAACAAAACTCTGGTAGCAAGAAATAGCGTATCTTGCCCACAAAATTCATAACAACGTTGTATATATAGTACAAATATCAGTATCGGTAAGTCATGTTTCATCAGCACCAACAATATTGTAACCTGTATATAGCTCAGAGCCAAGTGAATCATTATAACACCTACAGCGTTATATAATATAACACGGTGTATAGTGCAACTTATATTGCACTCACTCATCAAAGCAACGAGATTCTCTAAGCACTTTGACAAACAATGGAGCGTTTGTTTTGGTGATCTTTCCTTGTACTTGGTTTACAGCTAACCCTCATCACTCAGTTCCTCCGTGAGTATGCAACGCCATGAACCATTTATCAAATATCATCATACGTCATTTGAAGTGTCAAGTTTATTAAAACTGGTGAAATGACATGCATGGTGTCGGTGCTAGGATGATGCTGTCTTCCTTTGGCTAAGGTCAGCTTTAATTAACATATATGTTTAGCTGTCACTGTTCTGAAAGAAATCCACCACAAAACGATACTTTCAGGTCAGTAAGGTGCCCTGGCGTGATTGGTCGATTTAACACGCGACATCCAATGGAAAGACAGCTTTAATAACAGTCACGCCCCAATGACCAGTTGATTGACATTAAACCATCCATGTTTGAACAATTAAGATTGATGCGTTGTCGCGGATCGAAGTGTTTGTGACCCAAGGTTTAGGGGTGTGTTTATACTTCTGACGGGATCAATAATGTTTATTATTGATTATCATATAGTGCTCAATCACCGCTGAGTGCTGGAAGTGCTGTGTACTTTACTAGCAGACTAATATCTCTCTCTATACAAGGCGTTTTGTGCCTATCAGTAAACAGTTTCACACTTTATTTCCCTTCTCTATACTCTTCTTAAGTGGTTGCTGGTGGATGAGGCACAGAGTATCTTAAGTACAGAACCGTCTTCCTCATAGCCGCATCATTTAATTCTGCCACACTTCCATCTACCCTTGAGTGAACTGAGGCTTGTGAAGACTGAAAGAATCTACTAATATATATATATATATATATATATATATACAGAGAGAGAGAGGGGGAGGGAGAGAGAGAGAGATCAGCATTATATTCAAGATTTAAATCAGTGGTGGACCAGCATCGGCTCCCACTTTTCATGATTTACGAGCCAAAACAGCAAAAAGGATGAATCAAAAATAAAATATTTCTATATTTGTAAGATAAAATTTGGGAGCCAGTCAACCCATATAGTTACAACCTTTGGATAGTAAATGCAGAAATCAATAGACCCCCTTATAAATTCAAACTATATATATATATATATATATATATATATATATATATATATATAGAGAGAGAGAGGAGAGAGCGCTCATTTACAAGTGTATACTGTCTATATTTTGACAGTGTTTTATACTTGAAGCACTTACCCAGGACACACTCCACTGAGAGTTCAGATGTTATGAGATAGCTTGTACCAGAAGTGCCATAATACACCAAACCTTATAGGGTACTCACTAATCTATAAGAGCTGGTGGTTGTAAAGTATTTATTTTTAGTTCTGTAAATGTTTACTGGAATCCACATTATCTAAATCCACCCGACTGTTAGCCAGAACACCAGATTTCCATGGAGTGGTAACCATTTCAGCATTTCACTTTTTGTTTGGTAATTTAATATTAATTTCCATTTGGCATTATTATCATTATTATTATTCAATCAACTGGGGGACTTATAAAGTGCCAGATCCAATAAACACCTTTCCAGAGTTGTACAAATAAATGTGGAGGAGGCAGACCCAGAGAAACAGTTTTTAAAAGGTGACTAACAGAAACAACCTCCAGTTACCTCTAAATCACCGAAGGTCATTTCAGTCGCTGTACATACTCTAGTTTAATCCTTTCCGGGTGAATTTAAGCACCCTTTCAATGGTACTATCTCTCTCTCATTTGTGTGTAATATCATTAATGGGTTATTAGCAGTAACTGCCCTGTGAGTGGAACACTACTTTAACTGTGTACCGAAATATAGATTAATTACTGTAATATGATAATAACTATAACATGATGTGTTAAGACAACTGAACAGACGTTATCCTTATCATCCACACATCCTGACTCCACATCTAAGGCCAACCAAATGTAATACAATACGCTTAATGGTCTGATGTGAGGAGCCCTGGGTCTATTCACCACTTCGATTACCGAGTCCTGGGTCTCTATTTCAGGGGCGTCCCCTTTTCATGTGACGCCGGCCAAGTGAGTGGTGTATAGGATCCTCATCTGGCTGCCGAGGCAGGATAAGAGTTTAGCTCGCCACAAGAGCTAACACTGACCACGGCCGGAAGGTGGCGCCAGGATGTGATGGAATGTTCCTTCCATGTAAATAACCAGTTATTGACCGGCTGGCTATTACCATCGGCACAGATTGGCCGCTGGTCTAGACTATCATCATCGTTGGTGATTGGACAAAATCAATTTTCCTCCAATCCTTTATGTGGCCATGCCTCACTACTAGATCACTTTCTTGGTGATGGCCTCACACACGCACGCACACACTACTGTGCACGTCGTACGCTAGATGGGCCGAACGACCTCCAAAGGTAATGAGGCGAAGTGAAAGATGAAACACTCTTCAGACATAGCCCGACTGTAGTTTGAACCCAGGTTCTAAAGATCTATAGCCAACTGCATTAACAGTTCAGACGACGGAGACGCCATTATATATATATATATATATATATATATATATATTCACTGACAAATGAGTCCGGTGGCGAATATGCCTCGGCGAAGGATGGCTCCGAAAACGCCACTTTTGTACCTCCATTACGAAGAGTTCGAAAGATAGCTGCACCCATGAAGTCTTTCGTCATTGAAAAAATGCCGATAAATGAAGCATCAGATATATATAAAGATGGTGAAGATCATTCGAACAAAAGGATCGCAGGCTGTTAAAATGGTCTAATGTATATATATATATATATATATATATATATATATATGGGGGGGGGGTGTTTGGATACAGTATATATTGTCATTGGAAATTAATAATACTTCCCATAATATCATTTCACGTAAACCACTTGACTAATGTCAGTAAAATTATATCTGTGCAAAGTACGATACAGCAATTATATGTAGTGAATATGACCAGGAATAAGTGGCGAATGACCCCGGTGGAGAATTTCCCAGAACATTCCCCGGAGCCTAACCGGAAACGTCATATCAACGCCATTTTTCTTTCGAAAGATGTCTAATATTATCGACAAAACGATGACAAAATCTTTGGCGGAAATATTTAACATGATGACGTGTATGGTAGTCGACTGGACATAGCTGCTTAACAACGCTCGATACCTGGAGCATCGAATAGGTACAGAGATGATGAAAGGCATCACCAACTGAAAGATCAATCGAGTAGAAGTTAAAAGAGCCTTGATTATTATTATTATATAGGCAATACAGCCAGTGTGGGTTCCAAGTCATACACAGAGGAAGAGCCTTATATATTACACTGATCAGTTTTATCACCATCACCGTAGTAGACATTTACTACCTTCGTAGTAATGTACCATGCCTTTGGGTTATTTATCTCAGACAATATGAGCAATCATTCTCTATTGTTTTTGCTCTAAGACTCCCCCTTTTCAGACAGCCATCACACACACACACAACACACACACACACACACACACACACACACACACACACACATACATATATATATATCAACCAGCTGTACGAACAATTGTTTGGGACGTTTAATTATGATAAAGTACCATTATGTTCTAATGGTACTCAAACTATGTTCCTAGGTTTGAGAACCATTGTTATAGGCAACAATATATGTATTAATATCACTCGGTATATTGTGTCGAGAGATACCAGTTCTGTTGGTAAAAATGGCAGACACCTACCGATAGATGGATGCTTCAGGTTTCAGTGTTAACAGTCGACGTTTGGATAACAACCCCTCTCTCTTTATCTGTATGTCTGACCCTGATATTTTACGGCCACTTTTGTGCACATGGTAGGCTAAATGGGCCGAGCGACCTCCAAATGTAATGAGGCGAAGTCAAAGACGAAACAACCTTCAGATATGCCCACCCCGAGATTCGAACACGGGTGGTAGTGATCTGTGGTTCAACACGCTACCGCTAGACCACGGAGGCGCCCTACGTTGTATATAGAACTTGCGGGAGGGGGCGCATTAGACCACACGTCTATATGTAGTAGGTCTAAAAGTACCTCGATTCCGAACACAACATTCGATTAACATATTTATTTCTGTTACACAGACATCGAGAGCAAGCCGTCGTTTATTTTAAAAACGTCGCCTCGCTGATCAAAGTAACAGCGACAACCGAAGCCGTCCACAGTCGTGGCTGTTGTTCCAAGACAACAAAGCAGCGAGCTTCGTTTTGCGAAGAACAAACACTCACGTAAATCGGTTTAGCCCGGGAATCTGGCTTTTTTCTACGAGCTCCGGTGTAATCAAATTCCGGACTAACGTCCTCGGGATGGGCTCGTCCGATCCGGAGACCGTACCAGAATGTGTTATCGACCAGACCGAACGTCGTCGTTGGGTAGGATTAGCTGATTTGACCTTGACGGCAGGAAGATGCCAGAAGCGCGTCAATCCGTCAGATTCCAGAGGCGAGCCGCCGGGCCGTCGGATGATTTGTCTCCCGTTTGTTGCCGACGTCGACTTGGGAGCACTTCATGATCCGGCGAAGTCGACATCTCAATCCGACCAGCTCCAGTTCGTCTGGTTATTGTTCGATGATGTAGGCAGTGCGTAGGCCCATCATCATCAACACCATCATCGTTATAGGAAACATCGGCTGAGGTGGTCAGTACAGAGAGGTGGTCCTTTAAGAGCGGGATTTTGCTCCTACGGGTGGTGTTAGCAGATGGGCGGCGCAGGGTTCTGGAAATGTTAATTTTTTTTTCCCGAGGGGATAAATTGCATTCAGTATAGCAACACAGGATGAGTGGGGAGGATGATGAATTGCATTTACGGTTGGAGTAATATAGCATTCCCTTGTTCGAGTTCCCACTTCCGAAATATAGTAGAGTACAGCGCGTGACAATTTCAGACTTCCCCCCCCCCCTTCCCAATCCTCAGGTTATCACATAATGGTACCGCTAACATCGTGACAAATACTAGAAAATATTATCATATCACATCAATTCTGCATTGGCTAATGTTAAACAGCGTAACGATATCAAAAGTTTACTAATATCCTATTAATATATCAACGATATTGAACGTGAACAACGGTTAAAAAGGTATCACGAAAACGCAGGTCATCCAATCAGATTCTATCACAGGTACCTGTGCCTCGGCTAGAAGACCTTTGCGCATTTTGTGGAGTAGCACCCACTCTGTGGAACAGTTCGTCGGTGGGCATTCTAAAAATGCACTTGTTCAAGGTTGCTTTCAATAAAAAAAGGCTGATCGGTAAATTTTCATGTCTTATTTGGGGTATCACCGTACACCAGCATTGAGTGGCTCCTACTGGTAAGGATGCTTTAGTAAATCAAAATACTAATTGTTATTATATCACAGCTTTAGTGTACCGCAGAGATGCGTTTTCTCCTTCAAGATTCCAGTAGTCATTTTTCTCACGAAGTAAGAATTTCCCGTGGGGGGGCGCCACCCCGGACACCTTGTGACCTGACATTTTGGTTCAGGAGTAAAGGGACATTTCAGTTAACCATTTCAGTCGGTACTCCCATCCTGTACGTTGACAACTTGACATCACGTGACTGTGTATCGTTTCATTTAGGTTTTATACAGATTGCCGATATATTAATTGCTCGGCCAATTAATTGATCTCTTCTTTGTCTTTGGAACCATTGGAGTCAGTACGTTTTCTCATTTCGTTTCTCTGATGAGGTTTGTGAACTACAAAGCGGATACACCTCCAGTGGAGTTTCCATATACAATTTACTAAGAAATAATCATGTTTATAACTGGACTGGGTAAGATTAAACTGCTGCTGGGACCTCTTAGACTAGGTTAATCAAGAATTTCTGGCTAGACTGATTTGATTAAAAACTTTGCGTAAAATTTAAAATGAATTATTATTACTTTGAACCCTTTCGCGCCCTGGCTCTAATCCCCCTTTCTACAAAATAAATAGTGCTACACTTTCAAGTATTATCGAGATATTTATAGATTTCCTGAAGACGTCCTTAGAGTGATACAGACAGAGGACTCTACAGTATCTGGTTTATGTGCTGTGTAACAGTCAGATAATATTAAATGTGGACAAAAACCTTCAAGTTTGATTTATCTATTTATCGGTAATTTCAATTAACTTCCGGTTAGTGTACGTTTTGTTGTTAATGTTGTAATGATACATATTCTTGTTTTAATACATATGTTTAATGGTACGAATACTTTCTAATAAGGCACTTATTGAAATAAATAATAATTGGAATATAAATCAGATTATATCAGCGATGGATTAAAAATACTTTTTTGTGTGATTCCCAGGAGTGGGATGTTATGTTTTTGTGTGGTTATGGGGGGAAGATTTAAGGGGACATTCCGAAAAACGCAGCGGCCTTCGGGGAATCGGTTCTTATCGGCAGCTCTGTACACGATAAGGCGGTGAGTCCTCTCAAGGTATTCATTTAGCGTGTGTCACATCAGAGTCTGTTGTCTCTCCGTTCTCGTTAGTGGGCACAAGGACAGCGTTTAGGAAATCGAGCAAAGAATACGAGATGTGGGGCTTGTTGGTGTCTCTAATGACGATGTTCGCGTTTGAGAAGTGAGGAAAAAATTGTTAGGAATTAGTCTGGTGTGTGTGTATGTGTGTGTTATTTAATTAATGAAAGGTGTTTCCGGCAACTGGACGGACACTTCTCAGATACTCCGAGATAATTTTATTCCGAGGCAGGTTTTGCTCATTATGTAAATGTGCTGAATGCATTATGTTTTCTGAGCGACAAATCTTGTTCGTCTGCCGACGATGCGACTCTACTAGACGCTGGTCGCTTAATGGATGTCACGGTCACCGGAGAGTTGACGGATGTCACTTGTCCGCAGTCACAGTTACTTCCTACTTATTTCCTTTGGAATGTCACCGATTTGCGGATGTCGAGTTCTTGATGGACAATGCAGCGATCAAATCACGAACTTCGGTGTCCGTGGACGTGCATACCTATTAACATGATTCTGTGATACGTTTGGTGGTTTTTGTGTCACCGTCTATGGTAATACTGCTTCTGTGGTCTCATTGGTTAGAGTTAGACCAGTTAGAGCGTGGGTCTTTCTTATCCGTGGTCATGCTGCGCTGAAGGTTCTAAAAATCCTATTCTAAATAAATGCTGAGACTTATTTCGTTGTTAATTGTTATTTGAGTTAACTTGTATGTTCAGAGCAATAACCATCCCGATATTAAGCAAAGCCATAGAAATGGTACGGTAACCATCAGCCTTAATTAATTAAACAAATAATTGGTTAAGTCACAGGTTACGATTAGTTGCAGCGTTTCTAGTCTCCACCAATTGGTAATTTCATTGTCAAATAAATAAGCACCATTCTCAAAACTTTAGTTAGAATTGTCAGCATCACAAATTTAGTAAGAAATTAATGTTTACAATGTTCAAATTAGAATCCGGACATGTGAAGATTGATTACATGGATTTGATGTTACAGATTAGATTGTACGTGATGAAACTTGACTTCGGTTTTTGTTTTCGTTCTTTTTTAAATAGCTTCTAAATGATTTATTTCTAATTGATATATTTCTCCAAGATTTAAAAGGTTCGTTCCCGATCAAGATGTCTGATCAGGCAGTGAGTGATCGAATGAGTGTTTGTTATGTCTCAACACCTGGGAAATTGAAACATCCCACAAACACATGTATCAGTTGGATTCAAACCCTGGCCTGGAGCTGTGAAGTGTAGTATTCTAACCACTCAGACTGTGTTGTCAGAACACACAGAAGATATCAATGATAGAATTACCTTTCACACTTAATACACACCTGTTAATTTATAACTATCTGTAAATAGTTTTAACTAATTTTTGGATAACGTTTTAAAATTGTTTACCAAACAGTAGAATTCCTTTGAATGGGATCCCATATTAAATCCACATGGGTATTATTTTGTGTGGATGGTTGAAATATTTCTTCCAGTGCTGACAGATTTGTTTACAATTGTTCTGAAATATTGCCTAAACAGATTGGTAATTTGTTGCTAAGATTGGCTAAATGGGATTATCACTAATGATCTTTAACTCATGAAATTAATGTTTGGCAATTTTTGCAAATACAGGCTCATAGTTACAAATATTGACCAATTCATTCCAAATCTGTGACATATATTGGATATAAGTTGCCGTCAAATATGAATTTTGGAAGGGACTTGCTATCCAATAAAACAGCACTGCTGTTTCTTAATTTCCTCACTGATCTGTTGCTTTTCCTATCCATATCACTCACAACCAAGGCAGTTTTAACTAAAATTCTCTGATCCACATCACAGACTGTTGAAGAATATCTGAATAAATAACTGAAATATTCTTAAATGATTTATTTATGTTATGTAATCATATCTCAATTTGGCCTCAATGTACATCTCAACTGTTCTATTATGAAGCTGATTCAGCCATCTGATGAGATCCAGAATTTATCGATATTTTGCTATTCATCAGTTTTCTTTCAGATGTACATCTTATTGGCTATTTGTGACCCTGCTCCTACATTTTAGTATCTCCATTTAAACTGTGATATTTCATTACTGTGATCAGGTAATTCGTCATTGGTGGTCACTTGGTTTTGCATCAATGTTCTTCAGACTACCTGTTAAAACAGTAAGTGTGGCACAGTGTTGTATAGTATCTAATATCAGGTCCCAACACCAGATGGGGCCTGTTATTATCTCAGTGATAAATGTTACTTGTATGATTTCGTCCTTAGTTTGTCATCAAGAATGGAATTTCTAACTAGCTATGCTGTTCATATATATCCACTGATTTTGATATTTCAACAGTCAAGAATTGTGTTTTGGACCGTTTTATGATTTTCTGTTTTTCCATTTTAAAGTGTTACTTGATTTAATCTGATCACCTACATTCTACTGGGTATGTGTCTTCTTCAGTTTGGTTTTCTTGGATGTTACCATGACAGTACTCATAAAACAATTCTACTGTTGCCCATGTCTATGGCCTGACCAGCCCATGTCTGTGGCCTGACCATCTCATTTCCCTACAGAATTGACCCCTAGTCAGGTGTCACCAGTGCTGAAGTTAAACCAAACAGCCATTCACTCACTTGATTCTCGTTTGTATTTATTATTACACCAAACTCAACTTCCACAGGTGTAAATTCTGAAACCCAGACCTCAAAATCACTTTGCTAACACATCACAACTAAGTTATGCTGCTTAACAAGCTGAAATCAGTCGTATTGACACAATATGGATGCTGGGTGGGATTGGGAAAAATTCCTCCCTTGACCCAACTGAAACTGGGATTTATAATGCATTTGTAATCAGAATAAGTGGATGGGTAGATCATTGGTTGAATGAATAGACGAGCGGGTGAGCGCCTTGTTTAGCCTACCCCGAGTGGTAATCGTGTAGTGAAATTAATACAAATAAGATGAATGTATAAAAAGTGAACTGGAGGCGCAAAACTTCATGAATCGTAATTTCTACGGATGAAACTGCTTTAAAGGTAATCTCCAATAATAAAACCTGCTGACTATTACTAACTAAAGACAGAACTTCACGGAATGGTAATACCCAATGGCAGAGCTCCATGCCCTGAATGGCAATCACGGAGGGCAACATATCCCTATGTGATAATCTCTAATTGTGAAGACATAAAACCTAAGAATAGTAGTCCATGGGAAGCATATAACCGAATTGTAAGCCCTGCAAATAGAACTCCGTTGTGAATATAATAATAATAATAATTCAAAATCGCTTTGATACGAATGAAGCATCTGATGTAGGTTTAAAAACGTAGAAAATCCAAGATACCTGATACAGAAATATTACACCGTAGGTTATGGTTTAAGAAATTACAGTTTACAAATTATAGTTTTTCAACTTGTAGAGCAGATCGCTAGTTTTCACCTGTTCTGTGTCTTTGTCCTAAGAAATTAATGTGTCAGTATTCCTGGCTCCATTATGTCTGAATCATGTTGCTTATATCTTAAATGTTTTGGTGGTTAGATTAATTTCCGCAATCAATTTTACAAATACGTATCCATACAAGAACCATTAGATAATAATTATATATTGCAAAAGTCTCCGGGAAATCTCCTATTATGCCTGGAGTACAACTTGTGTCCTGATTGCGTAGCAATTTTGTCATTTTGACTGAGGTCAGCATCAGTTTCCTAAGTGTGTTTTGTAACCGTATCAGTTGTTGTGTATACATTGTTATTTCTTGTAAATGATAATACCCATCGATAGTTACTGTGAAATAATACTTAAATAGATCCAAATTAGCGGGAAAATAGTTTAGAACAAAAACAGGGAATGGTTTATTGGAGTGCTACAGTTTTCATCCTGTTGCATATGCATTGTATATTGATTTGACTGCTTCACGTGATTGACAATGTTACCATCCGTATTTTAGTTACCATGAACCTTTTATTTGGAGAGCCATAAGTTCCATTAAAATGTTCTGTTAAATTAAATTCTAAAGAGGCTTTAACATGGATGTACAGACTGAACTTTGTTCATATAAAAACGCTAAAAACGTAACGTCAGTTAGAATTTTATCTATTTTGCCATTAAATAATTTAGTTCAGATATCTGTACGTTGGTTTAAAAGTACTAAATCTATGTAGATTATTTTGCAGTCCTAAAAGTGACAGCAGATTTGTTGATAGGATGAAAACTGCAAATGTGGGACAAAAACTGGAGTAAAAGCCATGGACCTATTACAGTTACCACCTCCCTCTAACTAACAATTTACCACTACAATAGCGCATGAAAACGAAGGTTTGATTCCAAACTTTCTCATGTTTTTTGTTGTGCTAAATTGACATTTTCGGTGACAATATTCTTTATTGTCCTCATTTATGTATTAATACCACGAAATTAGTGATATGCTTTACTATTAGACCCAAGGAGTAGTACTAGGAACTACTTCTAGACCCACAGTAATACAACACAATTGGGGGGGGCGCCTCCGTGGTCTAGCGGTAGCGTGCTGGACCACAGCTCACTACCACCCGTGTTCGAATCCTGGCGTGGGCATATATGAAGGTTGTTTCGTCTTTCACTTGGTCTCATTACCTTTGGAAGTCGCTCGGCCAATTTAGCCTACCTTGTGCACAAAAGTGGTCGTAAAACATCAATCATCATCATCAATACAACACAATTGGCTAGGCCAGTCAATGAATGAACAAACACATACTAGATCAGCAGGGAGACCTGATTTTAACCAATACGTTCTCGTATTGCAGTCTGCCTCTTTATGGCTGCACCATATTTGGTGGCAACATAAAGCGAAACACAATCTATGTTTACTGTGGAGAGACAATCGAAGGACAAACGCTAAGGTGGTCTTTTAGAACTATAAGGATCATATTCAATGTTTACCCGGTAATAGATTTATTTATGAAGATATTCGTTTGTGATCAGTGTTGTGGATAAAGCAGGTGATAAGTGATCACCGTGGATTAGAATTTGAGTGGAAACTTGTGCCTTCAGATGAGTCTATCTGAGTAAGCTAAAATATGTGGAGGGGTTGCTTTCAACGTCAATAATTGAGGGGATGGGAACAGTGTTCGAGACCTATTCCATTGATTTTGTAGGCACAACCTCATCATGTTTCTTTTGCTTTGGAAAAAAAATGCCCAGTTCTTATCTGGTTTACACTTGGCATGTTTTTAGATGATTCTGAGTGTTTCAGCGGTGTGCAAAAAAGGCACTGGCGTAGAGAATCATGAATACAACCTTTGGTTATGTCATCAAGGGGCTGAAAAAAGAACAGTGACTATTGGAGCCGAGACTGATGTCTCACCATTGGGGGTGGGGTGGATGGATTGTGTATGGGAATGCCGCAAAAGAGGCTGTAAAACACAGATAACAATATTCATTAGCATCCCATCATCATCTGCATTTCACTCACATGTGCGCGGGATCATTTACCACCACAATTAACTTGACCGCAAGGACGGTCGCTATGTTGAACTTTACAGTGCATGAACCGGATAACATGACACACACACACACAAACATGGAGAAAGAGAGGACTCTAACGTCTTCTCAGTTTCCTTACTGTTGACTATTTCCATGGTTACATCATGGGATACGTGTCATTGCTTGACGGTCTTGTTGAGGATAATCCTGAGGACTCGGTAGTATGGTGTAATCACTCGGCTGTTGACATTATAGCTTGGTATCTTCACAGAATCATTTGTAGTAATTTTGTTGACGTGATATATTAGGTATTGAGTTTGTTGACATTATTGATCTGATCAACGGTAGACGCAGCAGCTTGATGCTGACAATTAACCTTTCAAGCAATCATGTAATATCCTATGTTGACAACATGTCTTTATGTAATCCCCTGTTCAGTTTGTGACCTACTGCAGTAATAATGTGTTGAAACCCAAACATGATATACCACCGTTGGTCACGTGATCAGATTACAATCGACCAATCTCTATAACGTCTTTCTATTAACTCTCACCGGCTCCATTAGCTGAGTGTTAATGAGGCGATCTACAATGTCCTCAGTCAGGGTTCAAAGCCAATAACAGCTCCTATGTTGCTGGATTGTCCAAAGACACAAACTCCTCCATGATGAGAGGGGTGGCCTTGTCAGGAGTGAAACATCTGTGTTTTCCTGGATGAATAATTTAACAGCCTGTATGCTAAAGAAAAATATCACATTTTGAAATATGGACTTTAAGTCTGGATACCTCGCACGGTTTTGCTAACCTTATCTAAGGCACTTCACTTTCAATGGAAGTGGTTACAACTTACACGAACTCATGAAGAGGGACACACACACACAGTTTTAAACACACACACACACACACTCTCTCTCTATTCATCAGTATTTATTTTAGTATAGCACTGTTTGCATAATCCTGGCACAGAGAAGAACAAATCGCGAATACGCCATCTGGACGATTCATAGAGGTAATAATTTAGAACAACATGACATCTATTCACCTAACTCTCGCACGTACATTGTATGATTGTTTGAGTAGTTTCTTTCGGTATTTGTCTGTGTGTTCGCACACGTGCCAGTCTGCCTGTCCGTCTCCAGTTGTCTCTCCAACTGACTGACTCTGTTGGGTGGAACGGATATTAACAATAATATTTTTATAGCTTCACTGTCGTTTACAACATTCAATACGAACCTAACCGTTCGCGAAGCCAACAAATCGTCTGCTCAAAGGAAATACTAATTACCTACCCGATAACCCTGGCCTGCGAAGCACCGCAAAACACATTATCGACGGTGTATAGAAGCTGGAATGACTGAAATTTAAAAAAAAAGATTATCCAGATTTTAACCGAATAATAATACTGTTTTTACCAGCGCCGAGTGTTTTTCGCGGAATGTTTCATCTGGAAATTTAGGCAAAAGAACCTTGAAGGCTAACACTGAAGGCCATCGACAGGAGCGGAGTGGGTTCACTGATGGAAGATGAGTTTTTAAACTGATGAACTGGATTGGGAGCAACGTCTATTAGCCGTTATTGTCATGGGACATTGTGCTATTTTCTGGTTTGTGTATTATTTAACAGTTCGCCGACAGAGCTAAATTGCTGCTGATTGGAAAGAGTTGAAGCACGCGCGCACATGTGGCCATGAACGCACACACACACACACACACACACACACACACACACACACACACACATATATATATATATATATATATATATATATAACACACAAACAATCATTCAGAAGGACCGCACATAACCATGGAAAAGTAACTGTCCACTGTACTGCTATAACTGAAGAAAGAAGAAGAAAAAATATATATATATAGTTTTTCTTGTGTGTATTATATATATATATATATATATATATATATATATATATACGTATATAATATATATATTTGGTTATAGCAGATGTATATATATATATATATATATATATATATATATATATATAGAGAGAGAGAGAGAGAGAGAGAGAGAGAGAGAGACAAATGCGCACATACACATAAACTAGAGTAATACTGGTGCGTAGAGGTGTATATACATGCACGGTTTGACAAACAATAGTTATGTTACGATGATCATTATCAATATTGCTAACAGAAAAAAACATCTTAATTAATTTAAGCTTCCTAATTTGTTGTTAATTGAACTGAACAGCTGTGATAAAACATTGTGCCCCAGTCCACCCCATTAGAACACTTGATAGTTGACAATTCACCGTGGAGGGGGCGTCACAATGAGCCAATTACTTTTTGTACTGAGATGTGTTTACTGTAGCATCCGTATTTTTCTTCTTTTGTGTGTGTGAATTATGTGTTTTAATCACTAATTAACAAACAAGCCAAGTAAAGCTCTCTCTTTGTTGTGTGTGTGTGTGTGTGTGTGTGTGTGTGTTTTAGCTGTGTATAATAAGGCACAGGCACAGATAATCTCGAACCGTGAATTCAAACTCTGGACGTTTCTTCAGGGGACTGAATCCAGAGTGGCGACTTTTCTTGCTGAGACATGTGTAATAAGTTGGTGGGAATATGAGTTTGGATGTTCGTACTCTGATCCAGTGCCATATTACACGTTACATGTAGCCTAGTGTGCATGCCTGCACACACACACACACACACACACACACACAGAGAGAGAGAGAGAGAGAACTAATGACGTTGAAAATATCCCAGAATATCATGCACCTGTTCATTTATTTTCATCAGGATATCCTCCAAAGTCAAATTATATTATCAACGTCACCCCTTTTTCGGATGTTAATTAATTCAGTCATTGATTTCATGTCTTAGTTACAGTGACCTTGAGTGACGATGATCTGTTGTGACCTTTTTGTCACAGAAAACTAACACTGTTCCAGATTGGTGAATAGTTTGTCTTACCGATCTCTAGAGTTTTGGCAATATCCAATTGATGTGTTTATTGATTAATTATAGTATAGTATCTAATACAGGTTGTCTGTCTGTCTGTCTGTCTGTCTGTCTGTCTGTCTGTCTGTCTGTCTGTCTGTCTGTCTGTCTGTCTGTCTGTCTGTCTGTCTGTCTGTCTGTCTGTCTGTCTGTCTGTCTGAGAACCAGATAATAATGATGAGAACATCTAGAAGGTTCATCAGGAATGAAATAGGATAATTTATTTACTGTTATTTACAGTGTGTGTTTGTAGATAACCCGTTTTTGTATTTGGCTGTCTTTTTCCCGTGAACTATCTGTGGAATGTCAGTCCTGTGTTGTTATCATCAGTGGGGTGTCTATCTGCAGGTTGCCTGTGTGCTTCATATGCCTGTGGCTTCCCTGTATGCTGTCTATATATCTGTATGTCAACTGTGTGCTGTATTTATGTACTACCCTTGGGTTGTCTTTATATAGTATATGTGTGAGCTGTTTCAATGGGATGTCTGTGTATATGGTCTATCAGTGTATACTCTCTATATGAACTATTTCTGTATGGACTGATTGTGTACATAGAATGTAGACTCCATGCATGTGGGCTGTCTGTGTATGTGGGATTTGTATGTTTAAGACATACAATACCACTATGTAGACCTTATGTATATGGATTATTTGTGTATATGGACTGTCTGTTGTGCATATGGCATGTGATGGCACCCTGTGTGATGCCAGTCTGAGTCAGCTCCTGAACTAACTGTTATATGTGTATCTGACATTGATATGGACATTTGGGTCAATAAACTGTTTGATTTACTATCTGTCTGGAGATATCTGACAGGATTATAATACTGGATCGGTGTGTGTGTGTGTGTGTGTGTGTGTGTGTGTGTGTGTGTGTGTGTGAATTAAACGTGCAATGGAGGGTATTAGCTCAGCCCCTTTAGCCAACGATCGGCGCTTTTGTTTCTATCTCGTTGTGTTGACACGTTTTAAATTTATTTTCAGGTGCCGTCTCAAAAACGCTTTTTTTTAAATGCAAATGATTAATGTCTGAGAATTAAAAATACGCAGACACTATAAAGTGTGTATGGACTCGAGCGGATTACTATCCAGAGACTAGTAATTGGTGAGCTCTATGTTTAAATTATGTGCTTTATTACGTATAATTATATTGTGTTTAATTTAGAATTTGGTCATTAATACTGAGGCATACATCGGACACAAAACATAACAGGTTCACAAAATATATCATCCATACATAGAGATATAGACTAACGCTGTCAGAGGCACATAAATAGATTATGGGCAGCAACAAATTGAAACGTCGTCGGTGTTTTATGAACACGTTCGGGCTCGGGATGTGCTCATTGTGTTTATCATTGGCCCCGTGATAGGAGAATGTCTTCCGGGCATATTTATTGGGCTGCCATCATTGTGTGTATGGTAGCTTAATGTTGATGTTGCGCTGAATACGGGTCAGGAGTGCTGACATATTGCTTTGACTATATTCCTCATGTGGACCTGAGTGGCATCTTTATAACCTCCCCCCCCCCATCTCCTCAATTGCCATAATCTTGAAAACTTTGTCAGTCTTGTCAAGTTATGAGTTTATTTCCAATTTTTCTTACTAATTTCCACCACGTCTCGGTAAGGACCCATTTTTGATAGTTGACCTACATCACGCAACTTAGTTTGTGGACCTAAAAGAAACCGACCAGAAACTATAACCGAACGTTCAGACTTATACTGTTACAAGGGAACCTGTCTAGATGACCATCTCCATCGGATGACCATTTATCCTAAAGTTTTAGAGGAACCATTCACTAACTAACGTTGTTTCCTTTCTCACTTAATAATCTGTCACCAGTTCTCGGTATTTCTGTAACATATCTCCATCTATGTCAATCCATAATTCGTGTGCAAATATTTCGATGATCCTGTAACACAGTTTGTAACCTTCTGAGCAGTAAGCCGTTCGCTGCCGGTCTGGTCTGTCTGTGAGGTGTTTTATTAATTAATGAAAGACTTCAGGTGTGATCGTCTCAAATTTCATCAAGGAGAAACTCCTTATATACATGTCTGAGGTGGGGTGAATGATGAGGCTTAACAAAGCGCTCAGTCACTCACTCACACAATCACTCACTAACTAAATTTACGTATACAGTCTTTTTATAGAGAGTGATTTAAATATATGTTAATATCAGTATTATAGCGGTCGTCATTGGTCGAGCCAGTCAGAAAGTCATATGACTACTATTTATGGCGCCCATTTTACTCTAAGACAGTTAGGTATAAGTCTAGATGTGTGTGTGTGTGTGTGTGTGTGCACTATGAGTGGCCCAGCAGCACCTATAACATCACAAATAACAGTACCTATAACAGCACATTATATTAACAGCACCTATAACATCACATATAACACATCACCAATTAATAACACCTGTTGCAGCACCTATGACATCGCATATCACAGCACCTATAACATCACATATAAAACACCTATGACATCACATATCACAACACCTATACCATCACGTATCACATCACCTATAACGTCACATTATATGTCATATTAATAACACCTATAACATCACATATCACAACACCTATCGCATCACATATTAATATCGCCTATGACATCACATATTAATGACACTTATGACATCACATATCACAGCACCTATAACATCACATATAACTGCACCTATAACATGATATATCACAACATCTATAATATTACATATAATAACACCTATAACATCACATATGAACACCTATTACATGAGATCAGTAAAGTTAAAATAATATAATAATAACAAAACTTTTATTGCGCCAATATCCTCGAAAAGAATCGAGCTCAGCGGCGCACCTAGTGGAGGGATTGAGCAAACTCATAGCCCGGGTACAGATGCAAAGTAAATAACCTGAGAAGAAAACATTCCCTGTTTACTTTATACTTATCAATTTTACTAGAACCTATTCAGAATAACAGGATATAGATGATTGATGATGATTTATGTTTTACGGCCACTTTTGTGCACAAGGTAGGCTAAATGGGCCGAGCGACCTCCAAAGATAATGAGACGAAGTGAAAGACGAAACAACCTTCAGATATGCCCACGCCGGGATTCGAACACGGGTGGTAGTGATCTGTGGTCCAGCACGCTACCGCTAGACCACGGAGGCGCCCTACGTTTTATATAGATAGAACTTGTTATAAAAGGGAGGCGTTAAAACATGCTCCATTTAATGATCCCATCGACGTCACAGTTGTGTTTGTAATGTGTTTTTGTGTGTGTCTGTTTTTGTGTTATTCTCGTGTTTTCATTAAGTTTGGCTCCAAAATAGGAAAGTGCAAAGCGACGGTGCGGTGGCTAGAGTGCCGTACTGCAACCCTTCCAAGTCAGGGTTTGAATCCCATCTGTACCTGTGTTTGTGAGGTGTTGTCTCTCAGCACTCGTACACTCACTAAAAATTGAAAGCGCAAAATAGGTATGGTTCATGTATGGTGCACAAAATATGTCCAATATGTTGTCCTTTAAATGTTGTGTGTATGAATACTTCCTTTCAATATTTGCATGTGATGTGCTATTAATATTAATTGGAGTCTTGTAATTGGATCCAGAGATGAACTTCTGTGATATTCAGTTACTCGATTTATAACATCACAAATACTGTGATGTAAGCTCTTGAATGTCAATAAACTACTGCTCTCATCATCCCATGTGTGTGTGTGTGTGTGTGTGTGTGTGTGTGTGTGTGTGTGTTTACCTCTCCTAACATTAGGCAAGATGTTGTAACATGCGGTTGTTGACTTAAAGAGTCAAAATCTGAATCGCAGCTCACCATAACAATGTATTTTCAGGCATTATTTATCAGTCTTAAATACTCCGAAACCCAGTTTCAAAAGTCTCTGTATTGTCCGTTATTTGTCAATGTGGAACAATTCCATTAGCTGGCTAATTAGCTAGGAAACTAATTAAAAACGAACCATTTAATGAACGGACAGATAATGTTTACTTCATTAATAAGATTTTTTTATGAGATAATTTGTTAATTTCGAGTGATAATGTTGTGCTGAAAGCGAAATTGAGAGTAAATAAATATTGAGTTTGTTGGTGTGATTGTTGAAGTGAGATGAGGATGACGATGAGGATGTTGTTGGCCAGATGAGGAATGGTGACCAGGATGAGGTTTGAGAGTACATTGGTCTGTGGTCTACTGACAAAATGATGGATTTAAGTTAATTTCCTGTTGTTGATGCACTTATTTGTATTATATGGGAAAGATACTGGTGTGTGTGTGTATATATATATATAATGAAACACCCTTCGGATATGCCCACACCACGTTCGAATCTCGGCGTGGGCATATCTGAAGGGTGTTTCATCTTTGACTTCGGTTCATTGCCTTTGGAGGTCGCTCAGCCCTTTTAGCCTACCATGTGCACAAAAGTGGCCGTAAAACACCAATCATGATCATATATATATATATATATATATATATATATATATATATATATATATATATATATATATATATCTAAATATATTATTAAACCTTAATGTTGTAAAATACAACTGAACTTCAATTGATCAAAATGTATTGAGGCTGAATTATAAATTTTTCAGAAATGTTTATCATTGCGGGGAGGTGAATATCTGATATTGTTCAATGAATAATTTATCCATTTACTCACATTTATTATTGTATATATTACAATACTGTAATATATTATCGAGAAATATAAATTTAATTCACATTATTTCACTTAAACTGTTGTTAGACTTAGATTTGGTCAACACAATGGCAACATTTCTTCACCCAACAAGTGAATTGACCAATAAATACAACTTGACAAATGTCCAACTTTCATCCTTTAGTTCGAATTAGCTTAGGTGAGATCGCGTTATTTAAATTAAATTTTAATAGAGTTATGTTAGGTCTAAATGACAGTGTCGCTGGCACATATTGCTAGAATTGTTATCCACGCAAAAGACATTATTATTTTGTGTCATTATCTGTACGACACTAGGGTCGAATAAGAGAACATAAAGAAATTTGCTAGAGTTTGAATTATGCCGCAGTCATGTTTGTTACAGCTCAGGGTTATTGAATTATTGAATTGAAAGTTATATTACCACAGTGCTCACTTTGAGTTACTGCCTCCCCTACTGACTGAACATTTATTTACTTGTGAACTAAGCTTTGATTTTAATTATATATATATATATATATATATAGAGAGAGAGAGAGAGAGAGAGAGAGAGATGGGGGGGACTTATATATTAGGGTAGCTTGAATACCGCTCTCTGGTGCCCTACTCAGAACAAGACCATACATTGGCTACTATTAGGGGTAATTATAGAACTGATAAAAATAGGTTTATAGCTCCAGAGAGATATAATACATTTATTTATATCATTACATTTGGAATGTATTTAGTTTCTAAATGACTCCTTCTAGGAGTACTTTTTGTTTACATTTGCATCTATTTCAGGAAAATAAATATTATATACTAACACTAGTAACAGCTGTTACTGTTTGAGGAATGACAACAACTTTAATCATACCAGCAACATTGATAATAATAATAATAATTACAATAATAATAATTACAATAATAATAGATCTAATTACAATAATAATAATTGCAATAATAATAATTATAATAATGATATGTAATAGAATATTCATCAAGTGCTAAATACTAATCCCCTAGCCAGCTACTGTACATAGATTCTGTTTTCATTTACGATAATAATTAGATAAAGCTAGTAGACACATCACGTGACTTTATAGTATTATATCGTACACGTGACGTCCAAATTGTGATATTTGCGTTTCGATTTGTTTTCCTGTTCTCTGAAAAATGGAGGATAACGAGATTGTACGTCTGTAATGATGTCGGATCTAATATAATTTTGTTGTGATGTTACTATTTCCCATTATGTAAAGAGCCTAAATAGGATTGTTGTGGTAATTAGTGCATTCGTCTTACTTATTTTGTAATCAGTGTAAACGATGTTTGTCTCTTGCTTGTAGTTCGGGGAGTATCCCCAGGCTGATGTTTGTCTCGGTGTAGTCCTCTCTAGTACTGATTGGTAGTGATTAGGGATTATGGTGTGTAATCTTTGTGTAATTGTGTGTGTGTGTGTGTGTGTGTGTGTATGTGTGTGTTAATAGGGTACGAAAAGGCACCGGTACGGAGAATCGTGAATTTTGAATAGATCCTCAGGGTAATTCATAAGTAGATTTTGAAAATAATTATTTTGTACGTATGAGATAGATATCTAGAACACAAGCTTATATGCGCGTGTTTTCTCGTCCGTACACCCCCTCCCCCTGCACACACACACACACACACACACACACACACATGCTTTCCCCCAACCATTTAGACCGGATTGGTACATTATTATACGTATTCGTAGGAAACACATATAATGGTATATTTAAGTCCCTGATGAATGCGCCAGATGTTCTTATTTATAATTTGTGGCTCTCTTTGCGAGTGCCTTTCCACCCAGCACAAATCCCCCCCCCCCCGTCACACACACACACATATATATATATATATATATATATATATATACGCAATCATCAGTAGATGTATCCAGTTCTTTATCTGTCTCAGAAATTGGCAGGAGAAAGGTTTAGATAGTGTGTGTGTGAATGAGATACACGCGCTGTGATGCCTTCACTGTGTACTACAATATAACAAATGTCGGCAGATAATGTATTTAGGAACGTTGGCCGGAGAGGTGTCATTAAATATGTATGGTCGACATGGTATAAGATAAACGCCCATAGCTCATAGTGTCGTTTTATGGCAGCCTCACAACAGGTCTGTGGCTGTATTATAAAGGCATGTGTTATTGTCCCGTCAGGGGTCCTGTTATGAGAACCCGCCAGTCCCAGCCCTCAGTTCCCGAACCAATGGCGGCCTGTGTTCCGGAAATATTGGAAGAACGAAGGTCCGTATTATGAATGTGCGGCTACAGGAGTTATGACTGTTTTTGGTACCGAGAGAGCTGTGTTCCGGATGAAAAGTAGTGCCTGTGGTTTTCGAGTAGGGTGATTGAGGGCCAGTTTTCTATGGAAAATGGCCTGTGCTCTGTCGCGAACGTGCGTATGCTTTATGATTAGGAAGAGTGGTAACCTGTGATTAATTCTGTGTTCTCGGTTTAGATTCCTATGCTTTAGTAACCTGTGATTAATTCTGTGTTCTCGGTTTAGATTCCTATGCTTTAGTAGCAAAGGTCTGTGTTCTAGTTACACATGTCTGTGCTATCACAGCAGAAAGAGCATGGAATTACATGCCAGAGGGAAGGCCTGTGTTCTGAAAGCAAGACCCCGTGTTATAAGAAAAGATATCTGAGTCTTCTAAGAACATAAACTTGTTTTCTTGCAAGGTATTATTCGAAAGGGACTGTGTTCTAACAGCATGTGCCTGTTTAAAAAAAAGCTATCCAGGTTCCACAGGTATTTGAAGAGCAGAGGCTAATGTTCTTGTGGCATGTGCCTGTGTTTCCGGAGCAACTGCCTGTCTTCCCAAAATACACAACAACCAAGTGTCTGTGTCTTATTGTGATTCACAAGAGCATTTAATGTTTATGTATACCCTATGATCTTTGAGAATGTTAAGAGCATAAGCTGTGTTCTAGAAGCATGAGCCTGTATTCTACACACAGGTGCATTTGTTTTAAGAGTGGATTTCTGCATTCAGACTGCAGATTCCATTGTTCTGATGGAAGATTCCTGTGTTCAAGCACCACATGTTTATGATCAGGACACACAGAACATGTGTTTTAGCAGCAGAATCCTGTGCTTCATATTTTGTTATTTCACCTGTAAGTTTTGAAGGTCACCTTTCCGGAGATAAGTAACTAGACCTTGAGAAATCCTTCAGTTAGATGAGTTTTGCTCTGTAAAGAAACACACCAAGTTCAAAGCCACGTAGTGGTTGTTATGAATCCACCGAGTGCACAGATGATATTTATATTACATCAAGATTTGCAATAAGATGAATGTGTTTTTTTTGTTTGTTGATATCTTGTTAATTACAGAAAACAAGATGGGTTGAAGATGAAATTAATTACCTTGATTAAGTATTAATTTTTAATTACAACAATGAAGATTAAGGTTTCTAAATCATAACACATTTCAATATGCTACCTAGAAGGATTTCATAATCATTATGGTTTCGGAGATGTTTCATCCATCAGTTATTTCCCCGTGGAGTAGCCGCCCCTTTGGACGTATCTTCCATGTGTCACCAACCACAGGGCTAAAGAAAACACTTACTCTGCTTAGGTGGTAGTGGTTGATAAACAAATGTATGAGGGTTCTGGGTTTGATTCTATTTGGCATTGTTTAAAACTTATTAAATTTATATCATTTTATACTGTGCTGCTTCAGCGCTATAGCTGTGTGTGTGTGTGTGTGTGTGTGTGTGTGTGTTGCTCCAATAAGTAGCAGCTTGTGATCCTGAGATTAAGTAGATTGATTAATGAATATGGTTATGCTTATAATACTCTCTCTCTCACACACACACACACACACACAGATATACACAGACATGCAAACACTGTTATTGGCAGTTGCCTCCCATCTCCTCCATATCTATATAATTGCTTTGCTGATATGGTAAACTATTCTTTCCTATCTTCATCTTTAACCTCCCATGAGATGGATACAATATTTCATCTCACTCCAATTATATTCTGATCTTCTTCAGATCCGAATCACATCCGAGATAAAAATGTCAACAAAGTGATGTTACAGACCAAAATCCCGGCTCCACACATCACCATGGCAATTAGGACAGGCACCGTAATATTATGTTCTACTCTCTTTTGGAGCATCACACTTGTGCTTGGAGCAAAAGAGGAAATGGACGACCCCAAAGGACCATCCTCGACCATCAATGGACCAACTGTGGAAGGTAGGAAATTAAATATCTCACTAATAACGTTGCAGTTGTCGAATTTGAGTGTTTGGAATTTGTCACATTGTCGATAATTTTTACAGGAAGTTCACAGCAAGTTTATGGGAATAGTGATGACTTTTATGTGGTGATGTGATGAGAATTTATAGAGGGTTATTATTTGTTTTTTGAACAAGGTTTTTGGTAATGTTTCTTTGCCAATCAATCAATCAATAATAATAATAATAACACATCATCCTTAACAATGTACCTTCCTTTAATAAAATTGGTCATATGGAAAACAAAGAAAATTTTAATCGAAACATATATACACAGAAAAGTTTTTTTTTTCAATCTTTATATAAACCAGTTCAAACAGTAACTAGTGAAACTTTTATCAGATGCAGCCATCCAAATTAATTTGTTTTTGTGATCTCTGTTGAAGTTTAATTTGATGCGGAGACTTTAGCTGGAGGCTAGTTTGGAAATTTTCATCCAATTTACTCCCAAACCGAGCCACCGTCATCAACTTTTCCAGCGAACATTTTGTAGTCTTGATGTTAAAATGAACAGAATTTTCTGGTTGGTCCATGTATGATTTTTAATTGTAGCGTAAAAGCGATTTTCATGTCAAGTTTTTACAGTTTTTGAAGCATTTTAAAGTATTTCATAAGTGGATGTTTTCTAAGAATGGTTGCCATTCTGTGACTTTGGACTTTATTAAAATGATCCCATTACTTATATTTATGAGTACTGGAGTAACATAATTTATTGTTATTATTATTAGCAGTGGTGGTAGTAGTGGTAGTACATGTAGTAGTAAAATTAGTACATGTAATAGTAGTTAAAAGCATCATCACTACTGATATGTATGTTATTAGTATAAATTGTATTAAATTTCAATAAAATGTCTTTGTTTATAATGTGTAGCACTCTCACCAAGTTCATTCATTAACAAACGTTGTAGGACACTGAATGGCCTAAATTGTGCAGATGTGTCGTTAAATAACATTCATCCATCCACTAAGTTCATTAAAACATGTTTATTTGATGTACTTTATGTTAGTTATTTTAAATGTGTAGGTTTATTATCTAAAACACTTTTAACACATATAAATTTAATCATGTGTAATTTCGATGTATAAATTCTTAAAATGTCTAGATATACACTGTATGATAATAGGCGATTCAACTGTACAGTACCTTTGAATGGCTTCTGTCAGTAAGGATGCTTTATTAAATTTAAATCTGCATTTATTATTATTATTTTATGTTAAGTATAAGACAAATATATTAGGGTTATTCTAACCAGATATAGATATCCCACCGAATGAGTTTGTGTGACTATAGATATGTGCAAAACATTTAACTGATTATTGATTATAGTTTAGTAATTAGAGCCACTTGTCATCGTAATGAAGAACCTCCAATATTTCAATGATATTCCATTTGAAATGATTGTTCAACCATACAACATAGCATTACTCAAACAAATACTATGAAGCGTACTCAGATTATATCCATCCAGACCATGTTAAGTAGAATTATTTGAGCTTTCCCATAACGAGTTCACGAACAATAGGAATGGTTTTAAGTGAATGTGTACATGTGGCAACAACAACAACATTCTATTTTAGACACAAGTTTAAATAAACTTTTTCATCTTAAGTTCAAAATTTCTTACCAGTTCAATCAGGTGTTATAGTATTTGGCTCACCAGTGAGTATGAGCTGCTCTAAGCACTTTAATAAATAATCCCCCTGACCTCCCTCACACTTCCCCCCCCCCCATCGTGATATGATACTAACTGTATTTGACCAGTGACTTGTTAGCTAAGTTTTAGAGTTACATAGGTTTATTAACTTATTAACAAGGTCAGTCACCAGTGAAGGGAAACAGACCTTCCTGAGTGTTTTGGGAGTCAAAATAATATACACTCTGAATTAGTCCAGGGACGTGAAATTTTATGATGCATTTCTTTTACTGATTTGTGAGGAAACCTGACTAGTTACCACATCGGCCTCATTATTAAATCTTAATAGGAACGTGAACTTGTGACCCTCAACTCATACCTGGAGCACCCTACCAGCTGGGCTAATGAGGCTTTTGTTTCAGTCTTCCCCTTACCAAATCAATTACGCTATAGATGGGGTTCTAACAGGATGTCATTTGGTTAGAAACATGATGCTGCTCGGCGAACACGCACATACACACAATCCCTACACACAAAAACTCACACACACATTTTTTGGATATAAAATGTTAAAAGTGTTGTGTTAAATATAGAATATAAACGTTTCTACCAGTAAGAGAAATACTTTATAATAAAAACCTAAATACCACATAATATACAATCAATCTAACAGAGAAAAATGTTGACTATCATTGATTGATTGATTGATACAATGATGTGGACTAGATAAGCCCAGAATTAGACCGAATCAATTATCTACCGTATACCACAATAACCGAGCCATCTTCGGAGTGACATCGTCCCCATCTCGATGTCACATCGTGACCGTCCCCGTCTCGCTGTGACAGTTATTAAAAGGAATCAGATTTTAGAATAATTGCACTTCAATGCAGGAGATTGTAAAACTGCGATCGTTTACTTCAGACGAGCTTATCGTGAGTGATAAATGTTGTCAAATTTAAAGCCTTTATTACAATAGCTCGTTACCAAACTGAGACCGTTTTGAGGGTTTCTGGTACTTCGGTTCCTCGGTTAGTTTATTTTAGAGCGGGTCAATAGGGATGTCTGATTTATGCTTAATTTAATTGCGTCATCTGGATGCGTAGAATATTTCACTTTTAATAAAAATGAGAACACTTACAGCATCAGACGATCAGTCCATTGAAAAGAATCCTAATTAAAATCTGACACTGTCTGCTTTTAAACTAATTATACGAATGATCTCCATTGGATAGAATAAAATGGAGATGTGTTATACAGATGTTTACATTCACAGAACAGCGCACATCGATACCACGTTTGATTATTGTAATGTGTCAACACATTAAGTTCTGTTATGATTCTGAGATGTTGACGATTGTAATGTGTCAACAAATTAAGTTCTGTAATGATTTTGAGTTGTTGATGATTGTAGTGTGTCAACAAGTTCTAGTGTCATGTGATATTTAAATAATTTAAATAGCTTTCTTATATTTAGCTTTT
Source organism: Paralvinella palmiformis (assembly GCA_025642065.1). Lineage (NCBI taxonomy): Eukaryota > Metazoa > Annelida > Polychaeta > Terebellida > Alvinellidae > Paralvinella > Paralvinella palmiformis. The sequence continues at coordinate 141,848 of JAODUP010000395.1, forward strand.
TGGCAGACTGCGTCATTATTGTTGTTATTTTGGCTGTTGTTGTTTTTGTTGTTATTTTTGCCATCATCATCACCATCATCACCACCATCATCACATATTAATAGTATTGATGATAGTAGTACTAACTAGTAATAGTAGTGGTGGTGGTGGTGTTAAGCCAAGTGGCCACAAAATGGGAATTGGAATTGATAAATTTTTAATTGGAATTGAAGCTACCTATAAAAAAATTAAATCCACAAATTAATTTACCATATAAATTTTTTAATTCAGAAATATTACTTCCATGACAATCCTACTTGGAATATAAATTACTCAGAGTAGGTATTACTTGTGGTAAGAAGTGGTATGTAAAAAAATGGAATTGGAATTGATAAATTTGATGTGGAATTAGAATTGATCAAATGGAATTGGGTGGAAGTGGAATTGACAAAATGGTAGAAGCAGTAGTTATAGTTGCAGCAGCATCAGTAGTATAGTAGTAGTACATGTAGTACTATATGTAGTAGTAGTCAGTACATGAATAGTAGTACATGTAGTACTATATGTAGTAGTAGTAGCAGTACATGTAGTAGTAGTAGTACATGATGTAGTAATAGTACATGTAGTAGTAGTAGTACATGTAGTAGTAGTAGTAATGTAGTAATGTAGTAGTAGTAGTAGTAAATTAATTTAAATTAAAAAAAGAATTTCCATAAAATATGTTTAAATTATATTATATTAAAATATAAATCGTAATTTTAAGCATTTATTAATTATGCCATAGTCACTTGTTCCTAATTATAACAGGAATATGCTGAAAGAAAATGTCAGAAGCCAAAGTTAATAAATAACATAACTCATCCTCTTTTCTCCATGAAACATATAATATTTATTAACCATAATTCATCAAAATAATATGCAGAAATATTGCAAAATGGCAATAATATCTTTAATTAATAACAAAATTCAGCTTTTCAAAGTAAATAATATGCTACAATAATAATTACAAGGTGGCAAATGAGTAGGAACTGTCAGAAGTAAAACTGATAACTGGGATCGATAAAAATGTTACATAAAAATATTAATTATTATTAAATTATGTTTTAAAAACTCTTAATAAAAACCTAAAAATGAATGTCAAATGGTATACTTAAATCTAAACCTTGACATGTGACAGAATTGGTTGGTTTTGGGCATGAATTTAAGATCCACCAACATGAACAAGGTGCTCTACTATGTCAAATTATAAAAACAAATGGTACACTCATACAATTAGCTGTTTTTTGGTTAATTCAACAACACTGTTACAGGTACAGACAGGTGATATCAAAACTGATGGTGACCAATACCATTTTTAATCCTCCTATGAATTCATGCAGCACCGAAATACATTGACTCTTGTTGACGTCTCAAACAAGTTCATCCTAGCTCACAAGAATCAACTCCTGCCATCTCCAAACCAACACCTGTCTTTTTGGTGAAACCTGATAACAACTAGCCACACCTCTGAATCATTACAGATATATTCTACATCTGCCAACCGCCCATCTTTATTATCTCACTATTGGTTTTGACCTCTCTATCTTCCTACATGTTGTAAAAGGTGACTTAAACGAGGTGACGCCAATTGACCTTTTGGAACAGCTACATCATTAAAGCATTCTTACTCATTTCTACTCACTCACTCACTCATTCATTCATGCACTCGCCATCTTTTTAGAATTTAATATGGAGGCTGCCTATATATGACTATGGTACAATGTAATCTGGATAATTCATTACACTTTACAGGATGTTATTCAGTTGTACTGGCATTATTGTAAATAGACTAAAGTTGTTGACTACAATGAGCTAGCACTGGTCAATAAATACTTATACTATAACAAAGTGGGATAGCCGGATGAATAGAGTGCTCATCACTCAGTAGGATGTTATTGGATCGAGTCACATCTCTATCTGGTGAATATAGACCTCTGCTTCCCTTCCCTGTGTGAGAGGATTTGTTGCTCATCTGTAGGAGTTGTAAGGTTTATTGATATCCGTGTGTTAGCTATGTGGTGTTTTTTGTTTTGTTTTTATAGTGTGTATGTGCGTGCGTGCATGTGTGTTAAAACTTTTGTCATATCTAGTAATATCTAGTAGTGATGTTCATTAAATATTATTATATGCATGTATTTATTCTAGAATATTTATGTAAAATATACAGAATAAGAATATTTATCTGTTTATGGGCAGTCTTGCGTTAAATGGTACAATGTAGTTAGAATAGGCGGAAATATTTTTTCACGACATATGGTTCTATCCCTAAAAAGAATAATTTTCTTTCCTGGGACATGTTGAGATCGTTATGTGGTTTATTCAAATTAATCAACTTACTTCATATGATATACACTGCCCTGGCCTCAAACATGGCTTCGCCAATCCCACTTACTAACCTTACAAATCATAAAACTATTATCTGAAAACAATGGACTCGTGGGAATTCCAAGTTAATTCATTTATGTAGAATTTCATTCAAAATTTATTACTAAGGTCATTCCATGCCTTTGTCAAATTTAATTATGAAACCCAAAACCCACCCACTGGGTAACTCCCTCCGCCGTACAATAGTTAAAGCACTGCGCCATCAAACTGACGGGTCAAAGTTTGAATTGAATCAAACTCATTGCATCAGAGAGATGTTTCTCCGGGGAGTCACTCTTCAGACAAACATACCAGATGTGACTAGCACAATGATTAAACACAATACTCATCCACCCACTCACAAAAATCCACCCATGTGATGGTAAAATTTATTTCATATGTAAAATTGTAAATCTGCATCCTCAAAATAATTATCTGCTAATTAAGAGCCTCTAATGAATGCAGATCTAAAATATTTTATTTGAATCAATTCCGATAATTATTTTGTGAATAATTCTATAGGCATAGCTTTGTTTACAGTTCAGTGTGAACAGGAAAAGAGAGGAAATGGAAATTTTTGGCTACATTATTTTTTTTTAATGATGGGTCTTCCAGTCAAATAATATATTAGCTTGAGAGAATTTGCTTTGACATGACCATAAATATAATTTATCTTATAGTACATGAGGTCATCTTGTATATGATCATGTATGGTGTTCTTTTCATTAAATTGTAATACCAATAAGCATGGTATTGTATTGTCCTTTAGAGTGCACCATATGGCCCAATATCTCTGAGTTCAGCACTCGAGGTTTCTGTTAAGGTTACCCGACTCTTAGCCCATAGCAATCTAGCCTCTACCCATTGACCTATGTTTATTCCCAATATACAAAATGTACAAAAGATACAGTATCTGTTATCAAATTGTTTTATACAACAAAACAAAAAACAAATGAAGCTCTACTTTCATTAAGAATTATCACAATTATGTTAAATTTAAAACATAATTTCTACAGAAAAAAAAAGAAGGGTTAATATATAAGTTTGGCTTCCTGTCTTACATTTTTCATAAATTCCTAATGTTTGTTCACATATGAGGTAAATATTTATAGGTTTAAAACTCTTCGAAACTCAATTTTGTATTAGGGAGAAAGACATTTCGATATCTTTACTGACTTTGTTTTAGACGACACTGGGAAGCTAAAGATCACCAAGTTTGTCATGTGCTGGTTATTCAATATTATGATATAATTATTTCATCTAAATACCTGTCGTACTCTGTCTCACAGACTGATTCACACATAAGATCTGCCTCGGTTCAGTCAATAACTGATTCGCTCCATGTAACAATATCTTTAGTGTATTTTGTTTTATTCTTACGTTGGGGTCGCTGGGGAGACAGGTACACTCAAATTGATATTTGCGGGTTAAATTAGAAATAATGTTGGCTTATTACTGCCTAAATATGTATGCATTATTATTGATTTGAGTGTGTACTCCTAAATGTGTATATATTGTACAACTCTTTTGTATAATAACGTACCTGTATTTTACCTAAAATACCTAAATTATTCACCTGTCTATCACTAACATCTCCAGTTTTAGAGATACTACCCAGAAAAAGGCCAGTTTCTAAGCTTGACATCCTTGTACAGTCTGATAAAACTTCAACACCCTGGGAGCAGATTCAGCCTTTTGATATAATGAATAGGCTTCACCTTTTGGGGGGGTCTCTGTGCCCGATCCTCGTTCATCAAGTTGTATACATGTGGGGGAGGGGTAATATACTGTTTCTAGGTGTCAGTTTTAGCCGTGCTACCTGACTCAGTACCTTTTGTTTGAAAGTATTGTATTTATTTTACTCAAGCTTTTTTGATAGCGTGCAAGTTTTCATAATCAGTATGTTTATAAATATGGTATACATCAACAGTCATCCATCATATAACATTAATTAATTGTTATCAACAAATATTAATTGTTTATTTTTAATCTAAATGTTTTTTGTGTAAGTCTATTAACGTAACTCAGCCCTCTCTTGATACACATTGTGTTTTTGAGTCCATGGATGTTAAGTTTTATGGTATTACACTGTTGTTGTTGTTGCTGCTGCTTGCTGTTCTTGCTGTTGTTGTTTGCTCTTATCATGTACCCAGGAATGTTTCGGACAGTAATGTTTCGGACAGTACATTTAATGGAAGCCGATCTCCAAGAACAACACATCGATGGGGCTTGTGAATACAGTGTGTAATGGCTATTGGGAAATAAGTATATCGTTTCATGTTTTGCGTCACAAACCAGTAGTTTCTGTTTTGTTTGGGCACTTTCTTCAATAACGTCGAGCTGGCAGCACCATTTTAGTTATCTCTGTGTAAATATTTATCCATCCACGTTCTGGATTCTATACCTTTTTTCGTTGGTGTCAGATATAAATAAAATGAGACAATGATAAATCATAGTTTTATGATGATATAATCTTACAGTGTACTCACTAATAATGCACTCCACTTTTAGAAGTAATTCATTGTGATCTGAACTAACTGATGAGTACACACCAATCCAGTATGTAACTAGTCAAATCAGGTATCATTTAAGTCTTCTAGCCTTCCTACTGATAACCAGGAGCAAAGCTCTAATAATAATAATAATAATAATATTAATAATACCGATTTAATATAATGCCCTTTTAATAAAAGTTTTATACCACAGCCTGTGGTATAGTAAAATTACATACTAATATAAATCTCCAGATATTTATTGAAATTTAAGATAAAAGTTATGTCTTGCATACATGCCTACATTTATAAATTTATTCAAATTAAATAAGATAGAAAAAAGTCAATAAAAGGTACATCAGATATCATATAAAATTCAACAATCTCTGCACCGAGTTGACTTTCTATAGAAAGTGGACTTTGCTGGAAATTGCCAATTCAAGAATTCGTTGATGGGATGTTTCCCTAGAGAGTCACCCCTCATCAGTATGTCCGATCAGTCACCCCTCATCCGTCAATTTCTAGAAAGTAAGTGAGTAAGTATTATGTTTACCATCAGTGCTGATCACACCTGGGAGATAGAGCTGAGTCCCCACCCAACCCCCTTCTCCAAGTAAATAAGATGATCAGAATGAAGCTATCAGTGATGGTCAAAATATAAGTTACCCCAGGATTTGATCCAATAACCTGAAGGTCTTTAGTGCATTGAACTATCAACTGCGCCATAGGAGAACAGTATAAAAACTGATCACTTGATGATATCTGTTCCCATTTCAGCCACTGATCCAGATGCATTCTGTTCAATGCCTGACATAGCGAAGAGCGTTGATTGGTCACACGAGGATGCCCCATTCAAAGTGGGGCACAGTTTGATCCTGAAGTGTCACAACGGCAGCGAGACGCTGCTCGGTCCATCCACCATCAAATGTATCGATCCCGGAGTCTGGGATTGGGATGAAGGAAAGATCAAGTGCAAATGTAGGTTTAGGAACTGTCTATGCTTCTAGATCAGGATATTGTCTAATGTAATATAATAATAATAATAATGTAGAATTGATCAAATGCTCTTACTACTACTGGAAGCTTACTACATCATGTATAACTAATATGACTAAAATAGCTATTATTTTACGTCATTGGCTGCCTCAAATGAGGAAGAGACACATAGTCTGTAATTTACTGTTACATCACTAGGATTTAATTTAAAGAAATTTAGAATTTCCATTAAATGGCCATATTTGGCGGAGAAAATCTTCCCAGTTACTTCGCTAGATTTAAAATCGTTCTTATTACAGTGCCACAGCCAGTTAAGAGTCCCACACTGTAACTAGGTGTCGTATAATAAAACCACAATTTGAATAATACAACAGATTACATTACAATTACAGCATGCATATACTTAACATACAAACATACCCAACGTACTAGAGGATAATACACACCTAATAAAACACATTGCAGCATAATACAACAGAATATGATATAAAACGAGATATTTTCACATTTATTACATGCCATGACATATCGCAATAAATCACAATATACTTTCATAGTCCTATACGTGTAGGATTATTAGATCCAGAACATAATATGTACACACCCGGTACCCAGATCTGGCACGTACGATTTGTTGATTAAAATCCTGCCATCCCATGGTTATATATAACCCAATGGCAAGACTAATCCTTATTATATTCTACACCAATTAACATAAACAAGGTAATATACAAGGGAATCCTTTTGGCAAGATATATTCCTCATGACACCATGGAATAGACTGAGCTGTGACTATGTCATTGACATAAACTTTAATTTAAAGTAACAACAATACAATGTCGCCCTCTGTACAGTTCTGACTGGATGACCTTCACCTTAACTAGAGCCTTGTGATGTCTACCACCCTTTTTAAGTTGAATAAAGCCTAATATCGAAGGTTACAACAATTTATTCAACTTAATAAACATAGATACTCAGCATGGACACTCTTCTGAAACCAGCCTACCTCGACCTGGATCCAAACTCTCCCTTGGCTGCCAAAGAATGGAAGCATTGGCACAGGACCGTCAAACATTTTATCGATGAAAGTGGTGAGCATGCTCCAAACAAGTTCAGAACTCTCATCAACTTTGTGTCACACCATGTGTACGACTATATCGAAGACTGCGCTGACTACGATGCTGCAATAGAGGCTCTAACACACCTGTACATCAAAACTCCAAATGAAATATTTGCTCTTCACCTACTCGCAACCAGAAGACAAAAACAGGGTGAAACTCTCACTGAATTCCTCCAAGAACTTCCGAAGCTCAGCAAGGACTGCAATCTCAAAAATGTTACTGCTGAACAATACCGTGAGGAACTGGTCCATGATTCCTTCATCAACGGAATAGCATCCCCACCAATTCGGCAACATCTTATGGAGAACACCCAACTTGACCTCAAAACTGCCTTTGATCAAGCGAACTCCTTAGATTTGGCACAGAAAAACTCTGAAGCCATGTCCAACATTCCTGTAACTGCAGCAGTGCCAAGTTCTCCAACAGATCAGCATACTGAAGATCATATACAGAGTGATCATTCTCTTGCTGCGACATATGCGCCTAAGAAGAAATGCTATTTCTGTGGTGATTCCATTCACAATAGGAGAAATTGCCCAGCACGTAATTTTCCGTATGTAGCAATTGTGGAAAAAGGGGACATTTTGGAAAGGTATGCATGTCTAAAGCCAATGCGATTACAACAGCTGCAATATTCTCTCCTGCCATTTGCTCCATCACAGCTGCATGTGCAAAACTTTGTCACAGTCTTCTGTGAATGTCTCCATCTATGAAGATTCACCCGTCGACACAAGATATTTCTATGGCTCTCACTTCTCTGAAGACACACGTCATTGGCCACTGTTTTGCAGACATCAACCTCAATCACTGTGTCTACAAATCCACACACGTTGGTGTTCTCAAAGACCTTTTTAGTGACATCATCCTCGGCCATGACTTCTAAAAAGAACACAAGCGGGTCACTACTGAATTTGGAGGAAGTAAACCCGAGTTGATAATTCCAAATTCTGCACCAATCTGTGCCATCACTACAGCTACAATCAACAAGCCGTCTCTATTCTTAAATCAACTTCCTGATTGCATGCCTATTGCTAGTAAATCCAGGCGTTTCAGCAAAGATGACCAGGATTTTATACACCAAGAAGTTACCAAGCTTCTCTCTCAGAATATCATTGAGATTAGTTCATCGTCTTAGCATGCACAAATGGTTGTGCCAAAAGACCCATTGAATCGGCACAAAAAGAGACTTTGTATAGACTATTCTCAGACCATCAATCAATACACAGACCTTGATGCTTACCCTCTTCCTCGAATCACCGATATGATAAACAATCTGGCAGTCTACAAAGCTTACTCAACATGTGACCTCAAAAGTGCTTACCACCAGGTGCCAATAAAAGAATCTTATCGCAAGTATACAGGTTTTGAAGCCAAATGGGAGACTCTACCAGTTCTGTCGTATACCTTTTGGGTGACCAATGGAGTTGCTGTGTTCCAGAAACAATGGACAAGATGGTTGACGAGGAAGGTCTCAAAGACACCTTCCCATATCTGGACAACATTACAGTAGCAGGTCGTAACCAACAGGAACATGATGAAAATGTGAAGAAATTCCATGAAGCAATTCAGAGGAGAAATCTTACCCTGAATGAAACCAAGTCCGTGGAATCCAAGGCATCTATTAACATACTTGGCTACTGTGTAGATGATGGTCTTATCAAACCAGATAAGGAACGACTTTGCCCTCTCCAGTAACAGCCTCCTCCAACAAACATTGGCTCTCTCCGTAGAGTGGTGGGCATGTTTGCTTACTATGCGAAGTGGATACCAAACTTCTCTGACAAAATACAGCCTCTTGTGAATGCTACATCCTTCCCACTGGATAAATCTGCTCTATCTGCCTTTGAGTTACTCAAGAAGGAACTTGAGAGAGCTACACTCCACTCCATAGATGAAAGCCAACCATTTGTTGTTGAATGTGATGCATCAGAGGTTTGTGTCTCTGCAACACTAAACCAATGCGGACAACCTGTTGCATTCATGTCAAGAACACTCCAAGGTAGTGGACTTCATTATCCATCAGTTGAAAAGGAAGCAACGGCTATTATAGAAGCAGTTCGTAAATGGCGCCATTTCCTTGCTGGTCGTCATTTTACTCTAGTGACGGATCAACGTTCAGTGGCCTTCATGATTGACAACAGGAAACGTTCTAAGATCAAGAACAACAAGATTCAAACTTGGAGACTTGAACTGGCTTCATTCAGCTACACTGTGAAGTATCGACCAGGGAAGAACAATGTGGCACCAGACTGGTTCACACGTGCTTTCATTGTATTCCACGTCAACATCAAACCTCACCGAAATCCACAATGGGTTGGGTCATCCAGGTGTAACTCGAATGTTGCACTTTGTGAGATCAAAGAACATGCCATTTTCAACAGAAGATGTCAAGAAAACATGCTCCACATGCAGAAACTGGGCTGAGCTAAAACCACAGTTCTATCACCCAACTCCCGGAATCACGGAATGCATACATACTCACAGTGGTGGATGAGTATTCACGTTTTCCTTTTGCATTTCCATGCCCAAACATGCACTCATCAACGATGATAAAGTGCCTTGATCAAATATTTACTCTGCATGCCTAGCTACATTAACACTGACCGTGGTACATCCTTTCTTTCACAAGAACTTAAGGAATATCTGTCTCAACGAAGGATAGCAACAAGCAAATCTACACCCTATCACCCAATCAGTAATGGGCAGGTGGAAAGATACAATGGTATCATCTGGAAAACTGTTCGTCTCTTTCTCAGGTCCAAGAATTTGTCTGACTCCCAATTGGAAGTTGTACTTCCAGATGCTCTGCATTCCATCCGGTCACTCCTCTCAACATCAACAAACACCACACCACATGAACGATTCTTTGGCTTCCAGTGTCACTCATCCTGTGGCAAATCGATGGCTGCATTCGCCAGGTCCGGTTCTGCTCCAGAGATTTGTCCGTTCAAGCAAAAATGACCCTCTTGTGGACCAGGTAGAGCTACAAGATGTCAATCCGACTTATTCAAATGTTCAGTACATGGATGGTCGTGAATCCACAGTTTCTCTTCGTGACCTTGCTCCCTGCCCATCTGTTCCAATGGATGTTGAACAGTATTCACAAGTAGCTCCTAGTAAAAGTGTTGAAGTAAGCAAGCCAACCTTGCACCTGATGCTCGTCCAGATCCTGAACCATGCTCACCGACTCCAATACTGGCACCTCGACGTTCTACTCGTGAAGTCAAACCACCATCTCGCTATGGTTGGTGATAAACTTTAATTTAAAGTAACAATAATACATTGGTGCCCACTGGATGACCTTCACCTTAACTAGAGCCTTGTGGTGTCTACCAGCCTTTTTTAAGTTGAATAAAGCCTAATATCGAAGGTTACAACAGTCATTGAAAAACTTAAATATTCTCTAAAAGATGTTTCTATTTTCCCTCGACACTGTTTCTCTTTGTTTGTTTTCTTTTCATCTCCATGCATGAAAGGGTTTGTTATATAGGCCATGTTGATCCAGAAAGGCTTCAAGACATGAACAAACTTAGGTGGGGTGGGGGGGGGTTGTTGTTTCCTATAGGCACCTGCTCATCTCAATTTGGCTCATGGGGCTGAAAATAGTTTGGACAGTCCTAATTTATTTCACTTAAATTTGGATCAAACACTGACACAACCGAAAGGATAATGAAATGTTTACAAAAAGAGTGCTAAGTAACATCCATAGATGTAATGTAAGAGTTGTGGGGGGGAGGGGGGGGAACTGTGGAGTCTAGCTATAGATCAAATGACTTGGTAAATCTAATTGTGTGTGTGTGTGTGTGTGCGCACACGTTTGTGTGTGTGTGTGTGTGTGTGTGTCACCCAATACTTAGGAATGGTTTGGACTATTTAGGGATTATTTCTATAATAACTAATCACAATATTACAGCATCCGAGATCGGAACCCACGAAGCTGTGTAATATGAGATTATTAACAATCACATAAAAGATGGCTACCAAATTGTTATAAATCATATTCAGAAAAATTAAATTCCCTTAAAATGATGATTATTTGTAAAGTTCCCTTTAAATGTGACAATATTAAGTAATTTTAGAAAGATCCATTCCAACAGAAAGGTCAAGGTTATCTCAATCTGAAACTGAAATGGAAAATTTACTTGTGGATCACAACCTGTACTAAATAATGTATACTGAATAGTGAATACTAAATAATGAATACTGAATAGTGAATACTAAATAGTGAATATTAGATAATGAATACTAAATAGTGAATACTAGTTAATGAATACTAGTTAATGAATACTGGATGGTGAATATTAGGTAATGAATAGTGGATAATGAATACTAGATGGTAAATACTTTATACTGAATACTAGTTAGTGAATATTGGATAGTGATTGTTATATAAAGGAAACATTATTCTTAAATTCCTGTGTATCCTATAACAAGTTGACTTGATTCTGAATATGTAGGAAAACATATTTGGGATATCAGGTGACTGGTCAATCTGGATTGATATTGTACTGGTTCTTCTTTCTAAGATTCATGTTGTTGTTGTTATTATCGAAATAATTGTCATTGTCTCTACAAATACCATCATCATCATCATCATCATCATCATCATAAGTAGTCCATAATATTTAACTATCCCATACTAACCTATATACTCCAGATGTTGTATGTAATGAGCCAGTGACACCTGTTAATGGTACACTGACACCATCAGCAGAGACCTTCTTTCCTGGCACAACTGTACAGTACGGCTGCGATAAAGGTTATATAATGGTAGGAACTGCCCAGCTGTCATGTATGGATTCAGGCCAATGGACAGGTGACCCTCCAATGTGTCAAGGTCAGTACAGCAGCCCCCGCCCCTCCCCATTCCCTCATTCCCTGTCTACATACAACAGATACTGGTTCTAGTGTCAAAGTTATAAGTGGAATATTAAATTACTCATTCTTTGCCCCAAAATATATATTGGTATTTTTCTAGGTTTATGCCTATCAATAAATGTTTTGTAAAGGTCTTTCTAAATGTTTCCTGGTGGCATTTATTTACTGTTTCTTATAAACAGTACTTCATCAATTCCAGAGCTTTTAATTGGCAACTTCTGACTCTGACCCCCCCCCCCCCATCTTACCAGAAAAATATCTATCAAGAGAAGTGTATTAATTATTACAGTAAGCCAAAACAATGAGTGAAAGGTTCTGACTAAACTGAATGAATTTTATAATTTTATAGACATACAAATTAGCTTTTCTAAAATGTTAAATGCTCCTCGAGATCTGGTTACTTTCAAATAACATAATTAATTTTAAATCATCAACGATCTATTTATGTCATTTGAGTGCTAGATTATCTGATGTGATACAGTCAATATACAACATCTAGCTGGGGATCAGAGGAGTGTAATCTTTGGTGTAATATCACTTACTTTGTTGGGAATGGTTCCATGATTTATTGTATTAATTACTAACTGTTTGTTCATTCGTCTTACAGAGGAATGTCCGACTACAGATGTCATCAATGGCATACTTGTCACGAGATGTACATACAGAAATTGTACGGCGTGGATTAAATGTAATGAAGGATTCTTCGTCATTGGCAAGAATAAGTTGATGTGTAGCAGTAAAGGGGTGTGGCGGGCTGAGGATCGTCCTAAATGTGAAGGTCAGTAAACAGGACAGTTGTATCATGTAGTAATGACACATCGGAGATTATCTTTAACTTACAAATATGTTTTGAATTTGGAGTTTTACTGTTTGTTGAAATAGTAAAATAAGACACACACACATACAAACACACACACATGAATACAAACTCATAATTACACACACAAGCACACACATAAACACAATTGAACACATACATACACACAGAGAGAGAGAGAGAGAGAGAGAGAGAATGTGTGTATTAAGGTGACTGTTGGGAGATGTGAATTATGATTGAAATTAAGTATTGGCCATTGTATACAAGAAAACCGATGCTAACAGTTTATTTAATTATATTGATTATTTCACTTTAATACTAATGGTTTATTAATGTTGTCATCATCAAATCTTACAATGCAAAAAAGAAATAACTATACTATGAGATAAAGTCACATTTTAAACATTAGGAAATAATTATTAACCATTTAAATACTTATAACTATTATTAACTATTATTAATTAATATAGCTAATTGTATAAATTAAATTTTTAAAGGATGAACAGATTATATACACACTGAAATACTCACATACACACACACACACACACACAGACAAATATGTTATAACTTATATACTCCACTTTGTGAAATCTAATTTTTTTTAGTTTTGTCACTGTCATGTCTATATTGTGTCTATTATTCAAGCACATATAATACACATAATTGTGTAAAACTTTATCATTGAAGGTTGTAAATAGTCTCTCTGCTCATCACCTTCATACATTTCTTATTTACGTTCTAAATGTCACTTAATTACTGTAGCTATGTTCTTTGTTAATGTATTCTAGCCTTTTGGATGTGCGCTTACTCATTTAGCAGATATTTTATCCATTGTCATAGCATTCTGTTTGAATAATTAATAGCACAAATGAGTAGAAATTGTGTTTAGAAAATGCCATCAATTTAATAACTTATAATCACCTTAAAATTGGCAGAAATCAACACAAGAATGTCACTGTGTGGAAAATTAGACAACGAAGAGTCTGTTTATTTTATTTACATATTACATTGTTTTGCTATTTTTCAGCCATCATGTGTGCTGCTCCCCCTCCAATATCGAGTGGTACATTCCGTACTGAGCCGTTGCCTCGCGACAGACATCGCTACATATACCATACGATAGTGATGTATACATGTCTAGATCAGTCATACGTGTTACACGGGGCAGAGAATCTAACATGTATGAAGAGTGGAGAATGGAGCGGTGATGCTCCAGTCTGTATCAGTGAGTATTGGTTGGCTAGGATCAGGTGGGAATGGTGGGGTGGGGGTGGAGGGACAAACATCCGCACATACACACCCCACCACACACACACACACACACACAGAGAGGGGGGGGGGAGTTAAAGAAATAATCAAGTAGGGAAATGGAAGTTATATTACATGTGAAATGTGTCATATGTGAAGCTGTGGGTACAGTTTTGTGATGTTAATGACCAGTTGATTACAGACCAATAATTATATCTATATTATACATGTATTCATATATATATATATATATATATATATATATATATATAAACACACAGTGAACCCTTGATATTATTCCACTCTTTATAATGCTGTACCCACTTACAGCCAAGAGTACACTGAAATTGTATTTCTACCAATTATAATGCCCCCTTGTTATTCCGTTATCACCAACACACATCAAGCTCATTCTGCCGTTTACTGCGCCAATCACACGCTGGATAAAAGCATCCCCATACAAGAAATTACTGGTGTTTGGCCCATACAGTCTTCTCAATGCCTCAGAATGCTCTGTGATTGGTCGATTTCACAGTTGGTTCACCCCAATCATTGTATGTGTGCTGATTTCTCATAAGAGGTAAAATTAAGAGTACAGCTGAATCAGTTGCTTCCAGTTATCTCCTAAGGCAATCAAAGGTGTGTCTGAAGATGTAGGATGAATGGAAAGATAAAGATTCGTATGAACGGAGGATAGATTTGTTGTATTGTAATCATTGGCCAATTTGTATTGTTTGTAAATACCACAAGGTTTTTTATATCATTATTCATCGATCAGATTGTTCTATCAGTGCGCCATCTTTTGCCATAAACAAATAGTTCTTTATTATTACATGATATTTCATAAACATAAATAGACAACTCTCTCTCTGTAACTCAGAAGCTCGAGTTGCTTCATTATCCGGATCTTCAGCCGAAAATCAGTCAACAGTCAATAGCTAATCATTTGATTGTGTTGTTATATGGGCATGTGATGTTAACCGTAGATACATCCCCTTCATGTGCAATTAAGCAACATAGATAAAGACAAAACATATTGTGCCACTAATTGCTAATTGTTTCTTGAGTTCTCAGATTTCTTTGTAACACCAGCCTCTATGATGCTAAAATGTTCTGGTCTCAGATGTGCCATATATATATATATATATATATATATATATATATATATATGGCACAAGCCTAGAGAAACATCTCCTACATTCACAGATATTCACAGGTTTTCAGTCCATTATTCTAACCATTGTATCATCAGAATTTCTTTGTATATGATGAAGATTGATGTAAAAGTGACATTTATATATATGATGAAGATTGACGTAAGAGTGACATTGGCAAATGGCAGAACATAAAACAGTGAAGTGAATACTAACTTTTTCTACCTTCCTCGGGCAATGCATAATGAAATAATTGGATATTGTTGTTCATGATATATCATAGCATGGATATGTGATGCATATATATATACATATATATATATAGGATCGTCTTGTGTTTATTTATTAAAAATCGGATGGTTTTACTGAATATTCATGTGGTCATGCTCCATTGATTATTTGACTTAACACAAAACGGAACTACGGTTAGGTGTATTCTGCTGAGACGACGTCATTTGTTATTGGGTCAACATTTAAAAACAAATATGGCTGCCGGTACTAGAACTACAGGATTCTGATCCTTTTGAGGTAGCTGTTGAGAAGCACTTCAGCAGCACCATCAATAAGGCAGGTAAAGCTCCCATTATATTGGAAACCACGGTCTCATTACTACGTGCACAGGGAGAATCTCTAAAAAAACAGACATGAGAGGCCACTGATGGAAAAATATAATCAGATAGTTGAACTGATGGCAAGAACCCGAGATCTAGAACTGAAATATGATACTGATAGTCTAGAACAATATGGTAGGAGAAATTCTATCAGGATTTTGGCATCCCGAAGCTAAATGAAGAATCTTCTCCAGAAGACACATATCATATGGTAATTGATCTAGGCGCCAGTCTAAATGTTACTATCACCAGAGCTGACATCTCTGGATCTGACCAAGTTGGCCACCATGACAGTGATTGTGCCCCGAGCTTTTTGCCAGTTATTCACAAACCAATCAGAATAACCCACACATATTTAACTCTGATTGATCATATCTCTTCAAATCTAACTTGTAAGGAAATACTATCAGGAATTATTTTGACTGATGTGGCAGATCATTTTGATATGTTATGTATTGTAATTGATACAAACAGAGTTGTAATGATAAACCTACATTCATTATTCAATATAAATTTACTGAAACCAACATGATTAAATTTAAACAAATGCTATGCGAAAGGGATTTTTCTGAAACTTTAAATACTGATTGTCCAGTCTCTGCTTATAATAAATGTATATCAGTCTTTAAAAATATATTCAACGAACCCTTTCCCTTACTTGAAACACGAATCTATAACAAGAATACAAAATACGAGCCATGGGTCTCAAATAGCTTTTTGACATCTTCCAGTTATTCAAAAAGAAACTCAGGAAACTAATAGACGAACATATAAAATGCTACAAAAATTAATTGAATTTGTTCAAGACTACCGGTAAGCATGAGCTAAAAAGAAAATATTATTCACATCTCCTTCACTTTAATAAAAACAGTATGAAAAATATGTACTCAGTACTAAAACAAGTAATAAGTAAACAAAACAATAAATCAAACTTTCCACAGACTTTCAAAATAAACAAATCTATTTCAGGGAAAACTTAAATAACAAATAGTTTCAATAAATACTTCTCAAAAATTGGTGAGACTACCTCTGATAATGTCAATAAAACACACAAAAAGTGCTGACTATTTGAAAACACCTCAAATTAAGAGTATACTTTTAGAAACTATAGAACCATATCAAGTTATCGAAATCACAAATAAATTAAAACCTAAGCTTAGTACAGGTTATGATGAAATATCTTCTAAACTACTAAAGAATAACTATTGAATATATTAAATATCGATTGACCCACATCATAAATAGATCATTACTTACTGATATCATTCTGAATCAATCAAAAATAGCTAAGCTAATTCCAATACTTAAAGCTTCTGATCCTACTGAACGTAAAAACTACAGACCATCAGCCGTCTCCCGGGTTTTTAAAAACTCTTTGAAAGGATAATGTATAACAAGGTGATGTGCTTCCTCAATGGTAATAATATTATTTATAAACATCAGTATGGTTTTCAGGAGAAACAATTATGCTAATAATTCTATTCCTAAGCAGTTTACATTGTCCATCTTCTGCTATCTCTCAAAACCATTTTATGTCATTAAGATAGACATGTTATTAAATAAATTAAATTACTATGGTATTAGGGGAGTCGCCAATCAATGGTTTGCCATTTATTTGGCAAATAGAAAACGATATGTTCAAATCAGTAAAACGAAGTCTGATGTTGAATTCATCAAGGGATATATCCTAGACCCCTTGCTATATTTGATATATGTTAATGACATATCAAAATCCACAAATGTTCATATATTGTCATTTGCTGGTGACACTTCTTTAATCAATAGTGATGCAAAAATTGTTGCCACCTTATAACAAAGAGCAAATGTGAAAATAAACAACTTGTTTGAATGGTTTAGTCCGAATTGACTCTCTTAAAAAACCCACCCCCCCAAATTTTTTTCATAATTTTCAAAGGGGGTAGCAAAAATATTAATTTTAACAACTTGAATATTTCAGTTGATGGTAACTCATTTGGAGCAAGTTGGCTCGCAATTCCAAGAGAAAACCTTAAATTTCTTGTTGTATTTGTAGACAAGTCTCCATCTTGGAAATATCATTTGACTCGAGTAAACAAATTAGGCTTTATAACCGATAAAGCAAGTAAAGAGTTTCTTACCAAAATATAGTCTGAAAACTCTGTACCTGGCACTCATACAACCATATATCTCCTAGGGTATTCTAGTTTGGGGAAACGTCAATTCAACAATCTTCAAAAAAGTTGTACTCTTACAGAAAAGAGCTATTCGAATTGTTAATAATGCGGATTATAAACAATGGTACAGATCCTTTATTTAAAAACTGCAAAATCTTCAAATTACCAAGTATGTTTGTACATAGATGACTTTATTAGTAATAAACTTCCTCATTCTTTCGATTGCATGTGATACGGGATGATCACGAGACAAGACAATCTAGTTATATGAATGTACCTCGATGTAAATGTGGACTATCTAATAAGTTGTCTTTATTTAAATTTCCTGTTATGTGGAAGAACTGGAATCTTTCCATTTGTAAATCAAGATCACAAACTGAGAAAACTCTGAAATGTTACATCTTAACTACACACTCACCATCAGTAAAATACAACAATCCTTATTGTAGTCAGTGTATACACTCTAGTTAAACATATCATACCATGGTACCTGGTCCTCATATTTCCATATTTATCAATAACAGACGACCAGATTTGTAAATACGCTAACAGGATTATTTTGAGTTGACAAATTTATTTATGATTAGCTACATTGGTCCCCCAATTTCTATATATGTATTATACATTGTGAAATTACATTATGTTTACTTTATAAGATTGAAATTGGAAATAAATACTTACTTACTTACCGGTACTTACTAAGATTAAACTGTTCTGACAAATGCAGGAGTATTTCGGTTACTTCAAGGTCATTTCACACATTTGTATATACCCACAATCAAATAAATGAAAGAGTCTTATTTCCCATTAGTAAAGTTTTGATATTGATGCTTATGTTAATATTTAATGTGGAGAAATCTCAAGAGAATTTACAGATAAGTGATTCTAACTGGTGATGACTTGTGTGTGTGTGTGTGTGTGTGTGTGTCAGTTCTCAGTATTCTAATTAGTCTTGATTGTTTTGTCTCTTCTGTTTCAGATGGCACAGACTATGATGACACATTTGTCACATCTGAGCCAGTCACAGTTAGTTATAATGACACTGAGGGACACAGTACGTCACGTGGAACACCCAGAAGCTGTCCGGATCTTGAACACGTTCCATACGCATCTTATGCCATCCGGAACCACAGCCGCCTGGTAACCTACACGTGTAACTTTGGATACGAACTTCATGGCTCAGGTCAGAGAGAATGTCTAGCCAATGGCAGCTGGTCTGGAGAGTCACCGACCTGCTTACGTAAGTGATTCAAAGAGCAAATTATTTCTTGTGATGCTTTCGTAGAATATTGCTAATGTCAAAACGTAGCCCAGCTGTTGGTGTATTTGCCTGTAATTTATTTTTCCAAATCGGTACGTTCTCTAAACAAATCCTGATTGGCCTTTGGCCCCTCACTATTTAGAAGTATGGCACCATCTTTTGGTTGACCTCCCTAAATTATGTCTGTCTCCCTTGTCCATGTTAAACTGCCACACTACAGAGTTGGTTTTTACTTTTATTGTTATAAATAGAGATCATTCTGTAGCCATGTGAATAACACATATCTAGTAAAAAAAGGCCCACAAATAGTGAAAAGTTTGTTTGTGTTCAGCGATTTCAGAACGTCATTATTAATGCAAAAGTTGGATATTAATTAACGTATTAAAATAGTGCCTGAACCAGATTAACTGTTTACAGGTACAGTGAAATTTGCTTAATCTGACATCATTGTTCGCATGATATTATGTCGAATTATGTAATACGTTGGAACATTAAGTCGGACCGATCCGATTACTGATTTATTTTATTAGACTGTTAACATCAGAATGATTGTAAATCGGTCATTTAATTCACAGCATTCACATAGAAAACTGAATCCTTCATTCAATACACAACGTGTTAGTAATAACTATTTCATGTGAAATAATAGCAGCAAAATATTTATTTGTGGCAGAAAGCTGATGAAGAATTTGTAGTAAAACTCAACAACTATTTCTAGGTATTTTATTGTTATGCTCACAACATTGAAAGTCACATTTAAAACAAATCTAGCATTGTTGATTGTTTGGCACAATTTTTTAACATTTGCTTTACATGAGCCATAATTGCCCATAATTGTGTTAAACTTAAAGGATTGTCCTCATTTCTTCGTTTTGTTTAAGCTGCGAGGATGGAACACATCGGTTGGAAGACGATTTTCCGGGACAACAAAGAGTGGAAAGGCAGCTACCTCTATAATGAGGTACAGGTAGGCTTCAGGTTCTGGTACCTGAAGTCAGCCGGAACCTCAATACAGACATTGTTATTGGATGATCTCAATGCTAAACTGGATCTGAAAGGTCAGTGCGATGATAAACTGTTGGATTCTTTGTTTACTATGGAGTCTGGATCCAGTTACACCTTTAAGACGTTAGGCCTCAAATAAGACTAGTAATGCTAAGATGAGAACTTGAAGCCTCCCAGCACTGACCCCCCCCCCCCAACGTTATAAATAGATTATACAATTTGACCAAAGTGATACTATAGTTGGTCAAAGACCTTTAGCACTAGGGCTCAAATCCCAACCAAGTTGTGTCTGAAATAAATGAGAGTTATTGCCTGTTACTGTCCATTTTATGTGGATATGTCAGGGTAATTGAGCCAAGTGACCACCATGGTCTAGTGGTAACGTGTTGGACCACAGATCACTACCACTGTGTTCGAATCTCGGCATGGGCATATCTGAAGGTTGTTTTGTCTTCGACTTCGCCGCATTACTTTTGGAGGTCAATTGGCCCATTTAGCCTACCTTGTGCACAAAAATGGCTGTAATACATCAATCATCATCATCACCAAGTGACTTCCAATGGTATTGAGGTGAAATGATAGATGAAACACCTTTCAGACATAGCCCAGCCAGGGTTTTAATCCAGATGTTGCAGGTCTGTGGCCAACTACACTACTAGTTAGACCACGGAAATGTCCTTGACTATGTCTGAAGGGTGTTTCATCTATCATGTCACCTTATTACCATTGGAGGTCACTCAGCCTATCATGTGCACAAAAATGACTGTAAAGCGGTGATATTTCACTTTTAGACTTATCAGATTCATTCTGGATTAGATCCAAGAACTACAGGCCTAGTCACCACTGTGTAGTGAACAATAAATCTCCATTGCATTCGTTCTATGTATCCAGATACATATTTTGTGGTCATCAGTTTAGAATATTCATTTATTGGGCATTTATATTATAATGAATATGTAGCTGACCCCATTTCTGTAAGGGTAAGCTGAGAGGTGTGGCTTCATACGACCTGCCCTCTAGTGGATAACTAGTGCAAACCACATATTTAGTCAAATCTTCCATTGCTTAATTCATTGTACCAAACACTGCTTTATCAAGTGCCAAAAATAGGCCATGCCTTGACCTTGCTCCTCAGACACACACACACGGTTTGCATTAATAGACTAGATTATGTACTTCTGAAATTTGTATATTCCTGAACGATGTTTACAAAGATGTGATATATTCTCTACGCTTGACGTTTTTGATACACCTGCTGCCCTGATATTTACACTGATGTATTTAATTTTGTTCGCTTTAGGTGTACACCTCGGTGACTTGATTATTTTTGAGACGACGAGGCTACTTGTGCCATCAGAAATCTTACACGACACCGGCTGGCAGGTACGTGGTCAGTTGATCAATGATACACAAGGATGGAAGTTCTCTGGTACAGTACGCTCATCTGACAGCGGTTATAGTACACTTTATATGAGACCTGTACAGTTAGGTAAGTCAGACTGTGTGTGTGTGCGTGTGCGTGTGCATGCTTAAAATAAAACATTATACATCGATGTGACTTAATCAGTTTTTCTGCATAAATCAGTTCAGTTTCAACATTGAATCACATTGATGATTAGCATATGTATGTATAAGCACATTGGGCACATCTTTGACTTCGCTTCATTACCTTTGGAGGTCGCTCGGCCCATTTAACCTACCATGTGCACAAAAGTGGCTGTAAAACACCAATCATCAAACATCAATCATCATCATCACATCCAATCAGATACTTAGGATACAAAAACTTCCCTATCAGTGATTCAGTCAGTAGATCAATTGGTGAGTAATTAAATTTATGAACTGATGAAACTGTAGTGTTAAATATGCCAGGAGCGATGTCTGTGTCAAGGAATGACTGTGTATTATCATGTAACGGTCCACCTTTTGGTATATAGGTTCCTAGCAGAGAATGCTAATTCCGAATATGTCATTAAGGCTCGCCTCTTGAACTCGCTTATTCAGGCAAATATTATAATAATATCTATACTTGGGTGGGAGTTAATGTACAGAGTTTTAATTAAGTGTAAAGACTGATTATCATCATCATCACCATCATCATAATGATCATCATGAAATATATCAGATATACGATTGAGAGTGAAGGTCACAGAAACATAATTTATGCCATAAGTGAAGTAATGATATCTGACTTCAGCTTTATGGTGACCTACGATAGACTATAGACAATTACTATCTGATCGAATATAATACTGATGACTGATGAATAATGTACACAAAATAAATAAATAAATAATCTTAAAAATTGTCTTTATTTAATACATCATGTTCTGTATAAATAGAAGTAAACAATAAATGGAGAAACAAACTGTTTTCTTTCTTAATAATCATTATTCAAACAGATGTCTGTGTCCTGAAATATATTTTTCAGTCTAATATATATTAGTACAGTGAGAATCCGTTAATAAGGACATCGTTTATCCAGCAAATGAACCTTCTGACACACCATTGTCTGTGACGGATTTAGTTTCACTATAGATGACTCTTTAATTCAGCCAACTCACGTTCCAACTCCGACACTTCATTTCGCCAACAGAATGTGACGTTTCAACCTAAAATGACCTCGATTATCCAACAACAGGAAAATGTTGCCAAATATTTCTGCTAGTTCAGTCATGCATGACACACCGACATGTTGTCAGTAATGGTTAATTAACCCGCCCACATGCGATAATTGCTATATTGTAACCAATTACAACCGTCCTTGACCATACACACCGACGCACGATGCTTCCATTGCCTGTGGCTATCTCATAGCCAGTCATAATCATTCAAGGCTAATTACAAACACAAATGTCACGGACTCGACATTCGGACATTCACCTTTATCCGACATGTTATCGTGTGACAAACCTTGTCGGAATAACGGATTCTCTCTGTATCTGTTAGTGTTCTTGTTTTAATGATATTTTTTGGTATATTTCTAGTGGATTATGAAGCCCCTCCATTGGGTGGATCTCAGGAGTATGCGAGCGCCACTGCTTTAGCCCTCGGTGTTGCCATTGCCATTATGGCCATCATCGTGGCGGCGCTACTGGCAGCATACTGCGTGAAACGGAAAGGAGGCTTCAAGGGAACGGGACACCGCACACTGACGAGCTTCGAGAATCCAGTCTATGAATATGAGAACAATGCCGCTGTGAAGGTGATATGAACGGGTGCCAAATATGTGGCTGTGAGAAACACTTATGGGCTGCATTAATGCTCGGACGTTCAATGGTTCAAGACTTAGCCAGTACTTGTTTTCTGTACCAAGCTGACATCTAATGAGCCCTCATCGTATTTAGTTCAAGGTGTACATCATGAACCAACAAACACAAACCATCTGCTAGCAACGTATTTGGCCAAATGATGCATGAACTTGGCTAATGTTATAATTTTTCAATACAACTGTGACCTGCTTGTTTGATGTTTCTCTAAAGGAACCAAGGAAGAGAGGGACATGCCAGCTGCTGCCAAGCACATTAACAGCTGATTACAGTTCTCCGTCAACATCCCTGGGATGGTGTAACCAGTTCACGTGAGAAACACGAGACTTGCTCAGGATGGGTTACACAGAGTGGTACTCTTTTGTGGTTTACTACATGAACCAACTGTGTTCGTTTTTCAAAAGCAAACCTTTGACTGGTTAACTGTTCCGTTGCACGCAATGAGTGACATAATTGAAGATGGGATTGCACAGTTAACTTTCCTGGCTTGTCACTTGGATTTGTAATGAACGGCATATCTGAGGCATCTATAACAGAGAGATTCGTTACCACTCAGTTCTCTACATTGCAATAATCCATGCATTTTGTCCTTAAAACCTTAAAACAACGAAGATATCTGATCGTGTGGTGCCAGTATTGGCCTGTTTAAAAACAGAACAAAGGTGTTCATTTTATTTCAACAGTGAAGCGAATTATGCTTCAAATAATGTTTTAAGATATTGATACGCGGTGTGAAAATAAACACAAACGGCTACATTAAATAAGAACTAGCATTAATCAAGCAATAGTTTCACTGTCACGTGGAGGGACCACTGGTCACAACTCACGACAACTCGAGGCTTCTTTTTGGCCAGACCGAGATCTGCATCCCTTCAATAACTTTGTAACAAGTTTTACCTGTGATTGACGTGTCCTAATTGCAACCATATAATCAGATCACGACTGATGAGAGTGTAGGTGATGATTTTGTTCGTTTTTAATCTCTTACAACCATTACAGATCTTTATTTCTCGTCCAATTTGAACATAACGTCAATGATCTGTTCCCATGATTGTAAAACGACGTTTTTTTTTTACTGTACATTAGTTATGCATTTCTACTCGGTTATAGTTTTATATTTTCAGATAGATAATGTAGACGGGTCGTCTTGTTACCCGTCATTTGGATGTGATATTAGCATTTTTCAGTATTAATTAAGACTTTTGTCCGAACTGTAAAATCAAAACTAATTGTGTTCAATGTTAGTCAGCATTTTATTTGTTGATTATTTGATATGTTATTGATCTTTGTCTCTTCCACTTCCCCCCCCCCCCCCCTCTCCTCAGAATTTATGTCGAAACCATATTTTGTTTTTATATTAGCTGATGGTTGATGATCTGTTTTGATGATAATTTGGTTATAGGAGGAAGAACAACAACAGAAATATTATATATTCTGACCTCATTATAATATTGATGAGGATGATGGTGATGATTATCTATAAGATTTGTGTGTGTGTGTGTGTGTGTGTACATGTATGCATTATTTGTCAGTACATGAGGTATCCATCTAGTTATTCAATGCCTAGCATTCCTTGATTGTTTACAGGAGTTTCATGTTCATTTTATGACGTTCGCTGTTACTTTTTATACAATCTAAAAAATACATCGGCATCCGCAATATCATATCCGCCGACCCCCCCCGCCCCCCTCCGGATACCGCCATTTTCCGCTTTTGGCCACTTAATGGTCTGTATTTCTGTCATTCTTAGAAAGTGTGTTGTCTCCAAATCGTTCAGGTTAAGACCATTCCCTTTTAAAGCCCATTACACAAGAAAATTATTTCAGCTTAGAACTTTTCTAAAAATATGATTCAATAACTACATGTATGCTTAAAAGTTTTATGTTTTTATATCGATGCACGTTTACCCATGTACAAACCTTTACACACATACATTCCAACATGTGTATAATACAAACATCTATCTGTAAACATACACATATAAAAAGCTACACTGGACACGTGGAGTTCAATCTTCTAAAAGTAGACGCGATGTGAAAGATGTTATCATAACGTAGCCGCGTATGTTTGTTAACTCAAAGTATTGTGATCGATTCATCTCGTCAATAAGACTACGTAATGACTAAAACTCCCTTATATGTATAAATACCAAGAAATCTGTGCCATTTAATATTTGTTAATTATAGAAACTGTGCTTGTTTTTTTGTTGTTGTTGTTGTTGATGTATATAATAATAATAATCTACACATAACAGACTATTATCCTTCCGGGTATTGTGTCTGAATGTGCTCTACCTGTTTGCACTTCATTCAAAGCAAAAAATTATTCAATAAATATTGAATGAATCGTGTGATGATTACTTTGATAATAAGATCTGGTTGCTAGGCGAATAAAAATATCAAAATGACAATAGATTAATTGTTATCTAAGCAATATAGTTTTTATTAGTTCCTAATCGGCGCTAGACCAGCGGCGTACCTTATATCCACTTTGACAATATAATTTTGACACCGACATTATAATTTTGACACGGCTAGACGTCGGTCATGCCTGAGACAGATGCCCAAGAGGCTACTTCAATGATGAAGTGGTCGAATCAAAAAGCCTTTAATTAAAAGAAGAAATATCAACACCGCCATCTCGTTCATTTGATGACATCCACATGTTAATTAATGCTTGAATTTAACACAAGTTAATTAACCC
Organism: Paralvinella palmiformis; assembly: GCA_025642065.1. Lineage (NCBI taxonomy): Eukaryota > Metazoa > Annelida > Polychaeta > Terebellida > Alvinellidae > Paralvinella > Paralvinella palmiformis. The sequence continues at coordinate 167,941 of JAODUP010000395.1, forward strand.
ATCACCAATACGTATTTTATATAAGTACCAGCCCCACCCAACACGGCTATTGTAGCAATGGAAAAACTATCTAATACAAATACAGCAGACGATCATTGTCATTCTTCAAATAAAGGTGATGGGGACAGATTTTGATGGATATTTGTGTCAAATGTCATCCTATCGTATGATATGATATGGGCATATCTGAAGGTAGTTTCATCTTTGACTTCGCTTCATTACATTTGGAGGTCGCTCGGCCCATTTAGCCTACCATGTGCACAAAAGTGGCCGTAAAACATCAACCATCGTCATCTATGCCTGTACCATTATATAGACGCATACATGTACCAGAACACATACGCGCGCACACACATAGATAAAAGTGGACAAAGCTGTAAAGGTGGAGACCCATTTCACACACACCCGAGATTACCACCAACACTATGTCAATCATTCATGTAAAACGACAACCATACAAAATATAATGACACCTTTAATGTGGCATACAATTGTAAAATGTGTTACAATATGATATAGAACTATTTTCGCCATATATATATATATATATATATATATTGAACTGGCTGGCTTCACTAGTTTTCTAATTTTCTTCTATGCTGCGCCACTTTAGCGATGTATAAGCGAATATGAGGGCTGACGGATTCTGCCGTTTGATTGGTGGTTATTTTTAGACTAAAAAACCCTTTCTAGTGTGTAAACGCGAACTTCTAAAAAAGCTGATTTGTTGTGACCGATTGTTTGAACTAACAGGATAAAAATACACGGTTTTCCACTCAGTCCCGGTGTAATGTTTGTTTTAGTCAGATTAGGGTATCGTGCTGTCAGTGGAAGTGAGAAATCTGGGAATAGGGTGTGGCTGAAGTTTGGCCCTCACTTGCGTGTACTCGCGTTCATCCATCCGGGGTTCCATGAGTCGCCAGATCTTCCCTTCATCATCGTCTCCACAGCATCGATGTCAATGGCTTCACGAGGCACGACGAACACCTTTCGTTTCTCCTCCTCCTCTTCTTGCAGACCTCTCAGTTGGCGCGCTCTGAAGCGGAAGCACACCTGGATCTTATTCATCTTACTCGGATACGCTCTGCCGTAAAGCTTCCTCAACAGATCCTTGTCGTCGACCTCTGGTTAGGTAGACGCCGACACCGTAAAAGGCATCCCGAGCTGTGTTAGTCGATACCATTATACGCCGATCTCGCAAGATACCCCTCATCCCTTCGACCGAGGTATAATGGTAGACGAATTCTGAAATCAGATCAGACAACATTGGTTTCACTTCCGTAAACGTATATTAAGAAATATTATAGGCCTAGCTAAGCCGAGATTGAAGACGGGCATTACAGCCTTAAAGAATGTTCAGAGGCTTCCAACCGAGCTGGTCCCAAGTCTACGGGATCTGACGTACCGTGAGTGACAGAAGAAATTAAACCAACCAACCCTAGTATATAGATGACTAACTGAGATTGAGACGTAGAAGATGGTCTTTGATGTTTCTGAAGAGCGAGTGTTTACCAGCTTTAGTTAGGGAGACACAAGAAGTAGTTAACGCAACAGGAGGACATGGATATTAAGTCGCTAAGAAACATCAATCAAACTCGGCTGAAACAGCACTACTTTGAGGAAAGGATAGTGGGTCATTGGAATAGCTTAGCTGACAAAAAGTTGTGTAGGCCCCTAGTATAGCTATGCTAGAGGAGATTAGATACACGCTGAGGAGAGATCTGGATCTGGTTTATAAATATGAGGCAGATCAGAAGTTGTTTCAGAAAGCTAAATATGAATGCAGATATGTAAAACTGATCTACGTGAATCTAAGTAATTTTTTTACCAGTATAGCCATGAAACAGCTCGACCCAAAAAAATGGTAACAGTTTCATTAAAAATAAAAACAAAACACCATAATTTGAATGTGCTTTGTATATATGACTGCCTGACTGGAATAAGTAACACCAAAGACTATATATAACAAGACGTGTTACTTCGCGTTTTAACATGGGACGCCATTTTGAATTCATGGAGCGCCAGGGCCCTAGCGACCGGAGGTAGATTGTCACGGACAGCTCCCTTCGTTAACATGGGGCCTAATGGCACTGGTTCATTCTGCGCCGCTTTCGGCTGCACTAACAGAAAAAGTATGCACAAATAAACACATACCCGAAAGGAAATGAAAGCTAGTGTAAAAATTTGATATGATCTGGCTTTTTAAAAATAAACTTAATAAAGGATATTTAAAAAATAAGCATAACAATTTGAAGTAGACACGCCCCTACTTGACATGACCCAAGCAGTAGGCCCAAGCTGATTAAATGTTATTGAACAATATCAACCTATTAATCACAAAATGGGTATGTAAGATATACATAAGCTTACAGTTACATGTACTGGAGCCACTGAAGATGTTATGGGCGGGAGGTATATTTTACTTTATTATTGTTAATAATATAATTGGATTTCTAAAATTACATTACTATAATCAGATAATTTTCCCCTAATTGCAATAATTATAAGTAGCTGAGTATTTACATAATCACCTATATCCATATTTATTTTTAAACTTAAGCAATTGGTGCTTATAGATATATATGGACTTCTATTTATAATTTAAATGTTATGAAATTAATTATTAAATATCTCAACTAGTGGTAGAAACAGTCATTTTGTTAATTTTTCTTTTGATAGAAGTAAAAGATGGGTTATTAATTTTGTTATCGTTCAAATATATGATGAGGAAAGATTTAAATTACTTGAATACTAATTGTAGAATGTATGATATGCATTTCACTGAAACGGAATTCATGAATCAGAAAACTTATCTAGAATGCTATTCCAACTATTTTTGATGTATCAAATCCACCGCATGCATCCACTGAAATCAAAGAGGAAGCTATTAACAGATAGGAGATCCATACAGGAGACAAATTGGCATAAAATTAATTAAATAAGAAATAAGGCATCAAACCCATGAAATTTTGTCAGCTGATTTCATATCTTAATACAAAAAAGGATTACCAGCACCTGAATTAGTACTTGAATGTTCAGCTCATGTGCTTTAATTGGTATTCTTTTCTCCATAATTTAAATGCATATCAAATTAAATTCTTTAACCAACTTGAAAAAAAGGAAAACATGTGTTTACACATTGTGTATGCACTTGGTTCAAGTCATTATTTTACAAGGTATTGTTCTGTTTCAGTCCTTGAAGTTGTATGATGATGAGATACCATGTAAACAGGCCAATCTCTTGGTTACAGATTTACTGGTGTTATCTGTTACAGTAGTCAATGCATGTGTCTATTACATCTCTGGGTATATTCTATCTAACTTTAAACAGTTCACTGATCTGGACTAAATGTCATATTTTTGTAGTAGAAAATTGTTGGTGATGTGACTCTAGCTGGATATTCATTCCATCATGGAGCTCGGATTCACAAGAAAGGTGGGGGAGTCGGAATTCTTCTCCGTGATTCTTTGAACTGTGAAACCCAGGTTTCTTCAAGGAATTTTCGGGATTTGTTGACTCTCTTGCTACCAACAGTGGTCATCTGTTGATCTTAGGTGATTTCAATATACATTGGGATTTCCAGAGGAATGCAGATACCAAACAACTGGCTGACATTCTTAGATCTGCCAATCTCAGGCAGCATGTCCAAGAAAGAACACACAGACATGGTCACATCTTAGATCTTGTCATCTCCCGTGGCAATTTTATTAAGGGTGTGTCTGTGTCTTCCATGCTGTCTGATTATTTCCTTGTTAACATTAATCTATCTTTACAGAAACAATCTGTTTCAGCTAAAGTTATTTCATATAGAAGATATAAGTCAATTGACAAGGAGGCTTTTCTTGCTGATCTGCAAGTCTCTTCTCTGGTATTGGATCCACCGGATGATGTGGATCATTTGGTGGATCTCTATGATAGTACATTGAGAGACATTGTAGATAAACATGTACCTTTAAGGACAAAGGAAATGACAAGCAGACCAATGCTTCCATGGTATAATAAGAACATACAGGCTGCAAAGAGACACAGAAGGTATTGTGAGCGGCTGTGGATGAGGGCCAGTTTGCGTGTTCATTTTGAAATGTTCAAGGTCAGTAAAATTCTTGTTAAAAATACCCTTGCCTCTGCTAAATCTGAATATTATAATAAAAAGATCAAAGCATCCAAGGGAAATCAAAGGACTGTTTTCAGTGTTATGAATAAAGTATTACATAAAAGTCAAACTGTCCTCCCAAATAATATCAACTCAGATAAAAATATGGCCCATTGTTTTAATAACTTCTTCTGTCAAAAAGTATTAAATATACATAGTGGGTTCCATTCCAGCACCTTATTACAGGGTAAGCCATTGATAGAAGAGTCCTGCATATCCATGATGGATACATTTGAGCCTTTTACAGAGACTGATATCAGACAGTTGCTGAAAAAGTCATCTAATGCTTTCTGTGCCGTTGACCCTATGCCTACATGGCTTGTGAAAGATTGTCTGGATGTTCTGATAAACCCAATTACAAATATAGTTAATAAATCATTATCTCTGAGTGTTTTCCCAAGATCCATGAAAGCTGCCCTTGTAAAACCATTAATAAAAAACCACACTATGGACTGTAATATTCTAAACAATTACAGACCTGTTTCAAATCTTACATTTTTATCTAAAGTTATAGAAAAGGCAGTTGCTTTCCATCTAAACAAATATTTAATCAATAATAACCTTAATGAATCACTACAGTCTGCCTATAAAAGTGGTCGCAGCACTGAAACAGCTTTGGTTCGAGTGAAAATGATATTATGATGTCAATTGATCAAGGTAAGCCAGTAATACTTGTTCTTCTGGACCGGTCTGCTGCATTTGATACAGTTGACCATAATGTACTTTTCTCTAGGTTAAAAGACATGTTTGGTCTGTCAGATAAAGTTCTTGAATGGTTTAGATCCTATCTGGAACAACGCTCCCAGAGAGTGTCTGTTCATGGTATTTTATCTGACATTCAGTTTTTGTTATATGGTGTACCACAGGGTTCAGTTCTTGGTCCTCTGGTTTTCACAATGTATACCCGTCCTCTTGGGATCATTGCACAGTGATATGGGGTTAAACATCACTTGTATGCTGATGACACACAGCTATATATATCACTGGATCCTGACAATGAGTTAAATTTCTCTTCTTCCTTGAAGAATTTAGAACATTGTATTGCCGATATTCGGCTATGGATGACTCAAAATCTTCTAAAACTAAATGATAATAAAACAAATATTTTATATTTGGCATCACCACATTATGTTAAATCCCTAAAGACACCAGCATTACAGATGGGTGCATCTTCGATTACCCCTAATGGGTCAGTAAAAAATCTAGGGGTTATTTTTGACCAATGTATTAACTTGCATGAACATATCACATCAGTATGCCGAGCTGCCTACAACCATCTTAAGAACATCCACTGTTTAAAAGCACTCTTGACACAAGAATCACTTGTAACTGTAGTCCATACCTTTGTTACATCTCGTATAGACTATTGTAACTCCCTGTTATATGGCATATCTGATTATAACATTAATCACCTTCAGCGAATTCAGAATAGTGCAGCTCGCATTGTAACAAATACTAGAAAATATGATCATCCAGTCAGATACTATTGCAGTTGCCAGTATCTCGGCTCAAGTCATATGGTGATTGTGCGTTTAGTGTTGCAGCCCCCACTTTGTGGAATAAGTTGCCGGCAAATATTAGAAATGCGTCGTCTCTTGGAAATTTTAAATCTCTTCTAAAAACACACCTATTTAAGGTCGCTTTCACAGATAAATAATTACTATCTTTTAAATCATTACAGTGTTTTTACAGACATATTATTTGGGGTATTATTATATTACATATTATACAGCGCCTTTGAATGGTTCCTGCTAGTAAGGGCACTTTATTAAATATACATTATTATTAAATATACATTATTATTAAATATACATTATTATTAAATATACATTATTAGTAGTAGTGGTTGTCATATTTTTGTAGTAGTGGTTGTTTAGAGCTGGAAGCAATTTGGGTTATTCTGTCAATTTGATAACAAATGACTAATTGTAACTATAGATGAACCTGTGGCACAAGAGATTTGATGCCGCTTATTGTATGAAAGTACTAATTTCTCTATCTCTAACATGTTAAGGCAAACATAAACATTGTTGATATTCCATGTATATTCTTTGTTCTCAGCTGGGCAGGTCTATATTATTGAGGTGTAGACATTAAATGAACTTATAATTTTTTTAGTTAATATATGATAAATGTACATGATGAATATATGGTGAATTGTGTTATGGTTGCGTTATAATAGCTGTATATATCATTATATGTCTATATCCAAATAATTTTTGTTATGGGCTATGATAAACTGACATGATAAAAGTCAGTTTGTATGCATTTACCTCATATATACCTAACTGTTTTCATTTAAAAAACTACGCCTTCCACACACAAAGCTGTGAAATAACCTAACCCACGTTCAATTATTTTTAATCAGCTGTCAAGTGATCGCAAATCGTAGGCTATGAATTAATTAAGTGACTGGGCTGTGAAATCACTTAATTATTTATTTACAGTTTCAGAGCTTCGTTTCCTTCAATATCATGTGTGCACAATTAAAGTGTTTATTAACAAAAGAGTATGTGATCATGTAACATATAGTACTAGTATTGGCAATTCATTTCAACGATCACACACATGTACACGATCACATGTGGACAACCAGATAGCTTTTGTTTGTCTGAGAAATACCTCCGGTCGCTAGAGGCGCCACTGGTTCAAAATTCAACATGGCGCGGCAAGAGTAACGCTTCTCTATATTTAAGCTCTTTGGTAACACTATGTCTGTACTAATTTATGATGGGGCGTGGTAAAGACCTGACGGCATAGCAGATACCTAACGGCTGAAGTAACGACCAGCCGGATTACCATACAGGTTAACATCAGCCGAAGAACTGCTCTTATGGTATGGCGGAGGCTCATATAGGCTGGCAGATGTGGCAGGAGGCTAGATCTGGAGAAGAACACATTCTTTCCGGGAAGACAGGATGCTGAAACGTGTTGTGCAGCAACAATGATTCATGTCATTGGGAACTGTTAACCGCTTGTGGAATGACCGGATAGGCAAAGTGGTTGTGCAATCAATTGCCAGGAGAAGAATTCATAGCTGGTCTATGTACGGTAGAGTCGCCAGAAGGAAAGCACTCATAGGTCCGAACGAGAGACATACTAGAATTCGGTGGTGTACTAGAGTTACACAATGGAACACGAAAAATAATTGGTCCAGAATGATCTTTTTGGATGAATCGAGATTCAATCTTGGCTTTAATGATGGACGAATGATTGGATGTTCTGTTTTTTTTATGGCGTGGGGATATGTTTCTTACCATGGAGTTAGTGAATCAGTTGTCGTGGAAGGTACTCTGAAATGTACTGATTATATTGACATTTTGGGTCACAATCTTCTGGATTCCACTGAGAATATGTTTGGGGATGCCGTGCTCCCATTTTTATTCCAACACGACAATGCATCAGTGCATAGAGAGCGTAATGTGCAGACCTGGTTAGATGAAAATGATATCCAGTGGCCAGCTCAGTCACTTGACCTGTATTGAGTATGTTGCAGAATAAGGTCATGAGAGATCGCCCTTCAACAAAATTAGAACTGACGCAGTGGCTGTTTAGAGCATGTGGATATCACGACATAATATCTCCACAAGCTGTACAGCTCCATGCCGCGATCAGTTAGGCATGTTATCCGGTCACGTGGTTACCCTACTAAATATTAGATTTTGAGGTTACGTAGTTTTGTTGAATTTCAAATGAAATATTTTTGTTAGATTACAAAGTTCAATACATGACATTCTAATACATAGATACATTATATAGTATAATGGGAATAAACGTTTGGTACGGATCTCTCTCTGTGTGTGTATATATATATATATATATATATATATATATATATAGAGAGAGAGAGAGAGAGAGAGAGAGAGAGAGATGGAGAGACTAGATGCAAATGAGACCCACCAGCGAGCTTAAATAGTAAATAATTCTAAAGAGTGCGGATTCAGATTATACCGACGATTTTCCGGGTTAATTCAATTATTAATAAACTATAACTATAAATAAAACTACTGACATTTGAATACCAGATCCTAGAAGATATCTATAAGGTTAAATATATACAAACTATATATATATATATATGAGAGAGAGAGAGAGAGAGAGAGAGAGAAGGAGAGAGAGAGAGAGAGAGGGGGGCTATAATCTACAGACCTGGCATGGCAAAATTTTCCTTCTCTGATCTAATTAGAGATATGTTGTAACTTCGTGGCTGAACCAAGCCGAGAAGACACACTTTCCTATCACAGACTTGTTGGTGTAAAACTTCGAAGATTTAATGGCGACTTCTACCGGACTATTGCTGTATCCTAAACGTTGATGTTCGAGTTATATCGCATTAGGTCGTTATTTTCCAGAAACCGGACTGTTTCCGAAAAGTTTCGCAGGTGACCAAGTCACGTGAGTGTATTAGTCACAGATCGTAGATTACTTCATTTCGTGCGGGCGTTCGAGTGGTCTAACTGATACTGTAGATCAGTTTAATTTGGCGACAGGAACAAATTGGCGAAGTTTTGTCTCCCAGCAAAGTTGATTTTATAATTAGTTTTCTAGGTCATTCGGGCAAAGCCACTTTTCAAAGCACACCGGCCGTTATTCGCCAGCCATAAGCACACGTGCATCAAGACAAGACATGTATTCACAATTTCCCCTTTCACATACAATAAATGACATAGCGTAGTATTACCAGTAACAGAGGAAATTGAAGGACAGATATAGCCATAACGGCTGTCTTCATGTCTGCCCACGTTTGTATCGCATCATGCGGTATATGCACTCGGTAATTCCATTCTTAGCAGATCCGAACTATTAATTGACAAACCATCGCCACGATTGGGAAGATTCGGGTCTATTGGCCACTATTACGAGTGCCTTTGATGATAACAATCACAGGGAGGAATGTTATTGAAACGAGTGATTGTTTTATTATAAATTGTACTGTAAACCGATTGTTAATGGTTCCTGTGAAATATGCACACATGGGAATCTATAACGCTTGTTGATTGCGTTGGTGTGAATATTTTATAAATGAACGAACACTAATCTGCGCCATATCAGTTGTATAAACGAGCGTATGTTTCGTGTTTGAAGCGCGTTACTGTGAATGTTTGGATTACCAATACTGTGTTAGCCGTGTTAACAAAATAAGTTAATGTATGTTGTGGTGAACGTTTGCGAATATGTGTATGTAATACGTTACGGTTGCTTATATGATTCTTGAAAAAATTAGACTATTATACATATTCAGCGTGCTCGTCAAAGCGACGTATTCAGAGAGTCACGTGAAGTCCTGTAGAACATAATATTTTGGCGACAGTAAAAATCGGCGATATTTGGTCGCTTGCCAGTTTAGCCATTATATTTCCTGTTCGCCAAATTAACCCGATCTACAGGAACGCGTACGGCCACAGACCTCGAACATCTCGTTTCAGCCGCCGGCTGGGCTACGTCTGAGGGGTGTTTCATTTGTTTAGCTTCGCCTTATTACCTTTGGAGGCTCATATCGATTTATGTCATGAAATGGTGAACTCGGCCAAACCTTTCCGATCACTTGGATATTGGACTTAAGTCGGACGTTATCTGTTGTAAACAATCACGGACAGTAATCAACAGCTTTCCTAAAAGTAGTCTTGAGGGCGACTCACACTCCTGTATGCGAATATGTGATGTGATGAGCCAGATGTGTAAAATCTATAATTAATCCGATTATTTCGATATCGGGTTCCCCGTTCCATTTCATATTATGTCATCCGTATTATGTGATCCACCACATCGTTGTAATTATCTGATCCCGATTGCCCGTCAAATTTAGGTTATTTTCGACGACGAAACGCTCATCGAGTGTAAACGCCGATCGCCGTAATGTACTTAATTTGCACTAAACTATTTGCATCTCATTAGTGTCTTATTGACATTTGTCAAGCGGCTTTCTGCGAAATTATACCGTGAGAGTTGATTTTTGATAACTACCACCGGTAATATAAAACCGTAAAACTGTATCTCGAAATGGTTGTAAGAAGTACGGATTGCAGCTATAATTTTATATATAATATCTCACGAATTTCGAATTGCAAATGCCTGACTGCAACGTATTTGGTTCCAACAACAAAAAAGATTCTGCGACATATTTTCGTTCTTCTGGAAATCCTTGACGATTTTCCCAAACAGAAGGCCCTTAGCTCATGAACTTGTTACGCGTGCATTTTGTGCCATTTTTCAGTTACTATTTATCTGTTTATAATAGATTCTAACACCCTCTCTCTCTCTCTCTCTTATATATATATATATATATATATATATATATATATATATATATATATATATATATTCTCAGTTATATAGACGTATACAGTTACACATTAGAGTCATGCACATCATAGTTACTTTAAAACATTTCATTTCAGTCTAAATTTTTTTTTAAATTATAAACGTTATACACATCTCTAGCGATGGTTAGACCCAAATGAAGACTGGAACCAATCAGTTTATGCCAGCTGATTGGTGGTTATTTTTAGATGTGGGTAGAGACACTTTGTCGCTTGTACGTCACAGCCAAAATATAAATATTATTATATTGACCTGGTTTAGAAACACATCGGGCCATTTCTAGTCCTGATGTGCTCTGTAGTTTGATGAGAGTAGAATATTATGGTGTCATCGGCGTATGGTGTGATCTAAGATATGGCGGAAGTGAAAATAAATTTCAACTTGAGTGTACTCGTTCAACTACTCGTTCAACTACTCGTTCAAGAGTTGAAGTAGTTCCTTTACCTTTCACTACGCTGCGCCACTCTAGCCGTGAATACACACAAGTGAAGACACTATATCTAATAGAACTGCCACAGATCACGAAACAAATGCTTTTATTAAACAAATGCCAACAACGGGACTTTATTCACCTAAACCAGGAATTTCATACAATAAATCAAAACATTTTAATTTCAAAACTATCTCATGTTGGCATTTACGGCATAGTCTTAAATTAGGTAACCAATATACTCTCTCATAAGGAAATCGGTATACAATGGTATTTGGTCAACTAATAACCGATTTTTTATTTATGGTCAACTTTCATTGACATCGGGTAAACATCAAGAGATAGTGATTTATTACTTATCTTTTGTAATTATGCCAATCAGAACATTATGATGCTCTTTCACAAGCCACGTTTCGGCTTGGAAAAAGCCCATTAGGTGCATATTGGGAGTTATGATTTTATGGAATATTCGTTTTCTGTTTCATGGGAGTTTGCATTATAATCAATTAATATTGCATTTGACGTTAGGTAAACATACGCACTGTCTTTTACTCAAATATGTTATAAAACACAAGAAACTATAAAATACTTTATTATCGCCCAATATTTTTATGAACAAATTAATTCAGTTAAATAAAAAAGTTACTTTAGGTGTGGTCCCACACTCTTGATATTTGATAACTACACATGTCCATCTTTCAATAAGTTACAAGATTTGTTTTCAAATTTTCAGCTAATCTTTTGCTACAGACAAATATGCAAAACAATCTGTCAATTATCTGACTTCTCAACTTTGTTGAAAGATAAAATAGGTTATGTTAGGGTGTGCCTCAATACACTCTGCAAATATGATAACTACATACATCCCTCTATCACACCATTCTAAAGTTATGTTCCAATATTATGCTAACTTGTTTTGTTACAGAGCAACAAACTTTTGGTAGCCAATATTCCATTTCGCCCGAAATAATCTTTGATGACATATTAAAAAGGTTACCTGAAGTGTTCCCCCATACACTCTTCAAATATGATAATTAAACATATCCCTCTATCACAACATGCTAAACTTATGTTCAAATTTTCTGCTAACTCTTTTGCTACATGGCAAGTATTTATAGAAATTCCAGATCACCGAAACCAAACGTAACTAAATATTTAAAACGTTACTTGAGGTGTGCCCCCAATCTCTGCATATTTGATACCTACACATATCTCTCTATCACACCATGCTAAAGTTATGTTCAAATTTTCTGCTAACTTTTTTCCTACAGGGTAACAAACTTTGGTAGCCAATATTCCATATCGCTCGAAATAATCTTTGACAACATATTAAAAAAGTTGCCTGGAGTGTGCTCCCATACACTCTTCAAACTATGATAACTCCACATATCCATCACAACAGGGGTGCCTCCGTGGTCTAGCGGTAGTGTGTTGGACCACAGATCACTATCACCCGTGTTCGAATCTCGGCGTGGGCATATCTGAAGGTTGTTTCATCTTTGAATTTGCTTCATGACCTTGGGAGGTCGCTCGGCCCATTTAGCCTACCATGTGCACAAAGGTGGCCGTAAAACATCAATCACCATCTATCGCAACATGCTAAAGTTATGTTCAACTTATTTGCTACAGGGCAACAAACCTTGGTGGCCAGTTTTTATTGAATTTCCAAATCATCCAAACCTAACTTTGATGACATATTAAAGTAATATGAGGTGTTCCCCTATACAATCCTCAAATATGATAACTACATACCATGCTAAAATTATCTTCAACTTTTCTGCTAACCTTTTTGCTACAAGGCAACAAACTTTGGTCAGTTTTGAACTATTTGCTATATCACATGAACCTAGGTTTGACGACATATTAAAGCAGTTACCCGATGTGTGCCCCTATACACTGTTCAAATATGATAACTACACATATCCCTCTATCACACCATGCTGATGCTAAAGTTATGTTCAAAGTTTCTACTAACTCTTTTGCTACAGTATTTATAGAATTTCCAGATCACCTGAACCAAATTTTGACAAAATCTGTTGTGTGCCCCCATACACTCATCAAATATAAGAATTACACATATCCCTCTAGCACACCATGCTAAAGTTATGTTCAAATTTTCTGCTAACAGTTGGCTATCAGTGGCTTGCCATCAGTGGGCCAATGGTAAATTTCTTGGACAAAACGCAAGCGGCACAGCCGTGGCTAGCCACCGGTGGGCCACTGCTTCTACCACCAGTGGGCCACCGGTGGGTCACACGTGGCATGCTCTCTGGGATTAACTCACTATTTAATCATATTTGTATCAGCTGGGAACTGATGCCCGCCCCCCTTGTGACAACCAGGTACTACGTAACATGTCTACGGTGTTCTTGTTACAATTAAATGTCCCTAACCAATTATTTTTGAGAAAATTCACAAGTCTTTGTATTTGTTCACTGATTGAGACGGAGAACAACACTGTGGGGGGGGCCACTTTAAAATGGAAAAACACGCGACTACGATACCGGACTGTCGCGACATTTGGCGGATTTAGGCCTCACGGAGGCGTTAAAACGAATGCTTCTTTTTCGAGAATACCGGTTCAAAATATCGTCTATGTCTCTTTGCAGCTTGTATATCTTTAGGGTACCGTAGGAGTAGAGGCTGTGCTGAATAAGCGACAGTCTGGGGATTCTCCCCGAAAAACAATTCAATCAATCAGTAGAGGTCTACTGGAAATTCCATTTGTTCTTAAAGGTACATACTTAGTTCCATGGTCTCTCAGTGTACTATCATATATATATATATATATATATATATATATAAATAACACCAGAGATCAACAGGTGTTATCAATATAATTATCAGTGGTTTTGTCTAAATTACGCCATACACCTATTTAAAGTCTTCTCACTGTTATATTGCAATAAGTATTATTTTACCAATCAAAACTCCAGTCTCTTTAACTTCCTTGTCCTTGTTGAAATCTGGCTTTCGTCTATTGGGCTCTTTGCCCTCTTACCTTTAAAACCTAACCTTGACTCATTACATTAACAAACCTGAGTGATCTACCGCGAATATTACTAATATACAATTTAGAATATATTGTATTAGATACGGACTCTTCCGTGGTGTAATTGGTAGCGCGTTGGACAACAGATCGCTACCATCCGAGTTCGAATCTTGGTGTGGGCATATCTGAAGGGTGTTTCATCTTTGGCTTCGCTTCATTATTTTTGGAGGTCGCTCGGCCCATTTAGCCTACCATGTGTACAAAAGTGGCCATAAAACATAATATCAGATTAAACAGTTTACATTTGTATTGAAATGGCGTAATTATCCGATTGAAGATTGTAACTAATATTTAGTAATAAATTATATATATATGTATATATATATATATATATATATATATAAACGATCAAAAGATTAATCCTTAAATTTTAATTACTGGCACAAAAATTATAAATTATCTCTCTCTCTCTCTCTCTCTCTCTCTCTTGTGTGTGTGTGTGTTGTGGTGTAAAGTGGCCTTTTGTTTTCTATTTATTTACAGTTAGACCTACAATAATATTTGTTCTATATTCTTGACGTTTATTGTTTATTCCTAAATCAGAATATATCTATGACGCGATTTAGAATACTCAACGATATGATTCAAGTGTATTAGGTTATTCTTACTTTGATATTTGCACGTAGATGAACAAATAGGTAAAAATAGAAAATCAACAAATAAATGTTTACTTTTCACGGTCCACGGATTAAATGGCAATACGCCATTATTTGTAAACAGAGAGTACACTACGTGAATGACGTACTTAGGTCTATCTGTGAATTGAGTTTATTTACATCGTAATTTGATTATCAATTGAATGCCGAATGACGATCATTGTGAGAATAATAGCAACAGTCTACGTCATAATGTTAGCCAATAATAATGTGGAGCCATACAGATGGTCACGTGTCTCTTACGTCACGGATACTGTACTAACAAAGTTCCCCCCCCCGTGACTAGCCCATATACGAAATAAATAATCATCTTATAATTAGATTGTTTATAATAATTACTGAACCTTGTTAGTGGTATAAAGGAACGAAATGTTTCGTTTAAAATCAAAGTTTGCTCTCGTATTTTGTATATTTTAAATATAATATCATTTCATTCTTAGGCCATTAAAATATTAATTATTATTTATACATACGATATGATTCAATGTATTAGGTTATTTACTTTGTTGTTGCACGTAGATGAACAAATAGGTAAAAATAGAAAATCAACAAATAAATGTTTATACGGTCCAGGATTTCAATAGTTATTTTAAAGATCACTAGAAGCTACTAGGCCTTTTTAAACGAAGGCACGGAGCACATACAATATACATAACATGCATACATTTTAGCAATTAAACAAACAACACATATTACTGAAAGAAATAAAAATACCATAAGTATATGTGCCGTGATATGATATGTGATCAGTGTACTGTTTACGCTTATGATATTTATTTATTTCGTTTCTTGTTCAACATCAATAAATTCTCTTCAACATAAGCTGAAAATAAATATTTATAATATTAATAATGCAAACTAATATGTTACGCGCCATGTTGACAACCGGGGCCGTTTCGTAACCGGTATGGTTTTAAGTATGCCCGCCCGTTTAGCCACTACGCGGCAGCGAAATGTCACGCTGTTATTTTTAAATTTTCTGAATTATTGGCCAGTTATCTAGCAAAATGATGTTGTTGTTGTGAAAATTAAATCGAACATAAATTATATAGACCTCTATATATAGATATGTGAACAAATAAATCCTGAAAACAGAGTTTCGAAACTGCCAGTCCCGTTTCGAAACTGGATGCGAACGGATTCAACAACTTCAAAAATTATGAGGTTTCCAGAAATTATTTATTGTGTTTTAAGGACATTATATATACATATGTAAATGCATACAAACATATGCGAAAGTATTAAATTCATATTTTACAAAATAGTGCGCGATCAAATTTATTATGCTCTAATATCGTACCGATGCTGTGCTGAATCAAGTGGTTGCCAAACGGGCCGCTCGTCTTACAACCAGAGAGCTTAAACCATTGTCCTTAAAGAAAACTAGACCGAACACGGCCGCAGATTTGATGGTAAACAGGTCCCAACTTCCGGTCGAGGAAATAGGAACGCAGACTGGAAAAATTAGGCTTATAAACGTGGAGAATTATTGTTGTATCGCTGGTTGCATAAGCCGTGTGCATGGAAGTAATACAAACGGGATGTCTTTTCATCGGTAAATATAAGGAAAACATTTAAAATAGCTGTTAAAGCGGGTTTTTTGGGCGGGAAATTAAGCTTAACTGTTATTATATTTAGCCTGTACGACAACCCCCGGCCTATCTCTGGCGTTTGACCCCAATTAAACTAGATCTACGGACTTGAATAAAACGCATTGACCTAAATATAAAACTTTAAGGTCAATGGGTCAATGGCTTAAATATAGAGAAGTGTTACTCTTGCCGCGCCATGTTGAATTTTGAACCAGTGGCGCCTCTAGCGACCGGAGGAATTTCTCAGACAAACAAAAGCTCTGGTTGTCCACATGTGATCGTGTACATGTGTGCGCATGCTTGAAATTAATTGCCAATACTAGTACTATATGTTACATGATCACATGGCTTGTGAAAGATTGTCTGGATGTTCTGATAAACCCAATTACAAATATAGTTAATAAATCATTATCTCTGAGTGTTTACCCAAGATCCATGAAAGCTGCTCTTGTAAAACCATTAATTTTTTACTGTCATGTTTATGTTCTTCAAGTATTTGTCTATAATATGAAGTTTTCTTTTTCCGAGAGAGATAGGCTCATGGCATAGACATGCATGGCATATGGGCTAGGCCTCTCAGCTTTAAAGTTAACCAATTCGAGTTTGTCGTGTATCAGACATTTTCGGTCGTTATAAGTTTTATGTTACCCCAATACTATCCGATATTAGTAGGATGTTGACAATAGCGATTCTATCTAAATCTGATGTCATATCGACATCGGTTTCTGCAGTATTTGAACAGAGAGCTTAAATATAGAGAGTCGTTACAAAGAATATAAATGGATTATTAACAATGTTTATGTTTGCGCTAACATGTTAAAGCTAGAGAAATTAGTACTTTCATACAATAAGCGACATCAAATCTATTGTGCCACGGGTTCATCTACAGTTACAATCAGTCATTTATTATCAAATGGACAGAATAACCCAAACTGCTTCCAGCTCTAAACAACCACTACTACAAAAATATGACATTTAGTCCAGATCAGTGAACTATTTAAAGTTAGACAGAATATACCCAGAGATGTAATAGACACATGCATTGACTACTGTAACAGATAACACCAGTAATCTGTAACCAAGAGATTGGCCTGTTTACATGCTGTCTCATCATCATACAACTTCAAGGACTGAAACAGAACAATACCTTGTAAAATAATGACTTGAACCAAGTGCACACACAATGTTTTCCTTTTTTTTCAAGTTGGTTAAAGAATTTGATTTAATATGCATTTAAGTTATGGAGAGAAATATACCAATTAAAGCACATGAGCTGAACATTCAAGTACTAATTCAGGTGCTGGTAATCCTTTTTTGTATTAAGATATGAAATCAGCTGACAAAATTTCATGTGTTTGATGCCTTATTTCTTATTTAATTAATTTTATGGCAATTTGTCTCCTGTATGGATCTCTATCTGTTAATACCTTCCTCTTTGATTTCAGTGGATGCATGTGGTGGATTTGGTACATCAAAAATAGTTGGAATAGCATTCTAGATAAGTTGTTCATGAATTCCGTTTCAGTGAAATGCATATCATACATTCTACAATTAGTATTCAAGTAATTTAAATCTTTCCTCATCATATATCTGAACGATAACAAAATCAATAACCCATCTTTTACTTCTATTAAAAGAAAAATTAACAAAATGAATGTTTCTACCACTAGTTGAGATATTCAATAATTAATTTCATAACATTTTAATTATAAATAGAAGTCCGTATATATCAATAAGTACCAATTGCTTAAGTTTAAAAATAAATATGGATGTGGTGATTATGTAAATACTCAGCTACTTATAATTATTGTAATTAGGGGAAAATTATCTGATTATAGTAATGTAATTTTAGAAATCCAATTATATTATTAACAATAATAAAGTAAAATATATCTCCCGCCAATAACATCTTCAGTGGCTCCAGTACATGTAATTGTAAGCTTATATATATATCTTACATACCCATTTTGTGATTAATAGGTTGATATTGTTCAATAACATTTAATCAGATTTTGTCTGAAACAAATATAGATCTAGATAGATCTTGCTTGGGCCTACTGCTTGGGTCTTGTCAAGTAGGGGGCGTGTCTACTTCAAATTGTTATGCTTATTTTTTAAATATCCTTTATTTAAAAAAAGCCAGATCATATCAAATTTGTACACTAGCTTTCATTTCCTTTCGGGGATGTCTTTATTTGTCCATACTTTTTCTGTTAGTGCAGCCGAAAGCGGCGCAAAATGAACCAGTGCCATTAAGCGCCATGTTAACGAAGGGAGCTGTCCGTGACAATCTACTTCCGGTCGCTAGGGCCCTGGCGCTCCATGAATTCAAAATGGCGTCCCATGTTAAAACGCGAAGTAACACGTCTTGTTATAAATAGTCTTTGTTACAACGACAAGGCTTATGGTGCGCGGTTGAGAAACGGGAAGGTCCCGTTTTAAAACGGGCAGGGGAATTGCGAAACGGAAAGATAAGTAAGTGCTTTTATTCCTCCATACTGTACATAATTAACATATATATTATTAAAATAATTCATGTTACCTAAAAGAGGTGTGAGAAAAAAATTAAAAATTATTATTATTAAAATGTTATATAAAAGTGCAAGACATGGATATGACAGTATTATAGACGTGAAGACCTATTAGCGAGACAAACAATCTATTACTATAAGGTAAATTTCCCCATATTGCGGTACCTTGGTGTAATATTGAATTGAAATGCTCCATTGGTTTTGGTAATGTTTTGTGTATACAGTCAAACATCAATTTGGCTGTTTCTAATTCGTACATTGACTTTAACGTCAATATGTTACATGTCTTGAAATGTTTGGCTGTATGAGCATTAATTCTACTCACTTTTGTTTATAAGCCGTACAGCCTTTTTTTTTTGAAGCACCATAGTTTTCTTTAAATATGATTGATAAGTAGATCCCCATAAAGTGATAGCATATAGCATATGAGGTTAAGCTAAGGTACTGTACAACATCTTCAAATGGTGGCAATATAAAAGTTGTTTTACAGTGCGCAAGATATATAGTGTCCTAGATATGTTTTAATTGACATGTTTAATGTGCTCCTTCCATGTTAGTTTGTTGTCAATATGAATTCACAAAAACTTCACATCTTTCCATTGAATCTTATCAGTACCAATACAAACACTAAAGCCATTGTTAGAATGACATACGGGAAAAACATGTAATTGGTTTTGGCAATATTAAGTGACAGTTTATTAGCCTTTAACCAGTCACCTAGGCAATTCAAATCATTAATAATTTTGTGATAAATTTCTTCAATTTGTTTTGAATATGCTTAGTGTGGTATCATCAGCAAACAATATGGCTTTAGTATATGCAAGAGAAAGTGGGAAATCATTTGTGTAGTGAGCTCCGGTGACCTAGCGGTTAAGCACCCGGCACTTGTTGACGATGGTCACAGGTTCGATCCCAGCAAGAGGTCGAAACCTTTCCAGAGATTAATTTCTCGGCTCACAACATCGTGGGTGGCTGACCACGTTAAATGGCGCTGCCGTCTCCGCTGAAATATTAAAAATAAAGGGGACGTAAAAGACCCCCTGAGGACGTAAAACACTCTGGCAGTGACTATCCTAGGAGCAGCCTGGGGATTCTCCCCCAAAAAACAAAACAGCAAACATCATTTGTGTAAATTATAAAAAACTAAGCGTCCCAAAACGGACCCCTGTGGTACACGTGTTATACATAGATTTCGGGGGGTAATGATAGCAGTCTGACAAAATGATCTCTGTATGTCATTAATCTATCATTTAAATATTATAATTTATGCATTATTGTTATTATTATTATCATCATCATCATATTTATTTGCAGTTTGGCAAATGCGTCTAGACGAAACAATTTGAAATATTTTTACTAGTTACATATATAATTAATTCCTTCCCCCCCCCAAACAAAATCCTGAAAATCTTTATATGTTAGAATCCCGAAACTAGGATCTATTGTAATGTGTATAGTTATAACCAACTTATTCATCAAGAGTATAGCAGGAAGTTTGGGTTAATGTATCTATATTATATTATATTATATTATATTATATTATATTATATTTTAAAGTGAAATATAAACTAATAATTTTATATATATATATATATATATATATATATATATATATATATACAGTGTATCAGTTATAATGTACAATTATAATTACACAATTATGGCGGCAAGTTGAGTAGACATACAGAGCGAGCTCCTGTACATAATTAGTTATTTATCAATGATTTCGACGTGGAGTGGAAAATATAATATATTGAATGGAATGACCTATGAACGCATATGGATTGATCCTGAGCTATTGGATTAATGAAATCATACTTAGATAAGTGACATTTCACTGGATAAAGTACACAATTTATGCACCTGAGAATACAGTGTGAGTAGAACTGCAATTAGGCCATTTAGTTGACAAAGAAAGCCGTATCTGAGGCGCGTGATATTGATTAGTTTCTGATTGACAGACGCATTGCGTATTTTGTTCGTATACATCGAGGACCACACCAACTCCTTTGTTACTGGATAAATCTAAGCTATAATCGTAATTTCACATCGTCTTTTGGATATTTCCCAACATGTCGACTGAAAGAAGCCGATCCAGTCGTAGTGCCACAAAGGTAACTGCTCATGATGACGAATTGATGACGACTCTAGCATCAATAAAAGCAGATACTAAAGCCACATCGGAAAACCTCGAGGCACTTAATGTCAAGTTTGATACTTCCGTTGAAAACAGTAAAATTGGCACTCTCTCCATGAAGCGAGAACCTTGGTTCACCACTGGATTACTAACTTCATCCCGCACAAAAGCCAAATTATTTACTAAGAAATTGAAAAACCCCACTAATGAAAACATACAGAAATACAAAAACTTTAACAATTCATTCAATACACTGAAGCGAAAAATGAAAGCAATATATTATAAACAAATACTTAATGATAATAAGCACGACATAAAGAAATACTGGTCAATATTAAAACAAGCAATAGGCAAAATGAACAATAAATCTCCATTCCCCAATGAATTTCTCATTAACAATAGTCCAGTTTCTGACAAACGTGAAATAGCGGAAAGTTTCAATATATTTTTTTGCAAACATAGGCGCTCGCACGAGTCAAAACAAAGACAAATAAATGTTTCACATCATTAATTCCCCGTTCACAGACTAACAGCGTGTTCATCCAATATGTGGCGCCTCAAGATATAATAAACATAGTAAACAAACTTAAACCTAAATCTAGTTCTGTACAGGATGGAATATCAACTAAGATAATGAAATGAACAATTACTAACATTATTAACCCTATCACCCATATCATTAACCATATCATCACCCATATCATTACAAACAGGTTTTGTTCCAGATCAAATGAAAATCGCAAAAGTAGTGTCAATATATAAATCTTCTGACCAGTCAATCTTAAAAAATTATAGACCAATTAGCCTACTGCCAGCATTTTCAAAAATACTAGAGAAAGTATTGTGAATGACTGCATTGAAAAGTCTACCAAATTTCTTGGCATTCACATAGATGAAAATTTAACTTGGAAATGCCACATTAATCACATTAAGAAAAAGGTTTCGTGGGCTCTATTTTCCCTAAAGCAAGTGAAGCGTGCGTCGCCCTCCGACTGTCTGCAAACACTATATTATTCATTAATACATTCTCATTTTACTTGTGGCATTATAGCGTGGGCAAATTCCAATTTAAAATCTTTAATTACGTTGCAGAAACGAGCGATTCGGGTAATACACAATGCACCATATCAATGGCCACACTGACCCAAGGTTCAAGTCATCAGGAATACTTAAAATTCCTGACTTATTTATCTATCAATCACTTATTTTCATGTACGATTAACTTGTCAACAGACTTCCGCCATCATTCAATGGCATATTCACCTTAAATTCTGACAGATCAATTGGTCGAGTCCACATTATTTTACACTCCTCGGTGTCATTCAGCTCTTGTGCGTAAGCTACCTTTATATTTCTTGTTACAATTTGTGGAATGATTGAACAAAATTAATTAAGTGTGATTCTTTAACTCGGGGGGGATCTTTCAAACGCCAGATAAAAGTTTACACTCGTAATAAATATCTGAGTTATGTACATTGTAATGATGGTAGATGTGTGGAGTGTGTCATCATTAATAGTTTGTATATTCCGTATTGAACTATTTGCCTTGCTGATGTATGTTTTATTATATTTATTTCGTTTGAATTGAGCCGCGCTTGACTGCGCCTCACTGTGTGTGTGTGTTTATTTTTTCGTGTTTTTCTTCGTGTTTTCATTATATGTCATTATCTGTGATGCATTATTTAAGCTGTTATACCAATTCATTGTTTACAATTGTTTATGCTAAAGTCGACTCGGCTGACCTTGCTCTATTCAAGTCAAAATAATGTAATGTGTGTATATATATTAATAATTTAAATGAACGAAGAATGTTTCGACCTATTGAGTCCCTCTCCCGTGTCCCTCTTGCGCGCTCACGCACCGACGGCTGGCTGCTGCAACGGAATAAGCAAACCTGGGATCTATGGGAAGACAGCTTATATAGCTACATAGGCCTTCCAATTTACTATTTGAATTATGATTAACTGTAAATATGTATATGTGTATCTGTAAATAGGAAATAAATTCACTGTCATTCATTGTCATGTAGTAAACAATTTAACACGAGTTTCAAAATGCAAGTTTTATTTCCTAAACATATTTACAATGTTTTCACGTTCTAGCAAATCAGAAAGAGAAAGACGATTATAAATCTCATAATGGCCAATGATGTCATTGATGAAGAGTAATGGAAGATAGAAAAATATAATTGATAAATATATACCGGTAAATATGACAAGTAATTTCTATATCCATGGCTACGGTAGCAACACACACACAACAAATATGTCTATCAAGTGAAGAAATTATGATGAAAACATCGTTGGTACAATTACATTAGACTCCCAAGATTAGCAAACAAAGATATATATATATATATATATATATATATATAGAGAGAGAGAGAGAGAGAGAGAGATTTACATGAGTTTTCATTCGCCTGTAAATAGTTCTAAGTCATCATGCTGTCATCCAGGTAGAAACTATCACAGTCTATTTGCCGAGAGACGAAAATCCCTTCAACATTTCAATGGGAAGAGGAAATATGATGGTCGAGTTCTTCTCGGCTGATATGGCGTTTAGAGTCTGAAGGTATCTGAGTTGTAGGGCTGAGGGAGACTGGTTGATGAT
The DNA here is from genome assembly GCA_025642065.1 of Paralvinella palmiformis. Lineage (NCBI taxonomy): Eukaryota > Metazoa > Annelida > Polychaeta > Terebellida > Alvinellidae > Paralvinella > Paralvinella palmiformis. The sequence goes on from JAODUP010000395.1 coordinate 191,424, forward strand.
GTCAGCGGCTTCTCTCAGGGCGACCGAAGCCTTCTGTTCACCTTCAGCAGCAATCACCTACATTAAAAACGGCCATCTTGAGTCACGTGATGTGTTTATTTATCCCGATGTATAGCAAATAAAAGATCGGTATATTCTTAAAGTTTGACAAATGATAAACAAATAGACGAAGATATATATCTCTGATATAAACACTTTTTAACGTTAGTCTTCTAGTTAAACTAGATTGTAAAATGTAAACATATAATGAACGAGGTAGTAAACATGTAAATATTGTTCCTTTACGACCCCTTGTGTGTACACGATAAGTTAAATGGGCCGATAGATCTCCAAAGGTAATCAGGTGAGTTGAAAGATGAAACACCCTTCATACATAGCCCTCCCGAGATTTGAACCCATTCTTATAGATCTGTGACCAGCCGTCCTATCAGTTAGGTCATGACGTCCCATATAAACGTACAGCTAAGACACACGGATTGGTTTTATAGTGATCACGTGACTCCGTGCAGCCTTGGGGGTGGGGTGTTTATGTTCCGGATTACCCACCACCCAACTCAGTGATAATGATAGAGCTGTGGGTTAATGTTATACAAAACACAACAAATGAATCATTGAGTCGTTTACACGTTCACAATCGAGTTAATCCGCTCATAAAATGTAAATAGACAACACAAAACAGACAACGCCTAAATAGTAGTGTGGTTGGGCAAAAATATATAGTATCCGAGTTCAAACCCCGGCCGGACTAAGTCAAGAGTTGTATCATCTACCACTTCGCCACATTACCTTTGGAGGTCGCTCGCCCCATTTAGCCTACCTTGTGCACATAAATGGCCGTAACGCAGCAAAATTTACTTTATACAGATCGTCGGTTGCTGTGTCCAATGGGCGACAGTTAGGGGGTCTCTACACCAAATTTTAACAACAACAACATCGTTTACAAACCTTAGCTTTGGCTTCTCTCGTAGCTTCAGCCTCTGCTGCCATGGCTCTCTGAAGCTGGGTCGGTAATCGAACGTCTTTGCTAATAATAGATAATGATATAATGCTATCAATCGTAATTTATACTGTCGGATGTTGAAACAAAATCCTCTGCGTTTGAGATGTTTACTATCAGTTACTGAACTCTAAAAGGTGACCTAATTAATGTCACGTGACGAGAGTTTACTACCCGATACAACGCTGTTTATAAAAATAAAAAGGGCTAATTACATTTCAACTCTTTCCACTTTCACACCCCACGGGTCGGTTCCTGCATCCAAGTTTTCCTAAGAATCGAGAAAAATGGTTTGGTTTCTCAGTAACAAAGAAAACACAGACACACACAGACACACACACACACACACATTCTTACGGTTTATTGTGCTTCAAAATTATTTCATATTACAGCCGAGATCACGTGATCTCAACATCGACAAAAACATGCCTGAAGTTCGTTTGTTATTTTGTTTACATGTTTACATCCGACATCATATAAAAGTTACATATGATCCTGTGACAAATATCAAACTAACAGCCTGATTTAAACATCCATTGTTCGTGTTAGATAATAATAATAATCAATATAAGTGTTAATGACAATAAATAATATTAGTCGTATTCGTGTCTATCAAAGTGTATTCTTATCATTTTTACACTTGATTGGAATACCAGGAAACAAATTGGCGTTCAATTTAAGTGTGCAGTCTGTTGCAATTTGTTAAAATAATTTACATCATATTTGTGTGTGTGTGCGTGTCTGTGTGTATATATATATATATATATATGTGTGTGTGTGTGTGTGTGTGTGTGTGAGTGTGTGTGTGTGTTCAGATTGATCAAATCATCTTCCATTTGTTACTAACTTGCATGTATTGGGATATGGCTTCTCTCTCTGACAAAATTTCACTCAACTGTTTCGTTCCCAAAACGTTTCGTAAAGTTGTTTGGGCCAGTAGATGTGTTGACCTGAAACGGGCTTTATTTGTATCACAACCCCATCAAACAAACACACGCACGCACGCACACGCACGCACACACACACACACACACACACACACACACACACACACACACACACACACACACATACATATATATATATATATATATATATATAAGAGAGAGAGAGAGAGAGAGAGAGAAAGAGAGAGGTGTATACATAGTCTTATATAAAACAATCACATTCTCCATAAATACAACCTTTATCAATCTTCTCACCTGGGAGCATTTTCAACATTTATTACAGCCATGGTTGGGTTCTGGATCCGATAATAGACAACAGCATCCACAGCCACAGTTACTGAATCCTTAGACAAGATCTTTCATCGAATGATAAATAATATATAAAGATAATATAATGCAAATAAATGGATCGATAAAATTCCTCTTTTTTGTAAATTCCCCAGTTACGGCTATGTGTCTGAGAGAGCTAACGGTATTGAAAAGGCACTGGCACAGAGAATCATGAATCGTAAATACAAACATTGGATGTTTCGTATTAACAAAATTAAAATACATCGAACACTATATCAATAATTGGTGAGAGATGGTACTAAGTTCATTCTCTAACCTCTTGTGGCGGTATATCAAACGACACTGTCCTAAGATCCAGTATAACTATGTTATCAGTACATGGTACAACAAAGAACAAACCTGGCAATGATAAGAATATTAGGTCAGGTCATAACAGTAGACTTAGAATAGTGTTAAAGGTTAACATAATAAAATATTATAATCATATGCACATAACATTAAACAAGTGGTGAATTATTGCCTCTGGCATACTTTATGATTGAATATATATATATATATATATATATATATATATATATATATATATATATATATATATATATATATATATCTACGTAATAAAATATGTAAATACTAAAAATACCAATGAGAAACATATTTTGTTAGTGATTATCTCATTATAAAATATTGGGTTTCAAGTAATAATCTTTATTAAACAATATTCTGTATTTCTTTGTAAACAAAATTCATCTGTTGATGAACAATTTAAGCAAGTTTAACTTAATTGGAAATAAAGTCAATTTTCTTAATAAATATTCATCTCCTAATTTCCAATTGTTTATTTGTATGGGAATTGATCAATTCTGAGTTTGATCTGGACAAAGTTCACAAATATTTAACGATATGACGTTTCACATAAACAATTATTTGTATTGGCTGACATTTTTTTAAATACCTCCATTTGCTCCTATAATAGATCTGATGTAATTTTGTGATGATTATTATCTATGTCTACTAGTCATAACATCAACAGGAACTGATGGAAATATCCGAATGTAATTGCCATAAAATATTTTGACAAATTGTAATTGACTCCATGTCTAAACTGAACTCTAATTAGTTGTAGCACAGCTTTTATTGTGATATATTATGTTAATTGAGAAGAGTTTTAATTGGATAGAATGATGTCTATTATCTGGGATTGTGTACGTGTGGTATATATATATATATATATATATATACACACACACACACACACGTGTCTTCTGATGACAGATATTCCAGAAGATTGTACTCTATATATTCAGAATATCACACTGAGGTATCTTAATGTTTAGATAATGACCTACCTGGAGAGAGAGAGAGAGAGAGAGAGAGAGGGGGGGGGGGTACATGTATCTAGTTGTGAATGTATATATGTACATATGTTGATCTGGGTTGAGTCTTTTAGCCTCGACGCTAATCACATTTGGGACATGTGGTCGAGTAGCGACTTCCAAAGGAAATAAATCCCACAAACACCGACATCAGACAGATTCGAACCCATAGCCCTGCGGCTTGCAGCGCACTGCTTTAACCACTGGGCCATCGGAACGCCCTTTATATCCATACATGTTACAGTTAATCTGTATAATCAGATAATATGTATATTACTTGAAATTTTCAGGTAATATACATCTTATCTGATTATACAGATTAACTATCATATATATAATGTATGTATGTTTATATCTTTAATAACTTCTCACCTTGACACACAAAAGCAATGATAATGGCATCGTCAGTAGGATAATAATCCATGAGATCATCAGGAGACAGATATCTCCACATGAATTACTATCAGCTTCTTCTGGAATGATCCAGAATAGAAATGTCAGCAAACTATATCTAGCCTACATCCTGCTATGTCTGTCTGTTTCTCTATCTGTCTGTCTCTCTGTCAGCCTGTCTTTATTTCGGTTGGCCTTTATGTTGGTCAATTGGTCTTTATGTCGGTCAGTCTTCATGGCAGCTTGTCTGCCTGTCTGCCTGTTTGTCTGTCTGTCTGTCTGTCTGTCTGTCTGTCTGTCTGTCTGTATGTCTGTCTGTTTGTTTGTCTGTCTGTATGTCTCTCTGTCAGCCTGTCTTTATGTCGGTTGGCCGTTATGTTGGTCAATTGGTCTTTATGTCAGTCAGTCTTCATGGCAGCTTGTCTGTCTGTCTGTCTGTCTGTCTGTCTGTCTGTCTGTCTGTCTGTCTGTCTGTCTGTCTTTCAGCATGTCTTTATATCGGTTGGCCTTTATGTTGGTCATTTGGTCTTTATGTCAGCCAGTCTATGTCTGTCGGCTAGATGGTCTTTGTGGTTATCGATCAGTTAGTCTTCATGGCAGTCGATCAGTCTTCATGGCAGCTGGTCTATCTGTCTGTCGGCCTGTCTGTCTGTTTGTCTGTCTGTCTGTCACACAAATAAATAAATATCGATTTATATAAACAAACATCCCTCTATGTATATATGCTACAGTTAATCTGTATAATCAGGTAATATGTATATTACTTGAAATATTCAGGTAATACGTCTATTGCTAACTGAGATTTAAAACAGATTAACTGTAAAATATATGCAAATACACATCCATACAGACATATATACCTACATACCATCATTCATTTTTTCCACGTCTTTATCCGCCATCCCGTACTCGTCTTCACTTGGTGTCACTTTACCTGAATGGAACAAGTTCTTATGATCTTTAGTCGACATGTAGCTTCCCTATCTACCTTCTAGTCGTAAACTTAGATAGACAGAGAGAGAGATCAACCTTTAAGACATAAACTTATCGACTGTTACTTGTCTTGTTGAAGTTTGGGGTAGGAACCCCTGGCTGTCGCCTATTGGGCACAGCCACCTGGTGTTGGCTACTGTTGTTGTGATGAATGGCGTACTATGCAATGTTTGGCATGGTGGAACCTCAGTTTAGTATCGAAGTCAATTTCGGAGGAGAAAAAACCTTACCAGTTGCCTGGTTGGACTAAAACCTCCTCCTACTATAATGTCGCGGCCGGGAACCTCCGGCCTCCCGAACAGCACGGATTATGGGTACGGGGGCCCAAGCTCTTATCCACTAGGCCATAGGGGCGGTCTGATCTGTCCTTGGTATGTGTAGGGATCTTTCTGGAGAAGTGGAGTTATGATGTCTGGTAGAAATGTTGATTTCCTTATGAGCAACGCCGCTAGGTGGCGGTCTGGAAGTTTGTGGTCTTCCGGGCGGAGATGACCTTTAAGTGATCTTCGGTGCTTCGGGTAGGCTGGGCAGTTCAGCAGATAATGTACCGGATCGTACACTTGTTGACAGTGCCGGCATAGTGTTTCGGGTGAAGGGCCGGTGATATCGACTGTTACACTGACTCGTATCTTTATATCTAACCCTCGTCTCAGTCGATGACGTCAGATTTCCGACTGTTACACTGACTCGTATCTTTATATCTAACCCTCGTCTCAGTCGATGACGTCAGATTTCGGAGACTTCAATTCTTAATTCACTCAATAATGTTTTAGATACTAACCGCCGATCGACGGACGTCTTATCGATATTTACCTGCAGCAAACCAGATCAGAGGTTATTATTTGTTTGATTGTTTACAGATCTAGTCCTGACGTGAATCAGAGAACGTAAGCACGGCTGTCTGACGTTATAGAGGCAATGTTTGCGGATCAGAACCATCGACCAATCGTATGGCACGATCGGGGGACCCCTCCACTCCGCACTGATCGGCCTTCGGTGCACAGTTGAGGCAGCCACCAAACGTACAACACGATCACCAAATATTGTATTGATTAGCTAAAAATTCGGACTATCACAAATCATGCAATACCGTGAGCTACTATCTATAAAGTTAGGCGAATATTAATTAGGTCAAAATGGTACGGTCCGCTAATTGTAGATTATTATAGAAGTAATATTTGTTGATCATCGGCAATTTTAATAAGTTTGTTTACGTTATGCCCCTTTGTTGTTTATTAACACGAAAAAGGCATAGATATTTAGGTAATAACAAGATGAGATGGTATTTTCACAGCTAACTTCGTGGTCTAGTTGGTAGCGCGTTGGACAACAGATCTGTTCGACGAGTTCGAATCTCGGCGTGGGCATATCTGAAGGGCGTTTCATGTTTGACTTCGTTTCACCACCTTTGGAGGTCGCTCGGCCCATTTAGCCTACCATATGTGCACAAAAGTGGTCGTAAAACATCAATCACCATCACTAAGCTAACGATCACCGACTCAATAAAACTCTTAAAAGTATATATTCCTAATTCCAATGTTCTTTGATCGTTAACATCTGAAGAACTCAACTGTCTCAGATTCTGTTCAATCTAAACTGTTTACGGATGTTATAACAGGAAATAAAGCATATATATCAGTACATATAATATCTATTATGATAATAATTCTAATACCTCCGACAATAACAGAAATAATAGTATTTTCACTCAGCCCAAAATAGCACGACTAGTTTCGGTTATAAGAAACCTTTATCAAGTGCATGTGTCTCTGCTCGTCTTTCTATGAACACGCCAGTCTATTGTTATATAAGTATGTATGTATGTTGTGTGTGTGTATGTGTGTATGTGTGTGTGTGTGTGTGTGTGTGTGTGTGTGTGTGTGTGTGTGTGTGTGTGTGTGTGTGTGTGTGTGTGTGTGTGTTACTAGCTAGCCCTCAGAGCGTTGACCACATAAACGAATTCTTTCAGTCTGAGTGAGTCACGTAATTATATTCACAAACGAGACAGAACATTGAGGTGTCGCTAGCCGCGAAAACTAAAGAAAAACAAGAAAAAACTACAAAATAAATAACATAAAGCTATCTACAGTAGAATTACCGTAACAGACCACCTCTCTATTACGACAGTCGCTATAGTAAAATTACTAGTTAAAAGTAGCGAGATACTTAATAGATATAGCCATTGTTGTGTTTTATTTCATTCGTTGTTGTTACGGTGTTGTTGTTGTTGTGATTGTGGTAGCAGTTGTTGTTGTTGTTGTGGTTGTGCTGGTTGTTGTTGTTGTCATTATTGTCGGAATTAGTTTTTGGTTAGGACTACGATCAGCCCCCCCCCCCACAGATGTCACGAAGGTCTCCTCATATACAAAAAACCCCATCAAATGTATATAGAGAGCTTGTGATGACAAAAGAACAACTTCTCGGATCGGAACCTGCTTCTAGGATTTGACGAAGTAGCTATCTTACGAACTCTGTTGTATATGTTGTTGTTGTTGTTGTTGTTATTATTATTATTATGAAGTGTATTTATCATAGGGATCAACAAATTCTATACTCCCAGGCAATTGAGGATGACGCTAGATTGTAAATTTACGTAGCGGATAAACATTGAGTATAAAAGGTAATCACTTCCGACGAGGTCAACTGGGTGCACACATTTACGTACACGTGTATCTCGGCTGACTAAATCTGTGAGTAGGAAGAGATGATGAGCCAGGGCATCTCTAATTGTGGACAACTAAGTTATCATTTCGACATCGTCTATTACTGGATGATGATGATGATGATGATGATGATGATGATGATGATGATTGATGTTTCATGGCCACTTTTGTGCACGTGGTAGGCTAAATGGGCCGAGCGACCTCCCAAGGTAATGAAGCGATGATGAAACACCCTTCAGATATGCCCACGCCGAGATTCGAACACGGGTGGTAGTGATCTATGGTCCAACACGCTACCGCTAGACCACGGAGGCGCCCTTCTCCATTACTGGATGATGTCTTATGGTCAATTTATCTCCATCTCAGGTAATAGTGGGGCATAGATATACTTTGATTAAGATTGAGTGAGTGAGTGAGTGAGTGAGTGAGTGAGTGAGTGAGTGAGTGAGTGAGTGAGTGAGTGAGTGGTGAGTGAGTGAGTGAGTGAGTGAGTGAGTGGTGAGTGAGTGAGTGAGTGAGTGAGTGAGTGAGTGAGCAATTACTTAGTTTAGCATCGGCGCTGTTTTTCTAGGAATATAATACTCGTTAGGAAAACAGGAAGATCGGAACGAAGCCTTTCACTGTGAGATGAAACATTCTCAATGAAATGAGTAACACTATAGTTCCATCCTACGGAATGGATGTCTGCACTGCTGCATATTACGAACTGCATCACAACAATGCAATAGAAGACGTGCATTAGTCAAAAGCTCTGGGGGCGTCCAATTTGGTAGACGTATTAGTCAAAAGCTCTTGGGACGTCCAATTTGGTAGACGTATTAGTCAAAAGTTCTGTGGACGTCCAATGTGGTAGACGTATTAGTCAGAAGGACCTGGCCCGTGTAGTACGACTGAAGCTTTAGTCAGACATATAGCAGTACATACAGACAGGAGGCGAGTGTTGTTGGAGTACTTACAGATCTATAAATAGATAGAAAACTCAGTCAGAAGGCTTCAGGTGTGTTGTAACGATGTCAGGTTTAGATGACAGTGGACGAGAAATGGGGAATAACAACAATGAGATGGTTAATGATAAAGAGGTATGTCTGGACTAAAATTGGTTTATGGCTAATGTTTATTCATAATAGTTTTTAAACATTTTGTCTCTCTGTCTGTCTGTCTGTTTGTCTCTCTGTCTGTCCATTTGACTGCTCGTCTTTCTATGAACACGCCAGCCTATTGTTATATAAGTATTTGTGTGTGTGTGTGTGTGTACGGATTGTGTGTACGTATGTGTGTATTTGTCGTCAATGAGATTGTTTGACTAATTATAATATTTTGCGTAATATATACGAGTAACAGGGCGAGACACACACACACACACACATATATATATATATATATATATGAATCTTTACCAATAATAAATATTATAATTTCCTTTATTATTTATATCAATATCAGTTATCTGTAGTCTGGGGGTAGACTTGTGGGTTATTGAGATCGTGTATTGCACATGACGTTCATTTTCTTCGCATTTCCTGAATCAAATTTTATAAATATTTATCTTGAGTTTGTAAAATTTATTTCCACCTTTAATTACTTGGCTTTCGTATAAAGCCTGATTAAGACTTGCTGGATGAGAATCTGTATCAATATTATTATAACATACAATTTTTTTTTTGGGGGGGGGGTTGCATACGAAGACGGCAGAAAACATCAGTTGTCTTATTCAAGTAATTAGCTTCTAAACATTCGCCACCTATTTCACTTGCGTGCATAAGTTCGTCTTTTCTCACGATCAGGCAATGCTATAAAGTAAACAGAACCGTGTACGAATCATATCTCTTTCAACTTGGTCAGAATTCAGAAAACATTCCTTTCATTAAATCGTCCCGCTTCTGTAGTATATTCAGCCAATAAATCACCTGAACAGACGATTGTAATAGAAATGTTTCAGGGGATCTTTTTTCCCAACATTAATGTTCGCAATAAACAAGGTAGCTGCTGCGTTAGTGTGTTGTGGCCTGTTTTACTTTGTCAGTCAGAACTTACACAATGTGTCGCTGGGTTGATCGGTAGATTTTACATCCGGTTGATTTTTCTTATATCAACCACTAATGATTTAAGTTCATCCATTATTCGAACACACACACACACACAAATATGCACGCGCAGAAATATCACCGATTTTCTTTTAGACGAAGGTGGATTAGGGAATACATTGTGTGATTCTTGAAATATTACTCCCATTTCGGAGTTTAGATATAGCTGTAAAATTATTTATTTAGGCAAATACGATAATGGGTGAAATATCGAGCGTTGTTCTAATTCGTTTATTAGTTTGAAAATTTTAATATCTAATAATTTAATTTGTTGTTTGTGATTTTGCTTTATTGGTGAATGTTATTTATAAGTCATGGTTCTAACATTTCCTTTTAGCATTCTAGATTCTGTGGTATGTTTACTTTCAAAATGTCAGGTATAGATAAAGGAATAAATATCACGCACGTGCGAACACACACACACACACACACACACACACGGACATTTAAACAACCCTGGTGACGATCGGTGAACGTAAACAAAATACAGAAAGGTAATGACTCAATTATTCCAACTGATGCACGGATGTAAGTTACCCGACTGCACGAAAAACCTTTTTTTGGGGGGGGGGCTAAAATGTAAACAAATGTTTCCATAGCTTGTCGAAATCTGGCTTAATTACCATTGGATAGCCCAAAAGAACTTACATAACTGTTGTTGGTTTTTTGACGCATCAATCATTTTGTTCTTCAGAGTGGGAGAAAATGTTGCCGCTATGGATGCCGATTCTGGTGTAAAAAGTATTTTTGGGAAGGTAAGCACAAAATGATAATGACACTCCATTCTGTCTACAGATAAGTTATTGTGATGGTGAAGTTTAATCTGACGATAAAATTAAAATCGGCTTTACAAAAACAAGTTGGACGTTAACGTTGAACTCATGGAAAGGGGTCACTCCTAGATAGACAGAAGAAAAAACAAATGAGCGAGCAGATGAATAATCTGAGATGACGCAGTAGTCTGGAAATATCAAAATTCACATGCACACGCGCACACACACACACACACACACATATATATATATATATATATATATATATATATAGAGAGAGAGAGAGAGAGAGAGAGAGAGCACATATCTATAATACTAAGCAGCAAAGTGAATCAAACGCTTTCTCATTCCAACGAACAGGTCAAGAACTGACAACATCCGATGGAGGTTACTCTCAGGAACAACTTGATCTCATGCCGTCAAATAAACGATTCCTGGTCAAATATCGTCGTCTGATCGGCTTCGCAATCCCGGTCACCATCTGGCATTTCTTCTGGTGGGCTTTGTTCTTCGATAGAGGCTTCTGGAAAGAGCAGTACTTCCCGACGAAGTACCATCTCAGCATCACAATGATAGCTGGAGGCACCGTAGCGGGTAGGTACTCAGGCCATTCGGATGATTAGCTGTTTTCAGATCTCCCTCGACTGGGACTAACGCCATTGTTGATAACGGCAGTAATTAATATCTATACTCGTCACCAAATGTTAGCCATCGCCCATACATCTTAGTGTTATTTGCAAATCCGTATCTAGCATTCACCGATAGCGTTAAATGTAACATTTCAACAGACAAATTTCAGTTTAGTGAAGATGTAATTGTATATAAAACATCATTCAGATCTTGAAGAAAAAGCACTTACTATAATAATATTAATAATAATGTAATAAGGTAGATTTAATCAAATCGAAAAGGCTTAAATAATAAAATGGTCGTACTAGGTTATTAATAGTGTTTATTAATATTAATCGAATTATGAAGTAAGATCGAAAAGCATAGTTCATTAACACTTCTTTTTACTTCTGAAGCAACTGTCAGAATATGATGTATTTCAACGTCTTTATATATATATATATATATATATATATAAAGTGATGCCTAACTTTTGGCCATACGTATATATTTTATTATAGGAATGACAAGTGTTGGTGGAGGTGCCGTTGCCTTTCCTGTTTTAACGTTAGTCCTTCGCGTCCCGCCGGACATTGCCAGAGATGTGGCTCTCATGATACAATCATCGGGGATGACGGCCGCCTCATTTTCAATATTCTTCATGCGAGTCTGCGTCGAATGGCACGCCTTAATCCTGTGTACCGTCGGCTCGTTGGCCGGCATCATCTTCGGCCTACACGTCGTCGATCCAGCCATGTCGTCGTCGCTGAAGAAGTTGACCTTCGTCTCTATCTGGCTGTCGTTTGCCATCGTCCTGCTAATATTAAACAGGACTCACAAACGCCGCACGTTCAACGGCATACCGGCGTTTGGGGCTTGGAAGGGCGCCGTGCTCGTCATCGGCGGTTTTGTTGGCGGGATCTTCACGGCGTTCGCCGGCACCGGCCTGGATATATGCGCCTTCATGGTTCTGACGCTGCTCTTCCGGATCTCCGAGAAGGTGGCCACGCCGACCACCGTGATCCTGATGGCCTTCAATTCGCTAATCGCGCTCTATTGGAGAGCCAACATGCTCCAGGCAGTCACCGACACGGCCTGGCAGTACATCGCCGTCACATTTCCGGTGGTGACCATCATGGCGCCAGTAGGTTCCATCATCGGCACGCACTTCCACCGGCTCGTTCTCGCCGCCCTCGTCATCATCCTCAACGTTACGTCCTACATCCTGGCATTCGTCATCGTCCGGCCTCTGACCTTTCCGGTGGTCGGCACCAGCATAGGAATTATGGTTGGCTGTTTCCTAGTCTTCATCGCGATGACGTATGCTGGACAGAAATTACTCGACAGGTACGAAAGTTCGGAGGATCCCAACGGAGACAAGGAACGACGAATAGCGATACTTTCTAAAATATTTGACGAAAGTCACATTAATCTGGGCTATCGAAGAGATAACTCTTCATTGGAGCTCTAAGCGCAAATGAGTACACATCACACTCTCAGCGAATTATATCGTTATACTGTCGTATCAATTGTATGCAACGTATTAGATAAACATATAAGCATCACTTGAACTTTACGGTTTCTTTTCTCATATAGCAAAGAGGGAATTATGAATATCGAAAGTTTTATCTAAAAATCAAACGCATACATAACTTATCATAAATATTTGTAATATTAATGAACATTGGTATTATATATATATTATATATATATATATATATATATATATATATATATATATATGGCACGCCTTAATCATATATATATATATATATATATATATATATATATAAAAGGGTGCCTGCGTGGTCTAGCGGTAGCGTGTTGGACTACAGATCAGTACCACCCATGTTCGAATCTCGACGTGGGCATATCCTGAAGGTAGTCTTTGACTTCGCCTCAATACATTTGGAGGTCGCTCGGCCCTTGGCATGTGCACAAAAGTGGCCGTAAAACATCAATCATATATATATATATATATATATATATAGAGAGAGAGAGAGAGAGAGAGAGAGAGAGAAAAGGGAAAAACATTCAATTCTCTACTTCGCTATATCACGTTGTCATCCCACATACAGGTATCAGGCGGAGTCGAGTCATGACCAAGGAGATCTATAAGATAACAATAGGTGATTAACAGATGTTTATTTATCCAGTATCAGGACAAATCCCAAATAAACGCCTGCATGTAGTCGGTGGTGAGAATATAATCCGAAGAAGTCAAGTATTTCAGACCCAGATCATTGTCCACCAATACATTAATGTTTTGGGGTTTGGATGCAAATCCTATTCTTTCATACAATTCTAAAGTAGATAAATGTATATCTGCAGTCAAACAATTATATATATATATGTGTGTGTGTGTGTGTGTGTGTGTGTTCATGTACGCTAGATAAAAAGGATGCACACAGCAGCAAACCTATGTATTAGGCAATCGTATTGTAAAAAACGTCACTATTTACAAATGTACTTGAACACGCCAGAAAAGGGTCATATAGTACTGCTACCAGTTAATTCATGTCACAACTAGGTGACCCTATAACATACAATACATACTAATAGGGTCTCTCTTTGTTCACTTTTATAGAAAAGTGCCACTGTGTAGTACTCGGAATGTGTCATGCAACAGGCGATCTGTGCCACATTAAGATTGAAAACAAACCACTCGCATTATTCACTGCGCATCGTTGATGGAAATGATCGAGGAGTGAATAACCCCCCCCCCCCAACCCCCCCCCCACACACACACACAATGGTGTAAAAACTTTATGTAAAAAGATCAATATAAAATGATAAAAACGGTTATTTTTCCACATTCTGTTTGGAAATATTCCACTTTATATTGAGCTCTTAAATGTACCCGCAGCATTTACATGTAAATAGAAGTCGTTTTAATGCACGTGTTATTGTTTATAATCAGAGCAGCCCGGTGAATTAGGCAGTTCATTTCCGTGTCGTCTCTTAAGAAATTGTTTTATGGAGGTAACCACACACACACACACACACACACACACACTATAGAATTCTAGGCAGCAATTCTATTTATTCATTTGCGCGTTCCTTCACACACAGAAGACGGAAGACTCGGTGTATTTTGTTGCTACGTCTAGGTTTATTTCCAATATACAAAAAAATTCACCCGGTAACATGCGTCGCTATATCTAGCTGCGAGAGACACTGCTCCATTCACTTTTCTATTCACTGCTTATTCGCCGTCTCACACGAGTCTTGTTTGTTTGTTTTGTTGTTCGGGGAGAATCCCCTGGCTGTCGCTTAATCAGCAAAGCCTCTATGTTGGAGTGGTTGAGAAACACCCTCCCCACCACCACTCACAGGGGAGCAGTACGGAAAGATGGAGCCGAAATACCCCGAGGGTGGTCACTGCCAGAGTGTTTTAGGTCCTCAGGGGGTTTTTAACGTCCCCCCTTTATTTTAAATAATTCAGTGGAGACGGCAGCGCCATTTAACGTGGTCAGCCACCCACGATGTAGTGAGCCGAGAAATTAATCCCTGGAAAAGTTTCGACCTCTTACGGGGTTCGAACCTGCGACCGTTGGCAGCAAGTGCCGGGTGCTTAACCGCTAGGCCACCGGAGCTCACTGTCACACGAGTCAATCGCTACTGGCTTATATAGCCATTCCCGAACCGGAGATACAACTCAGCAAGATACTTGCGGCCAGGCATCAATTATCTAATCGTATCAGTATTTAATTGATAACTCTAAAGATAATTTGTTTCCAATTGACTTAGTGTTAACTTTTCATATCGGTGCATGTCCACTTATATAAATCTAACCCTATCTCGTTTGGATTTCATGTCGCCGTTTTATCGTTTATTCATTATTCCCAGCAATCTGTCACTATCTTTATAAGTCGTTGTTTTTCCATCAATGTTAAATTTATTAGTTATTTCCAAGTAGTATGATGCTTGCCGCTTGCTGTATCACGCTGCGTGATTTTCCGGGAGTTGTGGGGAGCCTGCCTATCAACGGTTCAATAAACGCTAACGGCTTGGTAATAGCTGAGGTTTACAAACCGGGCAAATCGGTATACTTTACAACACGTGTATGCGAGATAGTTGTCGCGTGCGAAAAGCGGATTAGCCGATACCTACAGGCTGACGAGTCCGGACACATGGATAGGTCTATATAGGTCTGGATATATGGAGGCGTAGAGCATTTTACATTTAGATTGAAGTATGTCTAGTTTTATTTATGTATAGATTAATAGAGATATAGGTTTCAAATTATGTTTAGAGGTGGATGTTTTGAGTCGGTGCCAATATGTGTGTATCCTAAACACACACACAGGCACGCACGCACACACATCAAACAAACACCAACAAAGTAAATATTACAACAACAAAAGGGTGAAAATACACACAGAAGTAATTAATTTGGCTAACTGTGCTAATACCAGTGCATGCATTTATTTATCTTAATAGGTGTGCATGCATTCTCATATGCAGGTATATCTATAGGTTTACGTGTGTGAATCCGTATCTGGATGCGTGCACACAAACTCCCAGTTATAATATTATTACTGCACTGCAGATTAATCACTCACAATAAGCGGCCTTGTGAACCTCGTTCTTGTATAGACCATACTGGATAGTTTTGTCCCTGATGGCCGCCCATGACATGACTTCCGATGTCATATAGACGCCTATATCACCTGGACTATTAATGGTGATACATCCACCTAATTTATCTACTCGTTCTTGCATCAAATCCATCACCACTTTAGCAGCCTCCTGGGGAGAGTTGCCTAAAACAAATAATGAAAACTGTCAACATACACACACACACACGCACACACACGCACACACGAGAGAAAGAGAGAGAGAGAATATCATATAGCATACCACTACTGATGACAACAGACTAGAAAAAGACATAAAGAGAAATAGCTATTTCTCACCATTTTCCATTAACACTGCAGCATGTTTAGCTGAGCACATTTTAACAAAGGCCTCTCTGTGGCCGGTCGTAGATACGGCTCCAGCACGGTTATCAGCATAGCCACCGCTACCTTTAACATATACAATAAACAACTATTAGACGGAATGAGATGTAAAATCGTGTAGAAACTTATAGGAAATAGGTAACACAAAACAGACTTATAGGTAGGTGTGTGTGTGTTGAAGCATTGCTTATATAATGCATCCTCCCTATGATTAATACATGCATGCATGCGTGTGTGTGTGTGTGTGTGTGTGTGTGTGTGTGTGTGTGTGTGTGTGTGTGTGGTGTCAGACGGAGATATGTTACTGATTCAATGATGTTTGTCATTTATGTGCCAATGTTGAGATAGGAAAGTATATCTTAATCTAATCTGATCAGACCTTTATATAAGAGATGATGCTGATTGATGTTTTATGGCCACTTTAGTGCAAATTGTAAGCTAAATAGGTCGAGTGACCTCCAAAGGTAATGAATCGAAGTTAGACAAAGGAGGCACCCTTATATATGATATGAACCGTAAGAGGTCGAAACTTTTCCAAGGATTAATTTATCGGCTCACTACATCGTGGGTGGCTGACCATGTTAAATGGCGCTGCCGTCTCCACTGAATTATATAAAATAAAGGGGGGACGTTAAAAACCCCTTGAGGACGTAAAACACTCTGGCAGTGACCACCCTCAGGGTATTTCGGCTCCATCTTTCCGTACTGCTCCCCTGTGAGTGGTTGGGGAGGAGGTTTCTCAACCACTCCAACATAGAGGCTGTGCTGATTAGGCGACAGCCTGGGGATTCTCCCCGAACAACAAAACCTAGAGAGAGAGAGAGTAGGCTGTGCTGAATAAGCGACAGCCTGGGGATTCTCCCCGAAAAACAAATCAGAGAGAGAGAGGGCGAGCAAGCATGCGTAAAAGCACACAAACGCAGTATATTTATTTTGAATTTTTTATGTTGAATAGTAAAGTTACTTCCTCGAGAACAACCATATTGAAATGTGTGGATTAAAAAAGAGTCTACGGTCTTTATTGCCTTTATTTTCAGGTCAATTAGAAACTGTGGCACGTAGATTAACATCTAATTATACATCAATGGTGTCGGGACATGGAGAAGCAGATTATCCGTGGCTTTAACTCCGTCCATAAACTCACTGATTGGACGAATTCTAACATTTCATGAGTGACGGCCAATTTTTGGAACTATCAGTACATAGTATGGCCATTGTTGGTTTGTAATATTCGGTTGATGAACAAAAAAGAAAAAAAAACTAATAGACTATTTTCGTGATGGTTTCATTAGGGAAAATACCGGCTGTGAAAGAAAACGACTAATTTAGAGAAACGATCAATCTCTATCAGCGGCCCTGATATTTTCCAGGACCTGGAAAATTAATTTGTTATTTTCCCGGTTTTCCAGGATGCGTGGGAACCATGTGTTTTAGATCTAAGCAACGCACTTGACACAACAGACAGTGACAAATACTATCTTAACGGATGGCACCAGATATTTGTATGGTATCCATACCAGCAACGTACACGTTACATCAAAGTGTCATTTATTTTAACTTAACCTTCTATTAACGCCAGCTTCAACTACACGAACTTCAATACAGTTACAACGACGTCGGACCAATATCTTTGGATTTCAGGATTTTTAAGTTACCTCGTTTTGGCCGAGTATAAAGCTACACGGTTTGTAACCGAGAACTAGCAGCAGGTGCTCGCGGTGTTGATTATCTTGGTACCAAAGGAATGAAAAACGATACCAGGCGATTGAACGGTACAATTTCGATCACCACAGGTCGGTGGATTGATTGATTGATTGATTGATTGATGTCTTACGGCCACTTTTGTGCACAAGGTATGCTAAATGGGCCGAGCGACCTCCAAAGATAATGAGACGAAGTGAAAGACGAAACAACCTTCAGATATGCTCACGCCGGGATTCGAACACGGGTGGTAGTGATCTGTGGTTCAACACGCTACCGCTAGACCATGGAGGCGCCACACACAGGTCGGTGGAGCGTCGGGTTTTATATCAGTACCAGTCTTGAACAATATTTCAGACACTGTTATATCTTGGACTGAGCATAGCTTACACGAATACAACCAGATCCAGGGAAAGTGTATATTCGGCAGAACGTAAACCCATGAACTATTTAATTACAAGAATGGATGGATGAATGTTGTTTAACGACACATCGGAACAATTTAGGCCATTCAGTGTCCTAGAAAATATATATATATATATATATATATATATATACAAGAATAATATACATATATATATATATATATATATATATATACTTTCCACACAAAAAACTGTCAATATTTATATTTTATAGTCAATTTTGCGCAGTTGTGAGGCTATATTGTTTGAGAAAGATATGTGTATTGAGTGTTATATGAAATATTCAATATCCCGCAGACAGGTTAGGATTTGAACCCCGGTTGTTAAAGATGAAATGTTTATCAATATCAAATGGACGCGACATATTTAGATCACATGAGAGAAGATACCCAGAACACTCATTAACGTGTATTTGAAGGTAATTAGGTGCCATTTTAGGGAGACTCAGCAACATGGACTTCATCTGTATTGAGGGATTTCTAATCGATTTATTTCTACAGTCTGACATCTAGAAATACACTATTACGTAGACAAGATAATTGTTATTCGGTGCGAAATAACTCAACTTGATACGGATGCAATAAACCTGGTTTATATAGCAACACACGTTAAAAAGTGGTCTTATGTTGCTGTTCGTTTTCGCGGATTATCCTTTAGTAAATTATGGTGATAGCGCATATAGCGAGGCCAGAGTGAATTCAAGTGATTGACTAGCTAGTTCTGGCGACAGTCCCGACCATAAAATGTTAATATGTTTTCAATTTCTATTTACCAAATTTTACGCCTTTTTAGCATTTATCCCTCTTTTCATTAAACATAGACTATAATAACCCCACGAAAAGAAATGCAGTAAGCATTCCCAATACATGGTAGCCACAGGATTTCAAAAATGAAATCCACCCCTAATAGCATAAATTTGGACCGAAGGCATAAACATGCCCTGTGTTTCCGCTGTATTTTTCCAAATGTTTAAATTCCCTGTGTTTACCCTGAATTTTCCCTGTGTTGTGGGTACCCTGCAATACTACATACATTGATTTATCCGGAAAGCACAAACTAGCGGCCAAACAGGTATCCATGTCGTGTACCGGAGACTTGACACTAACCTACCACTGGACTGTCTCCTACACGACCACACATCTTACCACTGATACCTCCCGTAGATGTGGCATGAGCTACGTTACCATGACAATCGACTGCCACAGCACCAACTGTGTCGTGTTCATGGTCTTTGTTGGGCGGATTACTTGTCGAAGCCTCGTCGATGTAAAGTGTGATTCTGAAAGAGGCGACATTTCTAATAGGCTTTATTGGTTCATGAAAAATTAAACAACCATTTAAAGCATCTACATTAACACACACACACACACACACACATATATATATCCAACATATGGAGACATTAGAAGTAAGTATTTAATTACAAAGGGAATTCGTTCAGGCCAGACAATATCCAATATACATGGCCGCCCTTTACGGTTAAGTTTGTTAAACGCAACAATTCAAAAAATTATTAGGAAGGAAACTTACAACTTCTCATAGAATTCTTTATTTACAGAAGGTTTAAAATCCGGGATTAACCGTAATGTTTCCACCGCCTTTGGTGTAACAAGATCCTCGATGCTGACAATTTCAAAACCTTCTCGCTCTGCGAACAATCTGGCCGACTCGGCACACAACATCGTGTGAGTGGTCTGGGGGGGAAAAACGAACATCACTGAATGTTTACATAGATCGAAGTATCTCGTTGTAATTGTTTCCTGTCGTTTATATTTGTCCATATATAACCTAAGCATTATTGTATGCCATCAGCCACCTCGTAACACACGACAACTGCTCTTATTTTCCGAAGGTTTCACCGGTACAACCATTGTTTATGTTTTCTCATATAGCATACATTTACAATCATGTGTTCATAAAGGCAGTATCTGCACATTTATATATTAGTACATTAGCATAATTGGTTTATATATATATATATATATATATATATATATATAGAGAGAGAGAGAGGGGGGGGGGAAGTCCCTTAATATAATAAATATATTAAGAAAATTCGGGTTCTCAGTCAATTCGTTGCATTACTGAGCCTATGCTTTATAACAATGTTGGTGAAGCTATGTGATTTGGTGGACTAGCAATATGTTTTCCAGTGCACGGAGTACTGGAACCTTGTATGTATACAATAATATTACCGCATTTACATACTGTACTTGCATAGGCACGTACTGTATCAATAACACCATAAAGGGGACAGCTGTACATGTAAACAGTAAGTACAGGTGTTATAAATTGTCGTTCGACATGTAATAAATGAGACAAGGTATCTGATGCTGTTAATGATATGGAGCAGGGCATACCACTTACTCTCGAGATCCACTTGACCTGCGGGACAAGTGCTGCAAACTTTTACTTGTCCCATCTGAAATTTACTTGTCCCAACAAACCTCCACATAATCACCGAATTACGCGAAGTTACAATTTATTAGCAGCGTTGAATAAAGAATGCTGTTTTTGTGAAACACAAGCACATGGGGGCAAATCGGATGTAAACACAAGCACATGGACTGAAACTTCCGTGACCAGGTGACATTAACGAGCCAACCACGATCAACTTTACGCTGGCTAAACAACCGCAGACATTGATAACGCATGCGCAGTTGGTTTCAGTCTTTTAGCAAACTTCCGGACGGTGATCTGGGGGAAATGACACGTAAATTGAAATGTCAAGAAATGACGAATAAACAGTTGTTTTCGATATGCTTCAGTTTACTTGTCCTGTCGGGCAAGTACTTGGGATGATCTACTTGTCCTGCATGCAAAACCATTTGTCCAGGACAAGCGTTAATGTCCTGCCCTGTGAATCCTGATGATCTTATCGTTACGATAACTTGCCTGATGAGATGCGATTCCCTTTGGAAGTTCAATCCTTACAGACAAAAATAAGATGAATGAGTGGGGATTCCTCTTTGTGAGTTTTTGAATTGTGAATCCTATTTGCTCTTTCAAGCCGAGTCTTTCTGGAGAATGGGGGGGGGGGGGTATCTACCAATTTGTTCCAAATAAGAAAATAGTTGGAATGCTGCAGAATTCTCCAAAGAATGCTTGTAATGTATTAACACTTCCGTTAACTAACATTGGACATCTTATGTGATTTAAATATATATAACGGGTTAGCCATGCGAACAGAGCTACAAATAACTGACCGACATTTGCCGATCAGCCAATCTTAGACAGGATAACGTATAAGAACGTACACATACTTACGGCCACATCTTACAGAAGCAATTAAGTTTCAGCTGAAGTTATTCACGCAAGAAATACAGGTCAGTAGACCTTTCCCAACTCACGTTCGCCATTAAAAGCGAGAGCCAGAGGAACTACGAATACACGGTAAACGACAGACTGAAACAACACTTTGATGTGGGACTTTAAGCTGATAAAATGACATTTCGCTTACGAGAGGTACTTGCAATACCCATAATATTCGTTTAACGACAAGTCTAATTCACAAGCAAGAGCAAAGATATGACTACCGAGCTATTAATATAAGACAGGTGATATCTGGTTCAGACAGAACTCGTACATGTTTAGATAAAAATGTATTAACAAATGTATTTACAAAACGCTTGCCTTGTTTTATATTGTTATGTATAAGCAACATAAACCTAATAAATAACTAGATCCACATTATATATTAAGGAGCCAGCTAACTATTATCACTGAATACGTTAAAACAACATTTATTGCATTGTATCAGTTTGGTATAGTACGAGTGACAATAACAACAATAATATATTTTATTATATATTTTTTTATCATAAAGGTTCGTGCAAGTCGAATTAAAATAAACATTATGACAGAATCACCAGCATTTAATCGCCTAGTTTTTTTAATTATTGGGTAATAAATGTAAGAATCAATATAAGAGATGGGCCCATTAGATCATTGCTTACCGACTCTGAAGCACTATTCTTTTTGTAGTCATGTAGTTTTCTATGCTTTACAAGTGGCGTCTACATAAAAAAATTATTATTTACTGTTTAAATGTCTATTAAATGCCGAGAATAAATTAGTATGGCCAACCAATCTTATGGTAATTTGAGTAGATCCATCATATACTCCAACTATAACCCAATGTTGAGCTGAAGTATTCTACTTGACAAGTGACCCAGAAATAGTATGCGGTGTGCTTTAGAGAGATTAGTTTAGTAAGAAGTATGTTTTTTGGTAATCTGAGCAAAGGGAGGGGGGGGGGTTCTTCTCTGGTATTGGATTCACCAGGTGATATTGATCGAGTGATGGCTCTCTATGATGGTACTTTGAGGGACATTGTCATTTACCCCTAAGAACAAAAAGAATATTAAGAAGATCGTTACTTCCACGTTATAGTAAAGACATCCACGCGGCCAAAAAACACAGAAGGTATTATGAACCTCAATGGATGAAGATCAGTTTGTATGTTCAATACCAAATGTTCATGGTTAGTAAAATTCAAGTTATGATTGTAACGATTGTCATTGTAACTGCAATATATATATATATATATATATATATATAACAACAAATGTATATTTACTTTCTGAAACATTATCTTTTCCTAGATCCGTGAAAATAGCCCTTATAATACCATTAATAAACAAAAATTATTCAAATAAATTACAGGCCTCTGTCTAAAGCTTATAGAAAGGACAGTTACTTTCTGTCTAAACAAATATTTATTCAATGATAATTTTAATGACTTTTGACAAGTAGCCTTGGTTTGAACAAAATATTATAGTATGATGTTAACCGATGTAGGTAAGCCAGTATTATTAGACCTATCTGCTACGTTTGATACAGTTGTCTATAATGTTATTTTCTCTAGGTTGGAAGACGATCTTCGTTTATCAGGTGGAGCACTGGAATAGTTGCAATCCTATTTGGAACAATGGTCCCAGGGAGTATCTGTTCATGGTATTTTGTCTAGAGTTCTGTCACTGTTATCTGGTGTACCACAAGGTTCACTTCTTGCTTCTTTGGTTTTTCACAATGAACACATGCCATCTTGGGATTAATGCAAAGGGATGTAGCATTAAATATCACTTGTATGCCGATGACACACTCTTTCTCGAATAATTTAGAACATTGCATTCAAATGCATGACACAAATCTTATTAAATAATTAATCAAATGTAATCTATTTGGCTTCACCAGATTATGTTTAATCAGGGGGCCCGTAGGGGATTCAAAATCAAATTCCCTGTATTTTCCCTGATTCACAACATAAATTCCGTGATGGCATATAGCTGTGAACCGTGTTTAATTATTTAGTATTACTACATCACCTTGGACAAACATCGTCTCCACACCTCACAAGGTCAACTCAAACATCCGTCAAAACATCTTTAAACTCAACAGGTTGAAGATGAGACCTGACTTTAAGTCTTCAACTGTCTTTCATTCTTTGTCTATTTCTTTGTGTATAGCATCACCATTCTCCTTTAAAGCCACAGACTGAGTTTGAGAAGGCATACTCTTGACTTCTTTGATCCATCCACAGTAATTTGGATGAGTCAGTCGGCTCTTGTTAAATACAGATAACATTTTCACATTTAAATTCACAGACGCGTGCAAAATTCTCTCATGCAGTCACCAAAGTTAGTATTTTATGCACCAACACTTGGATTAGAGAGATAGATATTAAGCTGAAAACAAAATATTGATCAGGAATGGAAGGATTGTTGATGGTTTGTATATAATAAGCCGAACACCAATCCAACAACCCAAATTGTGAGCTCTGGGATAACAGTTGCTCAACCCTCTTTTGAGTTCTGGTGAATAGTGAGCTAAAATTAGGCATGAGAAGGTTAAATAATCCTAAATATTATTTCTTTTAACCGACAATCAAGATATTTACTATCAAACTACTCTTCATAAATATTCATAAAACTGATACAATAAATCACGGTACACAGCACAGAAAGACCATAAACAGAATCATGCGCAAAGATAATGAAATCAAGTCATCAAGATACTTGGCAATGTCTGTCCTCGGTGAAATTCCCTGATATTTTCTCCTCATTTTAAAATTCCCTGATATTTCCTGAACTGGCAGCTAAAAATTCAAATTCCCTGAATTTTCAGTGCGGGGAATCGTTTTACCCATTTCCCCTGTTTTCCAGTGTCCGTGGTTAATGTATAACAATACCATTAAATCGTCAATTACCTTTTTAATGAATCTTCCATTATCATCTTAATGTCTCAGTAAAATATGTATCATTTTTCACAACTGAATTAATATATATGAATATGTCACATCGTTGTTACTGTCACATCCACTAACATAAAACAGTATTGTTACGGGGATCCAAGCCTTTGTTTAATCTGATCCAGAGTATCAAACTTCCCATTATATAGCTTACTTGATTATAATATCAATCACCTTCAGGCATTTTGTGATGGTGCAACTTCCATGGTGCCAGATACTCAAACATATAATCACATTACCGCATTCCTTAAAAGGTGACATTACGTACCTGTTTCAAGACTTTTCTCACAACTTATAAATCTTATCAATGCTGTGGCACCTTAATACCTGTGTGAACTTGTGTCCAATCATCTTGGAAACTTAGATCACCCGATCAGATACAATCACAGACAATTGTGCAATTAGTGTACCAGTCCTGACTTTATGGAATAGATTACCAGAGGATATTATATTCTCTGAAGTGATTTGTAATATATATATATATATATATATATATATATATATATGTGTGTGTGTGTGTGTTATCTCTTGCTAAAATTTTAATCTGATCAAAAAAACTCATCTATATAAGGCTGCTTTCACCAATAAATAATCTTGCTCATTCAAATTTCTTACTGGCTTTTTACGAACTTCTTCTTTGGTAATTACTGTACCATGCCTTTGAATATCTTTTGCTAGTAAGGTGACTTCATTAAACCAGCATCCTTTATTGTACCAACTGGAATAGGAGTGTGTATTTAGCAAGTGCAGCATACTTTGTGGAGATGTTCCCATTTAAACAAAGTGAATGTTGACTGAAGAAAGGCTTTACATCTGTGTGGATATAATAAAATGACTACTGGGATATTATGTGCTTCACTTTGATGAAAATATTATCCGAATATTCAGGGTCATTTTAATTTATACCAGAACCAATATAACAAAATTAATAAAACTGGATACATTTTTGTTTAAGCTTTTGGAAACACATAATACAATATTACAATGTTAATTTTAAAAATATATAAAACCAAACAAACCATCTTACATGTGATGCTCTGGGGTGAGCATGCAATTACATGTCAAATATGCTATATCTAAGCTCTCAATTACAAAGACTGGGTGCACACATTACAGTGAGCTATAATAAGCTATGCTTCCTTTTTATTATTAGGTGCACATATAACAGTATTTCTGGATGAAGATACATACATACTGAACTACAGCAAGCATAATTATCAATATTATAAAATGTGTTTCCAAACAAATCTTACTTAGTATCAATGAATTTATCAACTGATACTAAATTTTCTAGATAAATTCTAGATTAAAATATGCTACTGTTTTTTTTTTAATTTGTTTCTAGAAATTGACAGAAGATCAGCAGCCAATGACTTGTGAACCTGCACCTGTCCGCATATGCCAACACTTGCAACAGTATTACTTAATACTGTTTTATAATTCTTTCCATTACTTCGTCGTTCCTTTGCATCAATTTCCAACCATTTGTTCAGCTAGTCTCATAACCTTTTCAAATATTCCATCACACAACCCTTAAAATAAGGCTTGTCTAATCCAGAGACCATGAGCCAAAAGGCCCCCCCCCCTCCCCCCAACCCCCATGCATTTATAAGCTAATTCCTTTTACTGTAATAAAACAAAATAGCATGGACAGGTGTATGTTTTTGTTACATATTCTCTGGCATTATCTATCCACACACCATGTTCTGTCCTACAGGAATCAGATGTCACATTAAGGGCCACTCTATGATTCTTCAATCCACTCAACATTTTATCAAAATGCATCACCAGGTAGTTATTAGTTTGGGCTGACTATAGTGGTCCAAAACTTAACATTTTACGGTCAGTTCCAAGATAAAATTGCCTAAATACTTTCACCATAAGTAGTTTTCTTGTTTTTCTACCTTCAATTATTAACCTGAATTCAATTTTATATTTTCTGCCTGAAGTGATTTGAAATATATGCCAAGGCCCATTCTATGACAAAGTTAAACAATAATGTCTTGAAACAATGCTCATACAGATTATAAATGTCAATGGATATTATTAAATGTATTATTATTATTATTATTATTATTATTATTACCTTATCCATGACAGCTCTGGCCACTTGTACCGGATTTCTGACATTTGGGATGCAGGCAACAGCTCCTGTATTTAAACTGGCACCATCCATGACAGAGGCATCCATTTCAATCGTGCATTCATTAGTCAAGCAGGCTCCATAACCTTATTGGGCCCAAGAAAGGTCAAATGATACGTATTCTTATTCTTTAACTCTAGCACAATTGTAATAGCTGTAATCTTAAATTGCAGAGACTGCAGAATGTATTATTTATAATTTTATATAATAATAATAATAATGCTTAATTTCTTCAAATTTTTAAACTCAAACACAATTCCAGTTTTCACCTATAAAGACAAATTTTAATTCTGTTTAGCAGTTTAAGGGATATTCATTAATGACCACTGATTTCATTTGTCACAAAATAATATCAACACAACACAGATAAATAATAACTGAAACTCTTTTTCAAATATACCCAGTGTTATAAAATTGCAACTATAACCAACTGTTATAATTATAACGAAAAAAAGCACAAAAATTCAATAACAATTAGTTATGTTACTTAAATTTAAATGATACTAAATTTTACTAATTCAAACAGAATAAAATGATAAATAATTGTACCCAAGTAGACAAAAATTGCTACCTGCATTAAATAGTGGGTTGTCCTCCATGTAGGCTACAGCTGCTTGTACAGCATCTACAGCAGTACCCCTATGCTGCAGCACTTTGTATCCAGCTTTAGCAGCCTTTTTTACAGCATCTAGTTTAGCTGCACTGTGCTCTGGACTATCAAACAAGGCGGCGTATGAACCAGCACCACCCTGTACCAATATCCCTCGTATTCTGCCCATGTCCAACATCTGTGTAAAAATAAAGCTTAATACAAATGCTAGTTGTTAAAAAAAACATAAATTGGTGGAGCTAAATATGTCCCAATATTTTAAATTCAAACAAAGGAGATGGGGCAATTTTTATGCATATACATTATTTTTATTTCTCCTGGTTTGATATGAAAACATGAATATTTGATAAAGTTATGAAGAAGTATCCTCTTAAACTGCCTTAATGACTTGAATTGGGATTTTCTTGACATATCTTAAAAAGGTATCACGAAATATTCTTTAAAAGGGCTTAAAATGACTCAAACTTGAATTAGCATTTTGGGGACAAATCAAGAAAAAAAAACACATCTTAACCCATCAATCATTACCAACTGACATTTGGTTCAGTAATAAATTCTATTACAAACACTAGAAAATCCTCAAATAATAATAATAGAAAATAACAATTCCAAAATAAAACTCAAACACTACAGCAGCCACACTAAGATGTGGAGAATAATAACATGGAATATTTGTGATTCAGTTGTTATTGAATGGAATTTTTTTTTAATTGATCATTTACAAGCAAAGCACAAAGAATAACTGAATTATAAGTTATATATATTACAATGACAATTTATCAAGTATGCTGTACAATAGTTTACAAATAATAAAACTCTATTCTCTCATTGACATAAGAACTCTTGTTGTTGTAGTACACATTGTTATACTAAAGGCCATAACTCAGGGAAAGTGTCATAAATCTCAATGCATGTTTTTCTTCTACTTTCTGGTAGCTTAAGCTTATGAATAACATAATTAAGATCTGGCACACTTTATGCATAATTAACATCTAAATGCAGAAATTAAGTTTTAAAAAGAAAATTAATATAGTTAGTTAATACAAAAATCAACAAGTTGAAAATTGACAGTAATCACTTTTCTGTGGCTTCATCCAAGCCACCGACAGGATTTCAGAAATAAAACTTCCCGTATTTGCATGTCTTTCAGATTTCACTCATAATGCAGACTAAATTCCTCCTCTTGATCCTATCAGTCAGACATTTTATGTTAAAAAAATAATACAAATGAATTATCTGTCTACGTATCCCCCTAATATTGGGTATAATTATATTTTTGCAGGTACAGATTCCAGTACAGTAAATGGAAACATACATATATAACAAACAGACTCAGAAATATTTAGGATATTTTTTTTCTTTTCTGGTCATCAGTAAACAGTCTCTAGAGCTTATGGCTAATGTTCAGTTAATTTCTTATCTAAAGGTAAACATCTTATCAATAAGCCTGTGGATGATATATTTTCTAACATTTCAATTTTGTCTGCTCCATCATTCGTCCACCTCTCGTACTGGGAGGCCAATAATATTTCAGATGGTATGGTTAATGAAAGGCAACCTCCAGGAGCAACACATCCATGGGGGTTAATATATATATATATATATACACACACACACACACAATTAGGAATACAGTATGTATATAATGGTAATTTGGAAATGAGTACATTATGTTTTGTTATGCATTACATTTATAAACTGGTATGACAAGCAAAACAAATATTTTATTTTAATTTAAACTAAATTTATGTCCTTTTTTTCTATAGAAGTGGATCCTCATTTTAATAACATCATACTAACAAAGTAACAGCATTGCACTTGGTGGAATTAAATGGAGAGCTTTGCCTGGTATTTCCAGGTTATATCAACAATACATAGTAATGACCAAGTGACATAATCTAGTCATTTAACTTATTAAATTATAAATAATACTGCATTTTATGCAAAATACTAATAGTTGCGAGAACCTCAGAACAGTGATACTTTAGATATGCTATCAACAACAGGTAAATTCACTATTATTATACTGTATAAGCTTATTCCAGGTACACAAATATAGAGAGACTGTCTGTCCTTGGTTGCTGTTTGCCCTCAAAAGGAATTTATTTATCTTTGATTAAAAGAAAACAATGCAGCTTCACACCACCCCAATCACCTCACAGCCTACACGTTGCACCCGAAGTACAGAGGGCAGACACCGGCAATGGAGCAAGAGCAACATGTGAGCACATGGCTTGCGAACCTGGTTTCATCACAAGCTTCATCAGCTTCCAAGCCAAGGCTGCTTCCTTCTCTGGCAGCTATTTCTCTGCAGAAGTGATCAGCATCTCCCCACACACCTGGTGGCAAGGTTCTGCAGTCTGTGGTATTGATCCAGCCTTTGCTGACCTGGCAAAGACTGACAACATCACCAGCATCTTTAGCATAAAGTGAGAGGGTGTTCAGTACATTCAGTTTCATACACATCAATATTAGGAATTGGCTGAGTGTCTAAAAAACAGGCATGCTTGTCTTTTGTTACTGCTGGTAAATTGTGAATACTGATTAGTCAAATTGGCTCGAGACAATCCTGTCATATTTTGTACAAAAAATCCTGAAATAAAACTAAGTTTAAGATTTATTTTTGTTTGTAGTTTGATTTAATATATACAATGTATGTCGAGCCGTGATAGTGCAGTTAGTTAAGAGCTGGGTTCGAATCTCTGTGAGCTGCAATGCTGTCATGTGGCAACTGGTTCACTATTCCATAAACAATGAGTACCTGACATGACGTGATGGCTATGTGTTTGAGTAATGCTTTGCGCCTATAATGGCAGCATGCATTGTATGCTCCCTTGGGAGTTGAGATGTGTGTTGGGTGGAAACAGGTCTGAGTCAGGGATAATAATACTGTACAGCACCTCAGAACAGGGTTACCTGGTTCTGGCGCTATATAAACATGTATTATTATATTATACAATGTACATGTTTAAAAAAAAAAAAAAAAATATATATATATATATATATATACAAAATTTATATGGCGCCCTATATAACCTGTAAGATAGTTACTTTAAGGCGCTTGACAATAAATAATTCTATGGATGTAACAGATTTACATCTTTAAAAATACATAATTCTTTCCAGCCAAATACATAATACATCAGCTAGGAAAAGCTGAAACAAAAAAAATTAGTTTTTATCTTCTTTTTGAAGGTGTCAAGGGTCTTGCACTTTCTGATGGTTACTGGAAAATTATTCCATAACGTTGCAGCAGCCTTTCTGAAACATCTATTACTGTATGTCACTCCACGTGTTGTTGGTATGGCTCTAGACTCAGACCGTAGAGACCTTGTCGGCTGATACGGCACAACAAGTTCTTCTAAGTACTGAGGGGCAGTCCCTTGAAGTCCCTTAAAAGTGTACATCAAAATCTTGTACTGTGACCTATATACAACCGGAAGCCAATGCAGGGAGTTCAAGACTGGTGTTATATGTTCTCTTTTATGAGTGCGAGTGACTAACCTGGCAGAAGAATTCTGTACTTTCTTGGAAGACCATACAGGAGATCATTGCTGTAATCTAGCAGTGACATTATCAGGATGTGTGCCAGTGTTTTGCAAGCATCAAATCTGATGTACCACCTGATATGACCAATATTACGAATTTGGTAATAACAGGCTTTGGGTATTGCATTTACTTGCCTCTCCATGGTCAGGGATGTATCAAAATATACTCCTATGTTCTTCACTGACGATGCTACAGAAACAGTATTATTACCTACCTGAAGCCATAATTCCTCATTCATCCTAACCTGATGTTTTGGGTTAAAGAAAATGAGCTCTGTCTTTTCCTCATTTAACTTAAGCATGTTTGCACTCATCCAAAGTACTGATATCAGCCAAACAAGCTTCCAATTTCTTTGCAACATCGGACCAAGTTGTTTTGGGCATGATCGCCATATAAACCTGGGTATCATCTGCATAACAGTGGTAGAGCAAATTATGTCGGCTACATATCGCAACAATCGGTTTTGAATACAAACAATACCCAAAATTCAGGCACTTACCTTCTGATGTCGTCATTCCTATGGCAACGCACTGAAATCTGTCACTCAGATAAGATAGTAATGGAATCTTCAGTGTGCTTTTGGACAGGGATAGCTTTAAGGCAATTTGAGGCAGTTTAAGGCGGTTTTATCACTTCAGGGCAGTTTATGGCCGTTTGTGGCACATGCCATGCCGAAAACAGTTTTAAGGCCACCTTAAGCCCAACCCTGATACAGCATAATTAAAATTATATTATAAAAATGCACAAAGTTGACTGTCAAAGAAGATCCAGTTTCAATTATCTGTTGGTGAAGGCAGACATATATTAGCAGACTTTTTCTTTATGATATACAGTGAATCTTCCCTGTTTCCTAAAATGAATTAGTCTCTGATCAGAAATAAATACACAGATCATATCAAAATATTAGTTGAAGACTTTTTCAAATTCCGCAACACCATTGAGCCAGAATCCCCACTTCTACTCGCACCATAATATGCTACTCTCACCAAAGTACAATGGTGCACCACGATCAGGAATACCTGTGTATTTCTAACCCAGTTCAATTTTATGATTCTAACAATTTTGCTGAGTCCGACATGTCAAATATTTAGGATAACCTATGTTAATTATGAAGAATCCCACTAGATTAGAGTCGAGTTTTCAGTATAAATAGACCCACTTATTAAATCTCAGAAAATGTTACCTTTCACCTGCATCTATTCACAGATAGGCTGGTGCTAAGGTAGCCAATGTATGGCCCTGTTCTGAGCAGGGCCAATACGATATCCATGCAGTGATGCACTTTTGGCGAGGTTGCATTTCGAATTTCCCGAACGACTTGGCAGCTTTTGATTTCAAGTAATTATGTTACTCCAAGTGTTTAGAAGTCAATTGGCACATTTTCGGCACCGATACGATATCATTAAATACCATAAATTGCTCAATTTACCTGTTCAAAAACTGTGTGGGTATGTGGACAGGCAGCCATGATAAAATAAACTTCCATTAGATATACGCATGATGACGGCATTGATTTGATTGCGCAATCCTAAATAAATACACCCTCCGAAAAAATATTTAGAGTGCATTTGTAGCACCACTTGTTCATTATTTCCATAATAAATAAAAAAAATACCGGTAATACCTCAACGATATTATGTAATTATTAAATAAACCATAAGGACAATCATAGGCGTATATTGTTAAGTTGTGCTTAAATTGTTTAAATTGTAGTATGGAACATTATTTTGCGCGACGGTGTATTCGTAGTTTGTATTTTCAGTGTCACGTGATCAAACGACAGGTGGCTAAGATGGCGAATTGTTGAGTTATTGCCTATTAAATTCGCGTTTAGTAGTGTTATGGTGAGCGATCTCGTGTACCAAAATGTCCCGCCGAATCAATGAATGTGAGCGTTATTCAAAGAACATAACTTTTAATTTCGTTGGGATCTGTAAAAAAGTCGAAGTGAAACCCCGCCAATTTAGCATAGGTAGCGGTCGAGCTCTCCTCGGGCACCAGAGAGCGGCATTCCAGCTGGTGCTAAGGTGGCCAGACATCTGACTTTGTGGCGGATTGTACGGCTTTCAGCCGGTCATACTCGATCCAGCGCTAGCTTAAGCCCGACCTGTTTTGACCCTACTTTCTCAGAAGAATGTCCAACTATATAGCGAACAGAAATCTCCTGGAGATGTCAGGTAAAATGATATAAATGCAAGAAACAAACAGTTCATGGCAGGCTACCTTTGTATTTTTGAAATTGGGTTAAAATAAATATTGCTATTCATTTATTTTACTTCTGTGTAATAATAAAAGGTGTTTCCAAATGCACTATGTGTGTGTACGCACGGTTGTTTGCGCACGTGTGTGGTAAGTTGGTAGCCTGGCTACGGCCATGTTCTCCTTTTGGGAACAGCATGTCCTCCTTTTTAGAAAATTAGAAATGGCTACCCTAGTCGGTGCAGCATAGCAATAGACGAGGAAATTAATGACTCAGTCAGGCGTTATTATAAGGAAAATAAACGTACCAAAATATGAGATCTGGGCACTTCTAAAATATTTTTATAAGTTGAACTCATAACATCATACTGTGCCAATAACAATTATTAATAAAGTTGCAATGTCACGAATGTGACTGTTAATTAATAATTGAATTAACATTCACATTCGACGATTCGTGACATTGCAACTCTATTTCAGTAGGGGAGAGGTGGGGAGGTTCGACCACATTACACTTCAATGGTTTGGTTTTGGTATACGCGATAAAGCAATCGGCAAGAACTACTTTTCTGTCGGGCCCTTAATGTTTAATGTTCCTAATAAGGCACTGATCACGTGATTTGTGACCCAATTCAATGTCGTAAACGTTATTTACATAAGCAACGTGGCGAGAGGGGAGGTTCGACCACAGTGCGGGGTGGATCGACCACACGTGGCGGGGATAATCGACCAATTTTGTTTTCTACGTGGACATCGTTTTCAACTAAAATTTGTTGTTTCTTATTATTCTTAATCTTTCAGTATTTGGTTTCTGTTCATGATTCACATATCAGCATATATATATATATATATATATATGATGAAACACCCTTCAGATATGCCCACGCCGAGATTCGAATACGGGTGGTAGTGATCTGTGGTCCAACGCCCTACCAACTAGACCACGGAGACAAAATGGAGGGGCGGATCGACCACTTTTGTTTCCCTTGTTATTTCTAAA
The DNA here is from genome assembly GCA_025642065.1 of Paralvinella palmiformis. Classification (NCBI taxonomy): domain Eukaryota; kingdom Metazoa; phylum Annelida; class Polychaeta; order Terebellida; family Alvinellidae; genus Paralvinella; species Paralvinella palmiformis. The sequence goes on from JAODUP010000395.1 coordinate 225,391, forward strand.
TTTATTGACCTAAGCTTACATAAAAGGTAAATTTTATTTCTACATACATTAATTGTTCGAAAGGATACCACACAGAAAGCTAATGAAGATCAAACACCGTGAAAATATAACACACATTGATAGGCGCGAGTTTTGCTTACAGACTTGAAATGTTGACACCTAGTGGCAAAAGTTCGAATTTGACACCCCCGCTTCCAGTCGCTAATTGTATTTTGATAGTGTATTGTTTCCAAATTGTTTCAAAGTAAACATAAAACAATTATTCAGTGATATATTATGTTACAACCTAAAACTATAGAATAGAATAGAATAGAAATTTATTTCCAACTTCCACAGTACAGACAATATATATATATATATATATATATATATATATATATATATATATATATATATATGAATGAATGAATGAATTTTATGAATGAATTTATTTTCCAATTTACACTTAATATTTTTACAATTTATATTTTATACATTAACAATTATTCATCACAATAACTTGTAACAGCCGGTATTTGTGTGTGAGCTGGTAACAAGAGATAGAACTCGTAGGTGGAAACACTTCGCCATGCGAACCGCATACTGATAAGTACATATACATGTATGTTTTGTAAAGCCTTCACGTGATAGAATCGGTACAGTCGAAGTAAGACGATATACTACAGCTAAATATGAATGACATCAATCGATACAAATATATATATATATATATATATATATATATATATATATATATATACATACATACATATATACACACACATACATACATGTGATAGGAACATGATATTAATGTTCCATTATCAAAACAAACGATTCAACCACAGCAATGTAAAAAAATTGGCATTCGGAACATTTATCGTACTCACAATGAACGGAACTCCCATATTCACTTAGAATGCAACTTTTGACGTGACGTTTAAAAGTTCCGCGTGTCAAGTGGTCCGACGTAATAAATTTTGCCCAATCATTCCAAAGAACTGGCAGGAAATAAAGAGGTTGTTTGCGCATAAATGCTGAATGACACCGTGGAGCAAACAATAATTTTGACGGTCTCGTTGGGCGCGCATTTGGTCTTTCACAGTTTACGGTGAATGTTCCGTTGAATGAAGGTGGCAGTTTGTTTAAAAGATAGTCAAACATAAATATAAGGGATTGGTACACCAATAAATCAGGAATTTTAAGTATTCCAGATGATTTAAACTTTGGTTCAGTGTGACTATTATAATGTGCAATGTAACTAAGGGTTTTAAGATAGAGTTGTTGGCATTTCCCCAGGCTATGATACCATACGCAAAATGAGAATGTACCAAAGCATAATATAATGTTTTGAGACAATCAGCGGGCAACGCACGCTTCACTTGCTTTATAGAAAACCATGCCCTGGAAACCTTCTTACATACTTGATTGATGTGGTATTTCCAGGTCAAGTTTTCGTCTATGTGAATTCCAAGAAATTTGCAATATTGCTCATTACAGTCATTCCCGATTCTGTCTAATTGAATGCCATTGATGGTGATATTTAATTGGGCCAAATTAGGTCTCATATGAGATGGCCTGATAATTATGTATTTGGTTTTGCTTTCGTTAAGAGCCAACTTATTGGCACAGAACCACATAAATAGATTATCCAATTGTTTATTGGCAATTGAAAACAATTCATTAATATTTGAATGCGACACATACAAGGTTGTATCATCAGCAAATGACAAAATATTACATTGAAAAGAATTTCCAATCAATTAACATAAATTAAATACAGTAGTGTGGTCCAAGTATGGATCCTTGTGGGACTCCAAAAGCTAACAGTTAGAGTCGATGATTTATTTCCCTATCTCTGTCAACATATTGTAACCGGTTCGACAAATAACTTCTAAACCAGTCATTTACTGTACCTCTTATTCCATATCTAAATAATTTGTTTAACAATATTTCATGGTCTATGACATCAAAGGCCTTTGATAGATCACATAAGAATTGCGAGTGTATATTCTGGAGATGATTTAGATGCCGCTTCGCCACAGTGGTTGAGTAAATGAATAATGGGATGAATTGTTGATTGATTTGGACGAAACCCATATTGATGCTTGTAAAGAATATTATTTGTTGTTAAAAATGTCATTAATTGATTGTACATCGCTCTTTCTAGTACCTTTGAAAATGCTGACAGAAGGCTAATTGGTCTATAATTTTTCAGAAGTGATTGATTAGAAGATTTAAATATTGGCACGACTTTGGCTATTTTCATTTTATTTCGAACTATACCTGTTTCTAAAGATTGATTAATAATATGAGTGATCGGGTTAATTATATGTGTGATTGTTGCTTTCATTAGCTTTGTCGATATTTCATCCTGTCCGGAGCTTAGGTTTTAGGTTTTGTTGTTCGGGGAGAATCCCCAGGCTGTCGCTTAATCAGCACAGCCTCTATGTTGGAGTGGTTGAGAAATCTCCTCCCCCACCACTCACAGGGCAGCAGTACGGAAAGATGGAGCCGAAATACCATGAGGGTGGTCACTACCAGAGTGTTTTACGTCCTCAAGGGGTTTTTAACGTCCCCCTTTATTTTAAATAATTCAGTGGAGACGGCAGCGCCATTTAACGTGGTCAGCCACCCACGATGTAGTGAGCCGAGAAATTAATCCCTGGAAAAGTTTCGACCTCTTATGAGATTCGAACCTGCGACCGTTGGCACCCAGTGCCGGGTGCTTAACCGCTAGGCCACTGGAGCTCACTGTGTCCGGAGCTACATTTAGGTTTAATTTTATTAGTAATGTCAATGATACCTTGTGGCGACACATATTGGATGAAAATGCTATTACGTAATGGTTGGGTCATGAATGATGAGAAACATTTATTTGATTGGGGAACGTTATGACTTGTGCGAGTACCTATGTTGGCAAAGAATATATTGAAGCTTTCAGCTATTTCTTTTTTGTCTGAAACCGGAATATTGTTTATGAGAAATTCGCTAGGGGGGGGGACGATTTATTACTAAGTTTTCCTATTGCTTGCTTTAATATTGACCAACATTTTTACTGTCATGTTTATGTTCTTCAAGTATTTGTCTATAATATGAAGCTTTCATTTTCCGCTTTAATGTATTAAAAGTATTATTGAAGGATTTATATTTCTGTATATTTTCACAGGTAGGTTTGTTTATTTTTTGGCGAATAATTTAGCTTTTGTGTGGGATGATGTTAAAAGTCCACTGGTCAACCAAGGCTGTCGTTTCAAAAATCTTGAAGAATTTGACTCATGGAGAGGAAAGAATTTGTTGAATATAGCATAAGATAAATGTAAATGTAAGACATATATGGAATGCCGGTGGACCAGTGTAGCTATGAAGCTGTCTTCCCACTGCCCCATAATACATAATAGTGAGGTTCTGTGTGTGCGTGTATCACCATCAGCCAGCAACGCGGACATCAAAAAGGAAAACAGTTACTAGTATATATATATATATATATATATATATATATATATATATATATATATGCATATACACCTACATATACATATATATATATATATATATATATATATATATATACACACTCATATACATGCACATACGTATATATCTTTAACAGGATCTAGGACACAATAAATTACAGAAAAATAATAGTACTTCACTGTTGTGATGAAGCCCCATATTAAGTGTAACAAATAAAGAATAGGGTTTTAATGTTGTGGTCTATTCTCCCCGCCTCGTCGAACCTCCCTATCTCTCCCCTTGAGCAAAATTAATCGTAACTCATAGATCTACATTCACAAATGTGATAGATTCTAGCTTCCATCTTTATTCACTCAACTACATATATAATGGATACATAACTACTACAATTATTTATTAGTCATTGTACATTTATTGAAATAGATTTTTAACAAATTTGACCAACATAATTTTATTTTCCTTTTGTGTTTTTCGAACTAGCCGTATAAGACTGATGTCCGATTTGTATTTATTTACTCTATCGTAGAGTCAAAGTGCAAATTTAGAATGTTTTGTCGAAAATTTCAGGATAAGGATAGTTAGTATTATATATATATATATATATATATATATATATATATATATATATATATATATATATATATATATATATATATTAGAGAGTTTAATAATAAAGTAACTTGCACTATTTTTAGCCACCTCTAGGCCTAGAAATCGGACATCATTAAAATTTAAATCTAATTTAATCAATGTGAAAATATTTTTTTACCTAAATCCATATTCCTACATTTCCTGGCTCCGGACAGATTAAATGATTAAGGTATCACTGTGTTACCATTTAAATGATCAGACGTTTAATAAGGACATAGACCGAGAGAGATAGGCCCATGGCCTCTCAGCTTTAAAGTTAACCAATTCGAGTTTGTCGTGTATCGGACATTTTCGGTCGTTATAAGTTTTATATTACCCCAATACTATCCGATATTAGTAGGATGTTGACAATAGCAATTCTATCTAAATCTGATGACATATCGACATCGGTTTCTGCAGTATTTGAACAGAGAGCTTAAATATAGAGAGTCGTTACAAAGAATATACATGGATTATTAACAATGTTTATATGTTTGCGTTAACATGTTAAAGATAGAGAAATTAGTACCTTCATACAATAAGCGACATCAAATCTCTTGTGCCACGGGTTCATCTACAGCTACAATCAGTCATTTGTTATCAAATGGACAGAATAACCCAAACTGCTTCCAGCTCTAAACAACCACTACTACAAAAATATGACATTTAGTCCAGATCAGTGAACTGTTTAAAGTTAGATAGAATATACCCAGAGATGTAATAGACACATGCATTGACTACTGTAACAGATAACACCAGTAAATCTGTAACCAAGAGATTGGCCTGTTTACATGGTATCTCATTATCATACAACTTCAAGGACTGAAACAGAACAATACCTTGTAAAATAATGACTTGAACCAAGTGCATACACAATGTGTAAACACATGTTTTCCTTTTTTCAAGTTGGTTAAAGAATTTGATTTGATATGCATTTAAGTTATGAAGAGAAGTATACCAACTAAAGCACATGAGCTGAACATTCAAGTACTAATTCAGGTGCTGGTAATCCTTTTTTGTATTAAGATATGAAATCAGCTGGCAAAATTTCATGGGTTTGATGCCTTATTTCTTATTTAATTAATTTTATGACAATTTGTCTCCTGTATGGATCTCATGTCTGTTAATACCTTCCTCTTTGATTTCAGTGGATGCATGTGGTGGATTTGGTACATCAAAAATAGTTGGAATAGCATTCTAGATAAGTTGTCTGGTTCATGAATTTGGATTAAGATATGAAATGGGCTGACAAAATTTCATGGGTTTGTTGCCTTGTTTCTTATTTAATTAATTTTATAATACCAATTTTCACCATTAATATTTATAAATATTAATTACCATCACAGTTGGCCCTGTCTCCTGTATAGGTCTCCTATCTGTTAATACCTTCCTCTTTGAAATGCATATCATACATTCTACAATTAGTATTCAAGTAATTTAAATCTTTCCTCATCATATATCTGAATGACAACAATTAATAACCCATCTTTTTCTTCTGTCAATAGAAAAAATAACAAAATGAATGTTTCTACCACTAGTTGAGGTATTTAATAATTAATTTCATAACATTTAAATTATAAATAGAAGTCCATATATATCAATAAGTACCAATTGCTTAAGTTTAAAAATAAATATGTATGCAGGTGATCATGTAAACACTCAGCTACTTATAATTATTGAATTAGGGAAAAATTATCTGATTATAGTAATGTAATTTTAGAAGTCCAATTATATTATTAACAATAATAAAGTAAAATATACCTCCCACCCATAACATCTTCAGTGACTCCAGTACATGTAACTGTAACCTTATGTATATCTCACATACCCATTTTATGAATAATAGGTTGATATTGTTCAATAAAATTTAATCAGATTTTGTCTGAAACAAACATAGGTCTAGATAGATCTTGTTTGGGCCTACTGAATGGGTCATGTCAAATAGGGGCGTGTCTACTTGAAATTGTTATGCTTATTTTTTAAATATCCTTTATTAAGTTAATTTTTTTAAGCCAGGTCATATCATATTTTTACACTAGCTTTCATTTCCTTTCGGTGATGTCTTTATTTGTGCATACTTTTCCTGTTACTGCAGCCGAAAGCGGCGCAGAATGAACCAGTGCCATTAGGCCCCATGTTAACGAAGAGAACTCTCCGTGACAATCTACCTCCGGTCGCTAGGGCCCTGGCGCTCCATCAATTCAAAATGGCGTCCCATGTTAAAACGCGAAGTAACACGTCTTGTTATAAATAGTCTTTGATTTGAATATGTTTCCGATGTATTTTAGTCAACGTTATGATCAACAATGACTATGGCCATCATAACGGAGTACGATGTGCTGTCATTTCGGGACAAGTATTTCTCGGTACAAGACCAAATACATGGTGGTTGTTCCAGAGTCTCTGGTAGTCGGTCGAAAGATCCACTAGCCTTGGCCACCCTCCTCTGTATTTCATCGTGAATGCGTCCATTACTTGATATAGTGTTTCCGAGGTAGATGAATTCCAGAACAGAGGTCAGCTTGTTTCTATCAGCCATGATATCCTCCTCTCTGGCTCTTGTAGAGTTAGGTTGGTACAGCACCTCGGTGTTTCTGATGTTAATCTTCAGGCTGAACTTCTTTGTCGCATCAGAGAAAGCATTCACTATTTACTGCATCTCTTCAACAGAGTGTGCAACCAGTGCACTATCATCTGCAAATAGCAGCTCTCCCATCTTAGCTCTGAAGTGTGTGGTGTTAAATAGGTCAGCGCTCTGTCTGGACTGTATGTAAACGCCATCCCAATTGTTTGGGAAAGCCTCATCGAACATTGCTGATAGGAAGATGGAGAAGAGCGTGGGGCAGTATATATATATATATATATATATATATATATATATATATATTATACATACATACATATATAGAATACATAATCATGCCCTAGGCTCGGCCGGCCGACCCGGATCTCGGCCTTAGCTAAGCTCCCTCTTTCAAAACTCCAAACTCATGTAGTCTCGAATCTACTTTATTTCTCTACTCGAAACTGTACAAAAACTATACACTCCTCGAAACTCTCCAATCCAGAACCAGCACTCCACTCCTCCACTCTTCAAAAAATCTAGAAAAATTCATATATATATATATATATATATATATAGGGAATTGTCCCGTCAGCACTGTCAGCGTTGTTGTCCGGTAGACCCCCGCATGGTCACCTGGTCCAATCACCGCTGACTTGGCTGAGTGGAGAACAATCCCCCACTAAAAACTCATCCCACACATCCAAACAGGTATATAAAGGGGAATTCTCCCCCAGCACAATCAGCGTGTTGTCCAGTGGAGACTCGCATGACCCTTGATCCAATCTCCGCTGAATTGGCTGTACCATTACAAACAGTCATTGACAAATCGTTCATACATTCAACCCACACCACGAAAACATTAATAGAGTACAAGCGGCATGGGACGGGTGACCACCAACTTCTTTCGCAAATCAATAAATCAGAGATCTATGGTTTCACACCCATTTGACACACATATATATATATATATATATATATATATACCCACTCACTCTAGTTACAGTGACATACAACTCTTCGCAAATCTTTGAATGGGACAAAGTTTGATCGAGATTTAAATCAATGTGCCAAAGAGTTATTTATTAAACCTGGATGTTAGTACTAACAGGGTTATGACTCGAGGCAGGTGTAATGGTTTGAACCTGGATGTTAAAATTTTTAGTATGACATCTGAAGGTTAGTCGGGTTAATATGGTATCATAGTAGAGCAATCCTTGGAATGGAACTCCCCACTCTACATCAACTTTGTTGACTACGAAAAGGCATTTGACAGCATAAACAGGGATACACTATGGAAACTGCTAAGACATTACGGCATACCATAATGTCTTAGCTATGAAGGAACTGGCTGCAGAGTAATACATAGTGGACAACTAACGAAGCGTTTCGAAGTGAAGACTGGAGTTAGACAAGGTTGCTTGCTGTCCCCATTCCTCTTCCTTCTTGTCATCGACTAGATTATGAAGATATGCACAAAGCAGAGAAGAAATGGAAACCAGTGGACACTAAATACGCAACTGAAAGACCTGGACTTTGCCGACGACCTGGCACTGTTGTCCCACAAGTGAACTGGCAGCCATCTCTTCACGAATGGGGTTAAATATACATAAATGCAAAACAAATATCCTCAAGGTAAATGAGGTCAGCATGGAGTCAGTCAAACTGAAAGGAAATGAAATTGACGAAGTAGAGACCTTCACGTATCTGGTTAGTGTTATTGATAAACATTGTGGTACAGATGCGGATGTAAAGGAAATGATTGGCAAGGCTAGAGGAGCATTTATACAGCTCAAGAACATCTGGAGCTCCAAAGTGTTGTCACTACACACAAAGATACGCCTGTTTAAGTCCAATTTGAAGTCTGTACTAGTGTATGGAGTAGAGACATGGATGACAACTAACACCACCACCAAGAAATTACAGACCTTTATTAATAACTGTCTGAGAAGAATCCTCCAAATTCGCTGGCCAAACACCATCAATAACAGCGACTTGTGAGAGAAAACACACCAACAGAATGTTGGAGATGAGATGAGAAAGAGACGATGGGGGTGTATTTGTCACACACTTCGGAAACCAGCATCAACTATCACCCGGCAGGCCCTAACATGGAACTCACAAAGAAAGAGAAAAAGAGGACGCCCAAGAAATACGTGGAGAAGGGATCTCCTGACAGACATAAAGAGGACAGGGTACAGCTGGAGGGAGCTTGAAATGAAAGCCCAAGACAGAAGACTTTGGAAGATTGTTGTCAATGACCTATGTCCCAGGACGGCGAAGCGTGAAGAACAAAATTAAGTACATTATGATATGGGCTGTCATCGTACATTGATAGGTTGCAGCTACCGCACTTAACTCTGTCATATACGTTATGATTTTCAGGACATGATCCTTAATAACCATTTAACCCAAACCATTTTTTTAATGAAAATGTGACTTTTCTATACAACAGACTATAGATAGAGACATGGCTTAGAATTGGTTTAAATCTCTCAATAATAGTGTTTCATATAATTATTCACACGCACACGGGGGCGCTTTGTGTCCTAGCCGTAGCGTGTTAGCCCACAGATCATTTCGGCGTGGGCATATCTGAAAGTTGTTTCATCTTTGACTTCGCTTCATTACTTTTGGAGGTCGCTCGGCCCATTTAGCCCACCGTGTGCACAAAAATGGCCGTAAAACATAAATCATCATCATATCAAAGTGAATGCTGTAAACAAAATATAACTCAGCCATGCATTATAGTTTTCCAGTTGTGGGGAGGGGGTAAAAATTGAGGAAACGTTTTAAAATTTGAGCACTTTTCTAAGGTAAATATTAAGCGCTAAAACTCGCTGGCTTATGATTCTATCACTAAAATAGACTTATTTTATTAACGTGCACTTTAAAAAATGTATCGTTTTTATTGAAACTTTTCTTATTAAAAACAGTTGCTTCAGTGCCCATCGTGAATTAGGGGGGTATGAAATTTAAGCTTGAGTTTCATAGTAGATCCGCCACTATATATATATATATATATATATATATACTGAACACTTTTCCACATGTAATAATAATAACATATAACTTATTATAGCGCCACATATTATAATGCTTAGTTCAAGGGCGCTTAACAATATGAAATAAACACATTTACATTATATACAAGTTAATAATAATGCCTATGATCAGCCATATATCTGTGTGAACAAGTGAAGCCTTAGCATAGATTTAAAGTTATTTCATTTGTGCATGCTCCTGATATGAAGTGGGAGACAGTTCCACATCCGTGGGGCAAAGTGAGAAAATGCTCTGTCGCCAGCCATTTTTAATCTGGTACGAGGAACAGTCAGCAGACGATCTTAGTTGGCGATATGGTTCATATGTGTCCAATATTATTGTTAGATAGTCCGGTGCCGAGTTGTTGGGGGATTTAAATGTTAGAAGAACCTTAAATATAATCCTGTGTCTGACTGGAAGTCAATCGAGTGCTCTGAGTATGGGTGTAATGTGGTCTCTCTTTCTAGTTTTAGTTACAAGAAGTCGAGCTGCCATATTTTGTACTCGTTGGAGCTTGGCTAGCGATGTTTCTGTTGTGCCAACTAGCAGGGCATTGTAGTAGTCCAACCGGCTACTGATAAAAGTTTGTACAAGTGTGATGGCAGAGAGAGAGAGAGCAGAGAGAGCGAGAGAGAGAGCGAGAGAGAGAGAGAGAGAGAGAGAGAGAGAGAATTTCGGATGGATGAAATATTGTGGAGGTGAAAATAAGCAGCATTACAAATGTGCTTAACAAAGTCGTCCATGGTGAGTGATTGGTCAAACATAGCTCCAAGATTGCTCAGTGTCGGAGTGTCGGAGCAATGGGATCTCCTCCATCCACGATCTGTGATATACAGTGAATGGGTCTGTGTAATGTGAATGTCAAGATGAGGACCTCAGTCTCATCATCATTAAGTTTTAGCTCGTTTTCGACTATCCAGATACGTATATCGCTGATACAGTTTTCCACCCGAGTGAGTATTGGTGTTGTATCTCGATGGTCAGTGGGGTCAAAGGCCACTTATAGCTGGGTATCGTCGGCATAGAAAGGAACGTTTAAACAATAGACTCGTCCGATGTCAACAAAGGGAAGTGTATAGATAGAAAAATAGTTCACCCGTAAATACGAACGGTATTAAAAAGTTCTACTCGTTACGTTTCGATTCTAACGATTGAGTCATTCAGTCCGTCGCCTAGTGAGTCAGTGACTCTGATAAACTCACCAAAGTTATTTCATGTCAATCATAATTGTGTAATAATTGTGTCCCAGTAAATAAACAACCGAAAAGATGATAACATTTAAATAATGAAGAACTTAAGGGTAAGTTATATGGTGATGTTGTTGTTGTTAATGTTGTTGTTGTTACTGTTGTTGGTGGTGTTGTTGTTGTTGTTATTGTTGTTGCTGGTGGTGGTGGTGGTGATGTTGTCGTTCTTGGTGGTGTTAGTGGTGTTGTTGTTAGTAGGTGTTGTTGGTGGTGTTGTTACTGTTATTGTTGTTGTTAGTGGTGCTGTTGTTAGTAGTTGTTGTTGGTGGTGTTGTTAATGTTGTTGTTGGTGGTGTTGGTGTTAATGTTGTCGATTTTCTTCTTCATACACCCCCTTCGTGATACAAACTGTACTAATGTCAATCAAGTTTATTTGTTGATACTTTATTTCACATATATAACTGCATTTATACATGTATTATTTATTATAAACTGCAAACTAACGAAGTTCTTAAATCTCAATAACAAAACAGAATCTATATAGAATTGAGTATCTAATATAATGTTAGTTGTAAAATATAACATTGCCTGGTATAAAAAAGTAGGAGGATGTCCAGTATTTTCTGTATGCATATATATATATATATATAATATGCGCGAACACATACAACGCATACGATATACACATGTCGATGTGTGTGTGTGTGTGTGTGTATATGTGCGTGCGTGTGCGTGTCTGAGCGTGTGTGCGTGCATGCGCGCGAACGCGCGAGCGTACAAACGCGTGCGAACATCAGCATATATTTAACAAGAGAAAGACTCAACATAACAGTTTTTCACACGTTTAAGATCGCTCCTCGAAATCAACGTAACTCACTGCAGAACGAAAGCGATACAACGCGATCCTGACAGGTCCTTTGGTTGTTGACTAAATCACCTTACAGATGAGTACTGGTACTTTGGTCTTACTCAGCACGTGATCGCTAACACTGCCGAGGATTGTTCGCTTTAGCTTGCCGAGACCACGTGCTCCCATCACGATCATATCTACGTCATGCTCCAAAGAGACCCGGACGATGTGTTCTCCCGGATTCGTTCCCACTCCGGTCACCCATTGATGATCAATCTGATTAAGTGAAGAAGATAGAATATATTATGGAAGCTATCAAGATTAAATACTTTAAAATCGAGATTGCTTTCTGATAAAAATATTTGGTTCCCACCAGAATTGTTTGGTTTAAATAAAATAATTGATTTAGAACACTTTAATAAAATTAATGAAATCAATGGTCTTGATTTTATTATTAATATTATTAAATTTAATGTTATTAACTATACAATAATGAAAGAAAAAGTTAGTTTTTATTAAATCAATCCCAAAATATTTTTTGAACTGTGTTGTCTTTGGCTCAAGAATGTCACACACACACACGCACACGCACGCACACACACACACACACACATATATATATATATATTCACACACGTGCGCGCGTACAGATATATATATATATATATATATATATATAAGAGAGAGAGAGAGAGAGAGAGAGAGAGAGAGAGTTATGTTGAGTAATGTTATTTATGGGAACAGTGTTTGAACCCTACCAGGTGAACATTTTCATAGCCAAGCTTATTACCAGGTTTAATTGGGTGTTAGGTATAATAAGTCTTAATATAGAATGTTTCGTTCTTCTGGTAAATACTTTACCTTGTTACCTACTGATAATTGATGAGTACTGTTAATGATATTTGTTAATTGGATTACTACTTCCGGATATTATCTGATCGAACGAAGATAACAAAAAGAAACACCTTCGAAATGCTGACCTCTGATTAATGATAATCTAATGATTTAATTACAAATTATAAACATATCTTTGTTCGTTTCACTCAACACAACTAGACCGGGTCTAGTAATGATTTATGGTAATTGTTTAGGTTTAATTAATCCCTAATAACTAATAATTATAATATAGATCTCGATCGATCTCTCTTCCATCTTTCTAACCATCCATCCCCTCTCATCTCTCCATCTCTCTCTCTCTCTCTCTCTCTGTCTCTCTCTCTCTCTCTCTCTCTCTCTCTCTCCTCTCTCTCTCTCTCTCTCTCTCTCACTCTCTCTCTCTCTCTCTCTTCCTCTCTATCGCCCCCTCTCTATCTATCTATTTATCAATATATCCCCTCTTTCTCTCTACCCCCCCCCTTCTACTAACTGTTACTTTACCTTCAACTGTAAGAGTCTCGTTTCATAAACTTCTTGTAGTTCCAGCATTTTCACTTCTTTCTGTTCGATTTCTTTTTGTTTGGCTGTAAATATGTTTATAGTTTGTCTTAGATTTTATCAATAAATATATATGGGTAATAAAGATTAATTAGTGTGTGTGTGTGTGTGTGTGTTGAGTGAGTGAGTGAGTGAGTGAGTGAGTGAGTGAGTGAGTGAGTGAGTGAGTGAGTGAGTGAGTGAGTGAGTGAGTGAGTGAGTGAGTGAGTGAGTGAGTGAGTGAGTGAGTGAGTGAGTGAGTGAGTGAGTGAGTGAGTGAGTGAGTGAGTGAGTGAGTGAGTGAGTGAGTGAGTGAGTGAGTGAGTGAGTGAGTGAGTGAGTGAGTGAGTGAGTGAGTGAGTGAGTGAGTGAGTGAGTGAGTGAGTGGTGGTGAGTGAGTGAGTGAGTGAGTGAGTGAGTGAGTGAGTGAGTGAGTGAGTGATTTGCTTAGCATTAGTTTTATTTGGACTTGAGACGTATAGTGGAGAAGTTACTTCCAAAACAAATGCCATAATCAAATGAAACATCCAACCTAAAGGAGTAACACAAATATCATATGATACGACGATCTCCATCACATTATCTTACCGGCTGTAATACAGGAGGAACCTCACTCAATGTAATACAAGAGGAACCTCACTCAATGTAATACAGGAGGAACCTCACTCAATGTAATACCAGAGGAACCTAACTCAATGTAATACAAGTTGAACCTCACTCAATGTAATACAGGAGGAACCTCACTCAATGTAATGTAAGATTAACCTCACTCAGTGTAATACAAGATGAACCTCACTCAATGTAATACAGGAGGAACTTTACTGATTATAATACAGGAGCAACCTCACTCAGTGTGATACAACCTCACTCAATGTGATACAGGACGAACCTCTCCCATTTATAGAACAGCAATATGAAATTAAAATTTAAAGAACAAAAAACAGACATTTTTCTAATGAATATGACTGAATGGTAATTTATTTTTGTATCCGTTTGGATCGCCCCCTTCTGTTTGTTTGTGAAGGGTTTATAATTAACTTCAGTAACAATATAAAATAAATATCTAATACTTACTGGCCTCAATGAAGTGCATTAGAATTATCTGTGTTCCCTTCTTGTGCAGCTGATAAATATACCCTGAAGAAAATAATGTTTATCTGATTACACTGTGTGTTTCTGGTTTTGGTTTACACAGAGATGTTTATATACAACTTAGAAGAATATCTGCTGGTAGAAATATACCGCCACCTGGACAGACAGATATACACTGTGTGTGTATATATATATATATATATATATATATATATATATATATATAAACAACATATGGCGAGTTCAAAGACGTGGGCCCACAATATTATGAGTGTATAAAGTTGTATTATTATTGCTGTTGTAATTTTTAACCATAGCCATTATATCATACTGACCACTTATTTTAATGATAGAAACAGGTGTATTTATTAGATTGTAGCTCTCAGCTAATCCTTAACATAGTCTTCTATCTAACCACTCATGGAACAATCTTTATTTCGATAATTCGCTCCCAATTACGTTTTGGTGCTGTTTAGTACAGCCGTTAGTGGACCGGATGTGGACAGAGCAAGAAATTAAACAGGGATGTTCTCATTCTGACTGAATATTTCTGTAAGTTAAGGAATCTGATTCTTTTCAGCAACACGCCACCTTGTACCAGCTCTGATACACAAAATTCAGCTTACAAACCGCCTTTACAAAAGTACCATTAATTGATTTGTGGCCTTAAAAGTCAATCTCTCTATTTGTACCAAATGTTTCGTAGATTTTCTCCAATGAACTGAACACTTCCGGTTAACCTTCAAACATTGGTATCTAAGTTAATTTTTCTTCTCAATATAAGGAAAACAGTCTGCATTTCAGCTTTGTCATACGAATAGATCTTTCTGAATATAAAAGAAATCGGAATTTGTGGTAAAATTATGTATTACGAAAAGCTGATGCAAAACCGACTGTGCCATCGAAATAGAATATAGAACTGCTTTTGGGGAGGATTAAGTTCTGTTCATGCATTTAAATGTATGAGTCAGAAACTAGTAAAAAAACTGATACATATACACACACTTTTATCAAATAGAATGTCCTTGCCTGTGATTTGTCTAATAAGATTGTACGTCAGTATCAAACATCACATTATAATTTTCATTCACTTCCTGTTTTTGGTCGTCTTGTCATATTGTGTGATTTCGCTGACATTAAACAAAACAGATGTGGACGTATTTCTTTATCTCAGCCAATTGTTGATGGAGAGGCGAGATAATATGTTGTTTATATAATATTATTTGGGTTTGTTCCATGGATACCATCTGAATTCTAAAGCACATGGTTCTCTCCCACCCCCTCCTCTAGCAATAATATAGACTTAGGTTTGTCGAAAATGTCAGAGCTATTGCTGTTTAATATAATACAATTCACGCATCACATATTATTCATAATGTACTTACATAAACATTGATACAATAATACACGAAATAATACACATAGGATATCATGCACACCATACTTAGTATACGCAGAGCTTAACCACAGCTGTCATCTTATTATAAGATACATCATATCAGACCACACCACATGATGGATCTATCAAATCAAATAGCACCATACAAAATACTCCCACACACCATTCTATATACTCTGTGCCACGACGAGTTACCAAAAACAGAACAGCATACGTCACTTACTGTGTACCGTAGAATAACACACATGACGCCTGGGATAGAATATTATAAAAATAACTTTAATAATAAAATTCAATAAAAATGGCTAACTCTACGAAGACGTCATACGTAACACCACGGATCACCAAGATACATACACCTTACCAGAATATTAACATAATATATCAAACTTAGACACAGCTCAATATCAAATCTCACACCATAAACCACAATCAGATCACTATACCTATACATCGTGCACATAAACCGACCCATATAACACCATTATATCATCGACGATGAGATTAAGAGATAACTGTTTCAGTGAGCTCTTCCTTTTACAAATGTTTGGCTTATAATGAGGACTAGATTTGAAACAGCTGAAGGTTCCGGTTTAGTAAATCATACTCGTCCGACTTAAAAATAACATAAACATTGCAATTAAAAAGAAATAAATAAAAATGGTAATATGGCTACGTCTATGGAAACATCGTACGTAATCCATAACACGACGAGTTCCTCGGAACAAGGAGAGATCTTATCCCAAATATGACGAGATTAAACAAACCCACAACACAACTCCATATTAGATGCCTTACGAGCAGCACACTTCTACGACAAATAGTCACGTGACAACTTACAGTCAAAGGCTCTCTCGGCATTTTCACTCCAATCAATTGGTATCAACACTCTCTTCATGTTTGTAGCTTATATCTGTAAATATACAAACATCCTTACAGCTGTACATCGACAACAATTGTTAATGAATGAATTAACATTCCATCCTATGTTCTGTGACCAAGACCAATTTCTGGCAATTACCGGAAAAGTAAGCTCAAAGGAAATAGTTTATTTGATGAAATGTTTACTATAATTATGCATTTTTTGCTGCAAGTTCGGCAACGATCTGCGTTGGCTAAGAGGAGCCAGATTACTCCAAAATATATAGAAAACGGCTTGAGAGGGATTATACGTCCGTCCGTCCGTCCGTCAGCGCGTATACTCCACCCACCTCTATCCGTGATCAGTTGTTTGTGTTGTAAATTATAGAGTATAACATCTATAGTCTATCTTTCTAACACACAATATATATATATATATATATATATATATATATATACACACACACACACAAAATATATATATATATATATATATATATATATATATATATATATTCTCATATAATACAATATGTGATATTTATATAGCGCCCTATTCAGCTAGAAGCTGCCTTAAGGCGCTTTATATATATATATATATATATATATATATAGAGAGAGAGAGAGAGAGAGAGAGAGAGTAGCCCATACATTATGTTAATACATCATCCTCAACCATCTTTCCTTATCCTAAAAAAAAACAAATACCCGAAATAATTATTATAATGACTTACTTCCTGTTTGTACTCTGGAGATCGCTGAAATCCACGATCCTGCAACAACAACAACAGAACGAAGTATCCCGAACGTCGTTCTCAATATAAACCCGTAAGTCCCGTAAACCTACGATTACTCCCTCTGTCGGCTACTTCTCCAGACGTACACAGCCAGTAGGTCAGAAGGATCTAGATGATCGAGTACAACTTAATTCGGTATCTGTTAGACCAGTAGCATTAATGACCCTTTCTCTACTAATCCTGTTCCGGAGAACATAAACAGCGAGTAAGCCAAGTCAGGATCGATCGCGTACAATGTTATCCGGCGCATTGTCCGGACTCGGGCTTCTCCGGAGGCGAACGACCAGTGGTGGCGTGGGCTGGCCAGGATCCTGAAGAGCGCTTTCCGACAAAGGGACTTCTCCGTCTCCGAAATGTAGTAATCCGGTGCCGGGAAGAGGAAGGTGCCCGGATCGAAATGCCAACGAAACGATGCAGTAAGACTCGTTGGCTGTAATTCTCAGGATATACTTGCCGCCACATCAGGACCATATTGTTTATCCCGTGATGAATATATGTATATATGTAAGTTGTCTAAGGTGGCAGTTTTATGTGATTTTGTGATATTACCAGACAGCTTTAGCTTCAGCGCCTAGTTAAGTGATAAATGGCAAACTACGTCTATGGTATTACAACACGCTCGCGTCAAAAAATGTTAAAGCTATAAGATCATATTTTACAATTTCATGTAAACAAAAAGTGCATGTATTCGCAAAATACTTCAACGTTGATGTGAATTGTGGTAATGATTAAATGTTGTACGCACACCAGAAGAACGTGCGTTGTATTTCGTTGTTTAATTCTTTCCCTATAGATCCATCATAAAATGTGTTTTGGCAGCTTTTAGTACTTAAGTTCGTATCTTCACACTTTCTGGTTTATGTGACCTTTACTGTGAGATCTTCCTAACAACAAATCATGGATACAGCTTATATGTGTTACCTCGATGGCTAAGATCCTGTTACAGCTGACCAAGATAAATTACTGAAAAATAAATTGTGTGTCATAAAGTACGCAAATTATTTATTGTTTTTGTTTTCTAAATATTAATAAACTTATGGATACTTTTGTTTTCGAGCCGTGATACAAAATTATTACTCTGTATTTCAATGCTGACATTGACGACTATTTGGTAAAATATTTAAATGTGGTTCCTACTTGACTTTCTTATTATTACTTCTCTGTTCGGCAAATATTGATATTGTTGATATTGTATTTGTTAATATTGTATTTGTTGATATTGTTATTGTTGATATTGTATTTGTTGTTATTGGCATTTTTCCTGAAGTAATTGTAATTTATTCTTGTGTATTTGTTATATTAGTTTGGCTAGGTGTAAATGTGGTTATAATTATAGAATTATGGATAAAAATCTGCAAATAAAATGAAAATATTTTCCATATATATATATATATAGAGAGAGAGAGAGAGAGAGAGGGGGGGGGAGAAAGAGATGAGGGAGAGAGAGAGATTCATTACAAAAGTTATATTCTAAGCCCATAGGGGTCTAAGCTTGCATACGTGGGTGAGTAAGGTTGTACCAAATGTCTACTGTTGTATCAGTTTCATAGCTACTGTTCGTTCAAATATATATATATATATATATATATATGTGTGTGTGTGTGTATGTGTGTGTATGCGTGTGTGTATGCGTGTGCGTGCGTGCGTTTTAGGACACCTATATAGTGGCACTGGCTCAGAACATGAACATCTAAACATCCTTTGGAACTTATACCTCCATTAATCTACACATAAATAAAACTATTCATACATTAATATAAATATAAAATGTTCGACATCTCCATATATACATACATATATACGTAGATGTATAAATATGACTAGGCTATTCGTCAGTCTGTGGGTGAAAGCTAATCCGCTTTTCGCACGCAATAAATATGTCACGCCCACGGGAAAGCGGCTACATGCAGAGGCTAGGCTACCTACAAAAGCGTAAGCACACACAAAAATAGCATTTGACACCACAGCTCACAGTAAACAACACGTGCGTGTGGTTCAATGGTGAATTGGTATAATACACAAGAAAACAACTTTGACACCACAGTTTACATTCAGAAGTAATTTTCTGTGCTCCAAAAGAAACCTATGCATAAGAATATTTCGACACCACAGATGCTGACCTCATCTTTATTCTGGGTTCTAGTAATTAAACAAATCCTACCTATATGAACCTTATCGAAAGACGTCCGACTGGTCTGGCGTCGAAGTTGTTCTCTAACCGGAGTGAAAAGTTAGGCCTTGGGCGCGTTAACCAACATTACAGTTTGTTGAACACGTGATAAGATGTACACTACCAATATATGGATACAGTGAAGTGAATTAGCTCAAAAATCTAAGTACCAATACTGCACAATTGATTATCTATTTGACCTATAGTCCAGTACAGTGAATGACACGTCGGGATTATAATATATATAATATAGGTTTTGTGTGTGTGTGTGTGCGTGTGTCTGTGTATGTAAATAAACTTTTCCGGCAACTATTTGTTTGACTGCCTTGTAAACACTTTATACGCATGCGCACATACATGAATGTGTTATTTTCAATTACGATAACAACCAGTTAATTATCGACATAATTATTCATATCTTCTAACTCGACTCAGGTATCATCCATAATCATCTTCATCGTCCTAAAAGATACAGATTTACCCCAAATCAACTTCTACATGCAGAGGTCTCTTTTTTTAAATAACGATTTCAAAAAGTCAAATCGATTATTCTCATTATACATTACAAAGGATGACCTTTAATAACTGTCATCACCAACCCTATCAAAAATAGGCTAGACCATAGGTAACATCCCCCCCCCCCCAACACCCGTTATTATACATTCTAATGTGTACTTGTAATTACCTTTAAGTAACTTATGCGGAGACATAATCCTTACATTTAGTTTAATATTAACTGTTTATTATCAATGAGTTCTATTAAATTACGCGGTGCGTCTCCGTGGTTTAGCAGTAGCGTGTCGGATCATAGATCAATATCACCCGTGTTCGAATTTCGGCGTGGGCATATCTGAAGGGTGTTTCATCTTTGACTTCGCTTCATTACCTTTGGAGGTCGCTCGGCCCATTTAGCCTACCATGTGCTCAAAAGTGGCCGTAAAACACCAATCATCATCATTATTATATCACGTGGCAATCGTCATAACGTTGGCGTTTCTATGGCCGAACTGGTAATGCGGTTGGCCACAGACCTCGAGCATAGGCGTTCAAATTACCTATCTTAGCTATATCTGAATGGTGTTTCATTTTTAATTTCACCCACTTACCATTTCAGTTCGCTCCGCCCATTTAGCGTATCGTGTGTATTGGCCAAATGTGTGTTGTTTGATATTGTGCCGCAACCCTTATTTTGATGGTAAATAGTATATCGTCTAGCCTTGACCTTTTGTTTTGCTCTAGTTCCATTAGTTAGAATGTCGATAAATCTATTTTGTCCATGTAGCAATTTATTTGATGCAGCTTATAACTTGGTAAGAATCAGTTAAAACTTAAAATATGTATATGGTAACCAAATTATGTGGCTTGAATAATGTATTTACTCTGTTAAAATGGCCGTTTGTGAGATCTATTCTTTAATTCCCTTATTATCGTTAAAAACCACGCTACTTTCATTAAAGTCAAATATTGTCCGATTTTGCAGTCAATCATCAATTGTATGTGTTGAGTGTATCATTCTTCATAACTTAGGTAACGGCAGCACATTGGAAAACAGAGAGAATCATATAGATATAGAGGAGCTGGGTGTCTTCTGTCTGTTCACAGTTTCGTGGATGCCTTGATGGTGATGATGATGATACCTTGACTGTGTACATATGTATACATGATCATATATTATTACATGTGGACAAATTGTTTGTGATACCGTATAACGGCTACAGTTCACATTACATAACGTTACCACGGTCACGAAATCATTGTTTTGATATATTTAAATAATTATATTCATAATCCCGCCCATCTTCGTCGTTGTTGTTAGTAATATTGAAAAGAATATTGAAATACCAGATTTAGTGTCTTTCTAATTGTAGACGTTCGACTTCTAATTTTGGTAGAAATTTAACAACATATATTATATAGAGAGGGTAGACAAGTCCAAGTGGCTACACCGAGAGTCTATGATGGGGATAATGTGACTGTATTAGGACTGAGTACATAATTAATATTCTAAACATATACTACACATAAACATCTCATTTACAGAGAACTAATCCAACATATGTGCTGATATATGTTTAATTTATGAACATCTTTATCTTTTCAGACAAAACATTTGAACAATGGATTATACTTTTGTGTTTCTACCTTCGTCGTTTGTTGTTACTTGTTCTGTGCAAAGCTATGAAGCTGGAGTGTCACTGTGGGCCTTTGGTGATTGTTGTTGTTGTTGTTGTTATCATTCCTGTAGCTTTTCTCATAAATCTTAATCCACCCGGGTATTTAATTAATATTAAGGTGTCTTTTAATATTAATTAATGAAGATTGTTGTAGTAGTAATTATTATAATTGTTTTCATTATTATTATTAGAAGTATTCATCCATTAATTAATTAAGAACTTTCTTATACTAAACTATTTACAAGCTAGTGATGTATCCATATTACAATCTTTCACGATATTTGATGCAGCATGTCCAACACGGCGTGTACCAGGTGTCCGGGATTTCCGCCAAACAGTTTCGACTCTATCGTGTCACGTGGTACAGTCTTTAGAGACGGCAGCTGAAGTAGCAGCTTGCCAAATCTTGCAGGATTGGAGGTCACATGTTTGGTGACGTACTGCGCCAAGGCCAGTTGCGCTTGGTCTTGCAGAGTCTCCACCAGGTGGCGCTGTATCAGAGTACTGCGAACGTCTAGGAAGTAAAAAAGAAGCGGAATTTCTCATAAGAAATAGCAATGTCTGTTCGGCTGTTGTTGTTGTTGTTGTTGTTCTGTTTTAAGGTACTGGGGCTCACCACTCGACGAAGTGAACATAAATATTAATTAGATGAAATAAATTAAATGATAGCTCGGTGGGTAGTGTGGAAAGGTAGATAATGAGGGGTTCTCATTTCGAATTCTATTAATACCCTGATGAATTTTCACTATCTTTCTATCTATATCTATCTATCTACACACAGACACACATACACTCTGTGTGTGTATGTATGTATGTATGTGTGTGTGTGTGTATGTATGTGTGTGTGTGTGTGTGTGTGTGTGTGTAAATAAATATATACCTTTCCTTAAGAAGACTATGGCCTCGATGAGAGCGAATTCAGTTGGATCGATGTTCTGCGCCTGAAACCCTGACAACACAGCCTGAAGTTTTCTAATCCAGGCTACCAATTCATCCTGAAAATATTGTAACCAACTATTCCGTCGTTATTACAAACTTTATCAACTTTGCACTTTGTGCACTTTTAGATGATAGAGAAGGTCGGATGTTGAAGAAGGTCGAATATTGAAACATCGTCAAGAAGATTAGACAATATAAGTTTAGTACAGAGCAAAATGTGTTAATTTGGACATGGATTTGTTGGGGGGGGGGTGATGTTGGGCTACAGCTAACTGTATATGTGTATGTGTGTGTGTGCGCGCGCGCGTGTGCGTATCTATGATGATCATGATGATGATCGCCATCCAGTACTTGCCTTATTCGGACCCGTGGTTATCTCAGCTTTATGTATTAACATCACTACGATATCTACAGGCCAGACGCTGGCATTTAATATAAACAACTCCGGCCAAGTCTCGTCCAATAACGTCATCTGGTCACGTGCCGTCAGTGTCACGCAGTAACGGTTACAGCGAAGTCTGCGCAGCGAGTTATACAGAATGTGACCTGCGACCTGACATATAATGTCTGGTGATGTCGTCATCATCGGTCTGACTAGAGCCTGAGGCTGCATTGACATATCTGTAATATATATATATATATATATATATGACGTATAGGTATTTATACCGCTTTATATGATGACACCTATAAATAACGACTTTAAAAATATAGAAAATGGCTGCAGTAAACACCGTGCGGAAGCGGATTAGGCTAACGCGCGGTAGCCTAATCCAAGATGGTGACAGGTCAGTTGCACTTCGAAATTATCGAAGTTATTACTACAGTAAATCGGTCTTCAAGACTATAAATCTTGTAAATTTAAGCTAACTATAACTGCCCCCCCCCTCCATCATCGAGAAACACATAAATAGTTCGAACTTTACGGCGATCTACTTAAAATCGTCATGGAAATATTCGCCGTAATAAGGCTACCGTGCACATGTGATTTTATCGGCGGTAGCCTAATCTGCTTCTGTATGATGATAAGATTTTCTGTAAATATTGGATACAGTTGCAATTTTGTGGTGATGATAAATGTTTAGCCATGTTACACTTCCTGTGATGACCATTGACCGTCTTTCGACCAGCGACAGCTATTCGAAGAAGCACCCGGTTTGAGAGTACGGCCATATCTGGACAGTTTTTAGGAGACACCGTAATGTACGTGGAACAGACCAGTGAAAACTTTAAAGGACAAAATATTATTCCGATTTTTTGCGGCGGACTAATGAAATATTACACAATCTATATACCTGTATATGTACATCGGTTGTGTGTGTGTGTGTGTGTGTGATCCAAAAATATTTTACTATTTATATACGCGATTAAAATAGTATAGGGAAAGGGATATACATATTGATTTTGAGTAAAAGCTAGCAGATCGGTGAAACCGTCTCTTTAATATATTAGACGAAAATTGCTTAAACTACTAAGAGAATTAAGTAAAATGAACAATCGAAAATATCCCTTATTAATAGATAATAATAAATGTCGGGAAATACAAAATAACTCATTTATGAAGACAGCAAAAACAAAACACATCATTAACACAGAGAACTAACGATACATTAATAATAATAATAAAAGAAATAATATTAATTTTCCCAATGTCTTTCCCATTCCAAGGCTCAACCATATACTAATTAATAGATTCAAGATTGTGTTAAATAATTAATTAATTAACGCAGATATTACTAACCTGATGATAAAGCCGTTTGTTCTATTACATTCTGTATACTGTACGATTTCTTCTTCCTGTCTGTATTGAGTAGTAATGCCGGTGACCTATGACCGGCAAACAGTTCCACCATATGGGTATGCCCCGCCGGCAGTTGAGTTAGCCACGGCGTGACCAGATCGGGCGGTGACGTCATCGGAGGGGGCACCGTCGTCGTCGTCGGTGGGCAGGAAAGATGAACGTGACCGAGCGGCATCGGTAAGACCGGATATGGAAGGTTTCTGTTGCCATGACGACTGACGCAGGTCCGGCGAATGCCTTTATTTTTACGGGGACCTCTCTCTTCTTGGACCGCTGAAGATATGATAAGTGGGGGGTGGGGTGGGGTGGTATGGATTGAGGGTGAGGATGGAATTAAAAGTTAAATATTATATAATTTGTTAATCCTCGAGTAAAATTCTGTGATATATTTGTTATAATAAATATTGAACTTTTTGTTGTGTCTGTCTGACTGATTACTGACTGACTGACTGATTCGCTGAATCAATCAATCAACGGTATATTTCTGCCTAGATGCCTAGATATGTAACCAAGATGTAAATATGTTGTGTGAAAGCGAAAAAAAATGCCTATCGCCCATTTGCGCATTTAAAAAATAAATAAATAAAAGTTTGATAGAGTTGCCATAAAGAGGCGCGTTTCATAAATGCGGCGAACCAGGGCGACCACCCCGGGACACGCGTTTGTTGGATAAAATATTAACCTATTTGCTTATGTGATTATGTATCTATCTAACTATCCAAATGTTTGTATATGTATGTACGTGCCTGCGTGCTTCTATTTAAATACATGAAGTGTGTGTGTGTGTGTGTGTGTGCGTGTGTCCGAGTGCGGGCGCTTGGTGGCGTGTCTGTCGCCTCGCAATATTTATGTTGCGTCAGGGATATCTCGTTAACTCCGTCATAACTACCCCCCGCTCTTAGATCTCGTAAAGTTATCTATACATTAAGTATAATATAATATCCTTGGTTACTATATTTCATATAATTATCATACCTTCTTTATTCATGTTGACATCAAAACATTTCTGTAGACGACAGTGTGGACACCAGTTACGTCTCGCTTTATCAATAATACAATCACCTTTACCTGAAATGATAAATTATTACACATTAATATATTACAATATGATTATAATATAGATAATTTCTAATGGAAGATGAAGTAATTCACAATCGTTGTTTTTATCAATAGTGTTATTGTTGTTGTCGTAAATATTATTATTATTATTATTATTATAAAAATTGATACAGACATTGTCATACTACACAAAGTAAAAGAGATCAAGTCATTATTATACAGACAAGCACCAACACAAAGATATACAGTCGTATATGACGTACACAAGCAAACACGCAGGCAAACAAAAATGTATGCGGAATTGTGTATGTGTTGTGTGTGTGTGTGTGTGTGTGTGTGTGCATGTGCGTCGCGCGCGCTTGTGTGCGTACGTGCGTGGCTGTGGGTGCGATGTGCAGCTAATATATAGATGCATTGATCTAAAACTATTAATTAATCAACCGGATTCACCTCATTTTCAAATATTTCTAATATCGGATAATATTTCTTGACTGACAGTAATAATATAACAATCACTCTCCGGATAACAAACTATTCCTATGACAACGAGTTGTTATCCCGACGACATTTCTAAAAATCCTCAAACAAAACTGATCCAGTGATTGTTATTTGTCGTAGGAACCGAATATTAGTTATTTTGCTGATATAATGTTGAATAAATACTATAACTACTATCTCATGCATAATACACTAAAAAATTACAATATCCCTCAATTTGTGGTGTTACTCATAAAATCTATCAAATGCCAGAACATCAGTAGACAGTAATATTATCAGAGATCGATTTTCCGCCCGAAGATATGAATATTAATTGGGAAGGGGTTGTTAAAGTTTCCTTTATTACCGCATTTTGGACAAGTTTCAGTGAATCTATAATCGATATTTTAAAATTGTATTAATCTGTTAACGATAGTCGATTTTGTGCATTTTTAATTTGTTTTCGGCGAATTAATACACTTCACTTTCTCCCCGAACAGTAATTAGACATTTTGTCAAATAATAATTGTTAGCGGCTTATTATTATTATTATTATCGGCATCCTTATCTTAATTCCTGGAGACACAACGTGCAAGGAATATAAACGAAGTTTTTCGCTAACATGAGCGGAAAATCGCCGATGTTTTATTCGCTGAACCGTTTAATAAAGTATAATTCCTTCTCGATGACGACGATAAATGGCGATTTCACGTACCTACGCAAGAATAAATCATTTTCTTCCTGATACTCCTCTTGAAGAAGCAGCTACAGCCATCACAACAATAAACACCATAATGTTTACCGTAACTCTTATCACCACATACCTTACAAGGTACCGGTACCGGTAATGTTCGACCTATCGATTATAGATATATAGGCTTAAAAATAAACAGATGTAATCAATATTACAAAGCCATTTCGGGTTTTTTTTCGGTTGTTAATAAAATAAACGCAGTTTCGGCGATTCCCGCTTCTTCCCTTTGATCCAGTGTCGAAAATTATTGAAGTTTTTCGCTGGAAGCGGAATATTTTTACCCGTTTATTTGGTTTAAGTCTCTGTTTAGTTAAGTACTTTTTTTAATTAATTTCCCTTTCAAAACAACAAAATGTGCTTTGACGTTCTTAGCGAGTGCGCATACATTTTTCAATAAGCGAGCGTCGTAGTGTTATTGAAAGCGGTCGTTTTGTTTGAAAATCATTCCGCAAATAAAAGTAATCTATATAAAGAAATTTGAAGAAAAAAGCGTATTTCCGTCTCGATAAGAAATTTATTTCGCATCACAAAAGTAATTAATAAAATAATATTTGAACACTTATCTGAATTATACTATTTAAATTAAATTTAATGTATAGTATAAAAACGAACACTTGCACTACAATTAAAAGAATCTCTAATATAGAAATAAATTAATTATGAAATTACATACATCAATATTTAGTTTAAAATTAACATATATTAAAATTAGAAATTGTTTGAAAAAATCTAATGTGTGTTTTTGCTTACCCATTTCTTGCCAGCTTTCTGGAGTTCCAATTAATCTCTAGTTATCGTAATAACAGACCAATATACACACACCGGTAAGAAGACAATACGGTGAGGAGAAGAAACCAGCCGCCTGAGTCAGCCATTTTGTTTATATATGTCCCGGGCCGAGGGGCTAGACGAGCGCTGATTGGCTGAGGCAGTCGCCATTGATTAGTAGACGACACCGAGTGGCTCGTACCAAGCGAGTGTCATTTGAACAACTGTGTAAATGTGATTAAAGTTAACGGCTACATCTATTAGGATGTTATTGGGATGGTGGATGACCTAGGGCGGTAACATCCCCCTCCCACTCCATGGCGGAGTTAATGGAGAGGACAGCGCCGTGTGTTTTCAGCCGAACCCGATCGGTCACGTGGTATCCGTATGATGATAATTAAGAGCTGATTAAGTAGCTGTCTAGGATATGACAACATTGATGTTGTTTGTGAATACTGATGTTATTAATGTGAGGAGTAGGATAATGGCGACAACAACGATAGCAGTTTTATATAAACTGATCATTTCTTTGTAAATTAGTTTTAAAATTCTAAAATTTTCCAGACAATAATTTAATTCGCACGCACGCACACACATACACAACCCCCCCCCCCCACACACACACAGACTAGTAAGTACACAAAAATTTGCATAAAAATTCACGAATCTGGATTATCTGCCAGTCAGTCCCTTATCCCACAATACTAAAATCCCCATACGCACATATACGCACGTGCATGCGAAAAGCACACATAAACAGAAATTCAATTGGCCGGGCAGACTCAAACACCCGCAGCTGATACGCTCATGGACATACACGTTAACACACACGCGCGCGCGTACACACACACCGGCACTAATTATCTAGTCACCAGAACACACAAATCTCGACCAAAAGGGACGAGAAAATGCAACAGGAACCAGCGAACCGTCAAGAAACAGAAAGGACAAAAAAAGCCTTGTTATTGTATTTAGTCGTAGCGCAGCTAATGGCGACCGCCTGTACAAAGATGATCACTCTATTTACCGAAAGCCGAGCGGTTTGATTGAGTGGTTCGACATTGTTCACTGCATAATTTTTTCGCGTCCTTTTGTCGGCTGGCAGCGAAAAGAAATCCATTTGCCGGTTTCTTTGAACGATCGCTGTCGCGCGGGGTAAGCCGCGGCGCGGCGAACGCGTGGTACGATCACGTGACCGAAACGTCACATCCGCCTCGCGTTTCCTTCATCCGGAACAAGATGGCGGCGAGCTGTGTTTGAACAATGAGCCGATAACTGACGGCGAACAGAAGTCTGTTGATTCAGTTGGTATCCAGAGGAAGACGATCTCTCGACCTGTCATCGGGATAGGATCTCCCGTACAAGGGGCTTGCCCACCCCTCGCTCTAGGGGCCCGTATAAGGGCTGTTTGGGTACCACTAATAAGAGATCCCCCCCCCCTTCTTCTGGCCTTTGGCCTCGTCGATCTAGCCATGGGGCTGCCCTAGGGCGTATTGTGTGATTAGTGAAGGTGGCTGATTGAAATTGTTGAACTTTTGTTGCGAAAAGCAGATAAAATCAGCCCTAAATATTGACAGTCAAAGATAAACCGTTTGGGTGTGTGTATGCGCGCGTGCGTACATGCATGTGTGTGTGCATGCATGCGTGCGTGCGAATTGTATATGTATGTACGTGTCTGCATGTTTATATCTAAATACATGAAGTGTGTGTGTGTGTGTGTGTGTGTGTGTGTGTGTGTGTGTGTGTGTGTGTGTGTGTAAGTGTTTGATGTTAATGGAGGGGCAAGTTTAATCATTTGTTGATAATGTCATTTTAACTGTCGACGTCTATCGTGTTACCTGGCATCTGTATAAAATGAACTCGGGAATTACTTAACCTAACACTATTTGATGTGTTACCGCTGCTCAAATAGACAAACGTCTGCTGGTGTGTCAGTGCACGCACGTATACTATACGTTCTGTATACGTATATGATGGTCCACCGCGCACACGTGTGTATCTGTATATCAGAAGTGTGGAATAAGACACGTGTATCTTTATATCAGAAGTGTGGAATAAGGCACTGGCACAGAGAATTGTTAATTCAAACTTTGGTTGATTCATCCGCGGACTAAGGTCCACCGCGCATTGGCGTGTATCTGTATATCAGAAGTGTGGAATAAGGCACTGGCACAGAGAATTGTTAATTCAAACTGTGGTTGATTCATCCGGGGACTAAATACAGAGAAGCGACCTTTCTCGTTGAGACTTATGTAAGGGCCCCCACCCAATCCCTGTTGTATGTGTGTTTGTTTATTTCTCTCTTCCGGATCAAATCCACGGGAGCATCCTTACTCGCAGATTAGATCGATAAATCATCTCTCATCATAGAAATATATTTACGGATCATTTCAGTTGATAAACATAAATACAGGATTGATCTTTACTCGCATTAATGCCACTGAATAGAAAACACCAAATGATCGGTTAGGAATTCGCTCGTATATAGATGGTGGTATATATAGTAATAGCGTGTAGTTTTAAAAAAAAAATATATATATATATAACCACCAATTCGATCATGCTGTAATAAATTAGTTTTATTTAATTCAATTCGTACCCACATACGGATATTGGAAGACATGTTTGTCTTAAGGTCAGTGTATTGACCGTGGAACCTACTAAATGATTAATGGTGAAACGTCTATGCGTGCGTGAGTGCGCGCCTGTGTATGTGTGTGTGTGTGTGTGTGTGTGTGTGTGTGTGTGTTATTATTATTATTATTATAAGACTGACTTATAATTTATATTTTAAAAAGAGAGAGGCACGATAACATAGTTGATAAACCGCTACGTCACAAACGTTCAGGATAACATTCTAATTACAATGACACCTGCGTCTGTGGGATATTTTCTTTGTAGTTGTCCTTCGGTCACGTGACCAGCGACGAGACTAAACATAACACTGACTCACGCTAAATGTCCAAGAACGTTGTTCAATTTAGTTTGATTTTCTCATTGTTTACATGTTTTTTAATCTCCAAATATAATGTTAAATTATCATTTGTCGACGTAACATTTACAAATATAATATAGAGGCGTCAAACGTGTTCTAGGTGCGCTTATCCGCAGAATGAAACACCCTTTATACATATCTGGGCCAGGATTTGAACCTAGATACTAATGATCTGTTGCCAACCGTGCAACCAGTTAAACCACGAAGACGCCAAATAGTGTTACAATACCTGTACATTATACGACAAGCACAAAATTAGTATTATTGTTCTTGTTGTTCTTGTCAATGTTGTAATCATAAAGAACTATTACTAACAATTTCTTGAAGGACGTCCTAAACGTTATCCCCAAATTTCCCCATCCCAAGAACCCTAAATCTATACTACATCAGTATAGTTGCTAGGTACCAATCGGCGATCTGCCCGCGCCCAGAAGTTACACCGTAATTAAAATTAATCCCCCACAGAATAGTTTTCCCCGGGTATACTAGTACCCTGTTCAAGATACTCACCAGCTAACATAAGGCTGACCAGTCACAAAACACTGGGACAGGTCCCCCTCCCTTGAACAGAGAGCTTAAATTTGCCAATATAATTTACCCCATAGGGTACCCCTTGACAGCGATAAAGCGAGACTCGTTATACGTCAATGCCTCACCCGTCCTGAAGCTAAGCCACCGAGGGACAGCGTCAAGTCAACAAAAGGCCAAACAGAGAGGGCGCCACGATCGACTTTTGATCGCCTTTAGTGAAGCGCCCATGATAGCCCGTCACCAGTAGGCGGCGCTGACGACGAGCGAAGCCTTTGGTAAAGTGACACGCCTCTCTATTGGAGAGCGACAGGTGTTTCTAGAAGAGAAACATGACACCGGCCTTAAGCTGGATATAAATCTCGGGCTGGTCTCCTAGGCTAATGGCGGACAATGATGGAAGACGGTAAGGATACGGTGATGGCTTATAGATGGCGCTGAACGACGGCCCACGGTCACCCCAAAAGATATAGATAAATAGGTAGATAGATAGATTGATAGGTAGATAGATAGATAGATAGATAGATAGATAGATAGATATATTAAGAGAATAGAAGTATATATATATATATATATATAATATATATATAATATATTCTATCTCTCTCTCTATATATATATATATATATATATATATATAGAGAGAGAAGAGAGAGAGAGAGAGAGAGAGCGAGAAAGAGAAATGGGGAGAGGAAAGAGAGATAGAGAGATAAATGTGGGAGATAGAGGGAGAGAGCGATACATGGAGATATGTGGAAGAGAGAGGGGGAGATGGAGATAGAGATGCGGGAAAATGAAAAATAGATAGATAGATAGAGGGGGAAGATAGAGATGGGAGAGATAGAGGTGAAGAGGTACACATAGATAGCTAAAAGAGCCAATAATCCCTTTATTTTTCCAGACGTCCAGGTTATTCGTCGGATTTTCACTTCTCAGCCATCTCTCTAGGAGCTAGTCGCTTTTATGAAATCAACTGTTGATTGATGATTAATGGTTGATGGTTGATAGTTATTGGCTGGTTATGATGGTTGATGGCTGGTGGTTGTTGACTGGTAGTCGGTGGCTGGTAGTTGATGTCCGCTGATTGATGGCCTGTGGTTGATGACCAATGGTTGTTGGCTGGTGGTTCATGGCTGGTTGATGATGGCTGATGATCGATGATCCGCGGTTGATGGCCCGTGGTTGATGGCTGGACTCGGCAAATGACGACGTCGAGATCAGAGAGTGAAATCTGGCAACGTAATACCTCGACGAGTTTTTGTTATCTCTAATAATGGAGCACACACACACACACACACACACACACACACACACACACACACACACACACACACACACACACACACACACACACACACACACACACACACCATTAGTTCAATAGACTATCTGCCTATAGGCGACTACTGTAGTAACAAACTATAGACTAGAAGATTGGCTTACATCCGGGAATCCATCTTTCTTTAAGTCGCAAGCTTTTGTAGAGTTGAGTGGCTCAGTACTGGATGAATATCGCTTTCTGTTGAGCTTCAGCCGTCTTTATTTCTGGTTTCTTCCGCCTTTCTTCTATCTTTGGCGAGGCGTAGCCCAGTCGATGGAGGATTTAGCACGTAGTTGGGGGTCACGAGTTCGAGTTGCCGGGCGGCTGGTTATTTATCACGATTATCGGTGAAGTTTTTTTCCTGCCTCAGCTGCTAATGATCTTCCGATGAAACTGGATAATAAGCCTTCTGCCAAAGATGGCGAGACAGACAACTGCGCTATACGCTCTCGGGTGGTATCGCTGTTAGAGCACTACAAATATTCAGGCACTGGGTTCGATTTTGACTCATACCGCTGTTTGTGGAATGCTCCCCCTATGGAGGATGCCGAAACGCAGCCACTGCTGCGTTTGAAATATATATATATATATATATATATATATATATATATAAAGATGAACCTGGACATATACACATGCGAGCACCTACTTCTCCCCCGCCAACAATCACACATTATTCAGTTTTCAATGAGGAGGAGGACAGTTGGTGCACTCACTGTCTCAATCACAACCAGCTGTTCTCTCCAGTTTAAGTACAATCGACAGTTTACCTTGTTCCATCCACTCCATATCACTCTATTAGTAGAGGCACTGTATCAGTTCCGGTTAACTCCACTCCCTGACGCTTCTTACAAACAACATAACATTGAAACTCTCTTATAGAATCGTCTGTCATCATCGCTCGCGATCTATTCTGGTAGCTGATAATTACTGGTCAAAAGACTTAATCTTCCCGCGCAGGGATATACAGTTAATTACCGTCAATGTTTAGATCCGGAACATTGACGCTTAAGGTTAAAATGGCGGGATTATCACGGTATTATCACTCAGCGGACCCCCCTATAAATCCCACAATGCAAAGCGCGGCTGGTTTGTTTTGGTTTTTGACGTCATCATGTTTATTGTGTGTTTATTTTAGTTTTGAAGACTTCCGGTTGGAGATATAAATATGTTGGATTAAAACTCACTTGTTGACATTCTGATTTTTAGTCTTTCTTGTGTTACTTTATTTAGATATTGTTTTATTTAAATATTACATTTGAACCATTTTCGACGATATTTGTTTTGTTATATTTTGTTGTTTTACCAATCAGCAGTTGACTGGTGGAGTCATTCACTAATCGGGGTGTTGTTTTTACCGGTACTGGGTCGGAATAGTAAGTTGACGATCTAGTGATTAGTTCATAAAATATTCTTGTTATGGAATAGCATCGGCGTAATAAGGGAAAGATCAATAAATCACACCTGACTTATTAGAATTTGCTTAGTTTATATTTTAATCTGTTGGTTCCAATCCCATTGCATGATGACGTCAAAACCAAAACAAACCATGTGCGCTTTGCATTGTGGGATTTATAGGGGGTCCGCTGAGCGATAATACCGTGCTAATCCCGCCATTTTAACCTTAAACGTCAATGTTTCCGATCTGTTATAATCATGCCTAAAACTATTGTATTCTTTTGTGGCTAATATTTTAAATTATATTTGTCATTGGGTATAATACCCAATGATATATGTAGAAAACTAATATATTTATAGACAGGAGTTTGACTTGGACAACATATTCTGGGTGAAAATATATATTCGTATGCTACTGACAATTACTTAGTGATATTGGTCTAAGTTTTGATCTTATTTATTGTTTATAACATCATTTAGGAATATTTGTTATACACATTCCTGTCCAGTAAATCTCCAAATATATCTGAATATTGCCAACCTATTGTGTGTATTACATATTTTTGTTATGTACTAATATTCCTATTTTTTTATTTCAGACTTAACCATGTTGTATATGGTCCTTGCTAATCTTAAACAGCAGGTATCTGTCCGTTTTGTGATCGTCGTTGTAATTAACGTCTTATACAATTATTTAAAAAATAACATCTTTTATATGATTATCAAAAAAATAATATAAAAATATGTTTCAATTTAATAAAGGCCACAAATTTTGGTAAATTTTCCTATTTCTTATAACTAGTTTAGTTTTCAGCATAAGTTTTTTGTTGGCCTTAACATGAATATATGAGCAAGAATTGTGATTCTTTTTCACCATGTGTCACCACCGTCTAGCAACAACGCGATCCCCTGCTCTTTCTGTGTAGAGTGGTGTGCGAAATTAGTTTTCAGCACTACATTATTTTGTGCATTTATTTCAATACATTTTTTAGATTAAAAAGACGAAATATATGTTTGTATACTGAATCTCCTAAAGGAATAACTCGATATTTGTTAATATTAACGGCTAATGGCCATCTTCCCTCTATTGGTATTCCCAAAAAGCTTTAAAAAAGATATCATATTATTCATAATATGTTATAGCTATGCTAAACACTTTAGATTATTTAGAGTTTTTATGTCAACATATTTTTTTTTTAGATTACAAAGGCCAGACGAAATACAAGCCTGTTTCAATAAAGATAATCCTGTCTGTAAAAGTTCCAATAAACCTACCAATATCAAATATATTTATATATTTGCACAAAGTAACTCTTAAAACAGTCTACATCCTATCAGTAGCCTAAAATCAAATAGTCTAATACATAATTTGTATTATTGCAATATAACTCGGCTTTAAATGCTTAAATAGGTATTGTAGAAATTATTATTAAATATAAACAATTTATCATATATATATATATATATATATATATATATATATATATATATATATATATAAACTTTGTCAATCGAATGGTATTATTTCATGAGAAAACAAAAAGAAGTCAATCGATCTATATCAGCTCAACACTAGACAGTCTCATTGCTTGGCACTTAACGGTGTGTGTTTTAGATGCTAATGGGGAAAACAACTAAGGCAGTTTTTCCCGCAATATCCAATAAAAATCACACGCAAGCGCGCACGCACGCGCGCGCGTACACATACACATTTAAAATTCACCCTAGAAGAATCGTCCGGAGATTTGAATTAACGCTTAGAAATTATCTGTGCCAGTGCCTTATTCAATACAGCTAAACACACACACACACACATACAGATATATATATATATATATATATATATATATATATATATATATATATATATATATATATATATATATATAAAGATAGATAGATAGATAGATAGATAGATAGATAGATAGATAGATAGATAGATAGATAGATAGATAGATAGGTAGGTAGATAGATAGCTTATGTACTATCTTTGTGAAAATTATAAATAACTGGTTTACTTTTTCGGCATTAAATCTTTATCTTCAGCCCGAGTTATAACATATAATATAACCTACAATTTGTAAATAATATTTAATAAATTCATATAGCTCTGATGACCATTATGATTTCTTATACTACTGTTGATTAACAACAGGGTTAAAGCCGACACCAATTAAAATCCTCTGGATCAAGTCTGAGTCGTCATTTCTATTCCGGAAGCTTACTCGTACTACAGTTACAGCAGCAACTTTGTAACCTTTACACATATATAAAAGTATAATCTACTTCCGTTTCATTTATTTTATTGAGCTATTAAATCAATTCTGAACTTGGTGTAAATAGACAGAGAAATATTTCATTTGGGGGGAGGAGGAGTTCAAACTTAAAAATAACTTGTGGAACTTCCTTATCACATAAATATTGAGTTGACATATTTAATATAATCTCTTATACAATAATTGTACCACCCCCACCCCCATTAATATTCATTCTAAATGTGAAATATAGACAATTGTTATAATTGAGGCGGACATGTAATTTGTTTTCCATGTGCCATGGACTGGTTTGTGCAATATTTGTGCCGTGGACTGGTTTGTGCAATATTTGTGCCATGGACTAGTTTGTGCAATATTTGTGCCATGGACTGGTTTGTGCAATATTTGTGCAATATTGTTTGTTTGTATATTTGTTTGAGGACAGAGCACATCAGATCAGAAAAACAACAAAAAGTCAACAAAAAACAAAATCAATAAAAGTAGACACATTTTACAATTAGACAAAATTATTTAGTATAAATAATACTATTTTTAGAAATCATATCACGAAAGTATAATAATAAAGAGATTAAAAGAAGAAATATTTATATGTAAGTAACTTTACATACATTTTACTGAGTAATAGAAAATATAGAGAGAGTTCCTTTGAATCAAAACAACAATAACAAGAACAACAAGAAAACCAACAATACTTATAAAGTTTTAAATTAATAGGTAACTATAAAATAAAGATATGTCGTAATAGTAAAATGTAAATCGATAACCCATTTTAGATGTAAGTTAAAACATAAATCTTAACTAATACTAACACACACACACACACACACACACACACACACACACACACACACACACACACACACACACACACACACACACACACACACACACACACACAATATATATATATATGTATATATATATATATATATATATATAATAAGTTTAGGTTATTGGTCTACCTGTGGGGTCTAGAGTCCGGTTTTCAAATGTGACAAGGAATCTGAATTATGTACTTGGAGTACAAATAAAAAATACCATTTTACCTGTGATACAATATAATTACTTAGATACCACCGTTTACTGTCAGCAGTAATTTGTTGTGGTTCAAAAGAAACCTAGACATCATAACATGCCACAAATGCTGAGTTCGAATAGCTAAAACATCTTACCTATATATAAACCTTACAAACAGAGATCCGTCCCCCGTCTCTACTGGTACTGAGACTACTGTCTTGCCTTGTCTAATTAACGGGGAAGTTATACCCCAGACCGTCGTTGTAGGTCACAGCCTCTTATGTTTGTTAATTTCATGCAGGATTTACTGCAGGACATGTGATTGTCTTCTGATGAGGGGGTAAATGGTCTTGTGGATGATGGCTGATCTTCTTATCAAATATTTTGTTTTATCTACTGCGGGAAGGTGATGATGGACCGGGCGTAGTTTTTGTGTAATATTTTTACGAATATTCCGTAGCCAGGGGCATTCTATCAAGTAGTGGGTTGGGCCAAAACGGTTTTGACATACAATACATATGACGTGTCTATATGAAGTCTTGAAACTCTTGGAATAGGAGTGGCATCCAAGTAGTGGTAGTTGGGTAACTATAAATCTATTTGGACATATCCCATGGTAGAGACTACTGTAAAACTTTTATAGCTTCTCGGCGCATCAACCAACATAACAGCTCTGAATTGAACACGCGACCAACTCGTGTTGTGTACACTCTGCCTACATATAGAGACAGCCAGATGACCAAGCTAAAAACAAAGTAGCAATACTGCTCACATTACCGGTGTCAGGGAACAGGCATGTTTCGACCCAGATTACGCCAATATAAGAAAGATGTACACTTATCATTAAAAAATATTCGCTGTTTTATCTTTGCCAGATATAATCTAGAATCTCTATTATTGTCCTGTTAAACATTCATGTGATACGACTTTCTATTAATTTATACAATATTGTTTCATGGATTTTATGTTTATGCAGACTTTTGTTATATATTATGTATAATTAGGTTACAATTATATCCTAGAGTTGCTGAAAGTATATTATTATAATATCCACGTGTCATTCCCGGTATCGAACATTTGCAACACCTAACTGCTGGTGGGCAGCCTCGGGGTGGGGGTGGTAGCGGTTGCAAGTAATAATAATATAAACACATGAAAAAAACCTATTTATACTGAATACCCTCTGCATCATTTATACTACTAACTGAAAATTAAAATAAAATGTTCAAATGGGACTTAAATTAAGCTGCTATCTTTGTTTTAAAATTATGCGCCATCTTTGCAATGATAATAATATTTAACACTGAAAACGCCAGTAAAATCAAAAAAAAATTTGAAAGGGCCCCCCACCTTTATTTAAGGGAGTTTTTTATTTTAATTTTATATATATATAAAGAGAGAGAGAGAGAGAGAGAGACCACCCTTCCTAGCTAGCATTAGGCTGAGCCCAGTAAGCGACAGCTTGGGATCAATCCCTTAACTACAAAAAGTAACTAGCTAGTAATTATCCAGTAACTGATCAGATGTTCTGCACTGCCAAATATCAGATGACATATTACAGCCAAACTGCTCCGAATTGACATTTTTTGTTCTAAGCTCCTAAAGTCTGGATACAGGTATCAACTACCATTATGTAATAGAAATCTACAGAACGTGTGCAATATTACAATGTTTATGTGGGCGATAATTAAACGGTTATTGGTATTTCCTCTCAGTAAACATTAACAGGTCATGTGTCACGGTCTATTTTATTCTCGTAATCGGTCAAGTTAGGGTAGATATATTTGTTTCCGATTACATTAATATGAGGGATGAAATTGACTAAAACGTATTCTAATCAGTTACCTCAAATTTATTAATTTGCCACACCAATAGTAATGGCTGATAAACACGGTGACAAATAGAGGCTAATTGCCATGGTAACCATTCAGTAACTAACTATATATTATATAACCCTCTCAGTCCTATCTTATTGGTTTAAAGGTGATTTTAGTCACGTCCCTTCTGACAATTGTTATTATTTAATTGCTTTCTTTATTTGAATACACTGACATGGTTAGATATATTAATTAATTAATCATATAACCAAGGTTATTAACTGAATGAACTAAATCTAAAAATGTTTTTGTAATTGAAGAAATTTTATATTTGTAATGTGATTAACTGGTATGTGTAGAACCGGAAGTGTGTAATCAGTTATTATATAATCTGTTGCATACATACGTTTTAATTTGTTTGGCGTGTGGAAGCGCGTGCACCAAGTACCGTGTAAGCACGATCAGCAATCACTGTAGCTAGAACAGTGGTATACATAATAGGGGTTCAGATGCCATTCACCCTCTAGAGACTGTTCTTTAAACCTTCGGCGGGATCACAACCCTTCCTTCACTATATAAACATAACATGTTAGAAGGATGTTAGAAGGATGGGGGTTTTACTGTTGCTGGTTGTATGTGTGTTTATTGTTGTTGGGCATAAACGTGGCTCTTGGTGGCCGCATCTTGTGCCGCAGCCGGATCATCTGGATAAGGATGCCGCCTCCTGGAACAGAAAATTTCTGCAGAATGTCGAATTCCTGTCCCCCTGCCGCACAGTCAATGACAATGTTACCGTCGGTGATACTCATCCCGCTGTCTTCAATCATCGTTTGAACCATCGTCATGTCCTGGTACTCCTCCAGATTTTGTGTTGACTTTGAGGGAGCCCGTCATAATATCACCGATATTGAGAACTCGCAGGACATCCTGGACACCCACGTAGTTTTCTTCGCATAGTCTCCCATATAATCGATGAACCCCCCCCCCCTCAGCCCATCCACACACTCGCCGGGGCCACGTATATTAATTTTGCTTGGCAAATTGATTTATAACAATAAAGAAGAGATAAGAAGACCTTGGAATATCTTCTTTGGTGATAACCCTCAACTCGCCTACCGTCCCATCCTGGAGATGGACGGATGGTGCCGATGTCACCAAATGTGTGGGTCCCATGCAAATATGGGGTCAATTCCATTTTCTCAATTCCAATTCCACTTGGTCAATTCCAATTCCATCTCAAATTTATCAATTCCAAATTTGTCAATTCCAATTCCGTTTTGTGCCTAATACTTTTTACCACAAGTAGGTACTCCGAGTAACTACTTGGAATACCTACTCCGAGTAGTTTATATTCCAAGTAAGATTGTTATGGAAGAAATATTTCTGAATTAAAAAATTAATGGTAAATTGATTTGTGGATTTTTTTCCCGTTCTAAACACTAAATATATATGTATGTATAAAGGCACCAAAGTTCTGGATCAATTTGGTCCCAGTATATTGGTAACACCATATGTAAGTGTAACTTCAATTTCAATTCAAAATTTCTCAATTCCAATTCAATTTTTTTAATTCCAATTCAATTTTTTTCTTAAATAACCAATTCCAATTCCGGAATTGAATTGACCAGGTCTGGTCCCAACCGTCTACAACATTACTAGAAGTGATTATCTGCTCTAAGTGCAGGTAAAACGCATCTATTAGCGCAAAGTTGACAGGGCAGTCCACAGCATATGCGGGGGCTCCTCCGTGGTCTAGCGGTAGCGTACTAGACCACAGATCACTACCACCCGTGTTCGAATCACGGCGTGGGCATATCTGAAGGTTGTTTCATCTTTCACTTCGTCTCATTACCTTTGGGGTCGTTCGGCGCATTAAGCCTACCTTGTGCACAAAAGTGGCTGTAAAACATCAATCACCATCATCACAGCATATGCGCCTCCATAGAGCCACGGTCCTTCTAAACCATCATCTATTCCCCGTCTGAGAAAAGGACCTTCATCCTTCCCCACAGTCAGAGTGACGTCACGAATCTCCCGGATGGCATCACCTGATCGCGCCTCAACGAGCTCCTCCAACTGCGAGAAGCCGTATACCCTTAAGGAGAGGAGGTTCCAAAGGTGGCTGTTGGACCGTCGGCGTTCCGCTCCCAAGATGACCCTACGGCGCCAACGTTGTACCATCCGACTGTGTAGGTCGTGAAGCGAAGGTCAACTGATAGATTCCAGCTGCGGTTATCGATGTACTGCAGTTGGCCCACCGAGTCACCATTTTGAACGTTGGTGAGTATTTGAAACATATCGCGACAATATGGAAGTCAATGCATATAGCTTCATTAGCGAGGCAAAATACTACTCGGGTGGAATATTTAGCTCTACAGATGACGTGAAGCTAACTCACCCCAACATCCAGGTCTATTGTTCTCCAACAGTTAGTAATACTGCTTAAGTCTTTCGAACTGAGTTTCCTAATCTGTTCAAAAACTTCAGGCTGCCTTACGTCCGGTCTGACATCCTGGTAAAGACATGGAAGAGCAAGCCGTTGTAGTTATGGCAGAATCAGGTTATCTTTCATGTTTGGTTTGCAACGAGGGGCTGTGGTGTCTCAGTCAGAGGATCGAATGTGGAACGCTTTCAATAAACCATACGAGTGGTGGGAATATGAACGCGTGAAAGACCACAATAATAGCTAAACGACAGAATCAGGACATGCGTGTGGTCAATCCTGGGGCCACAGGTGCAGACGCGTACACGAATTCTCACTGAACGAGAGCATCAAGGAATGGATTTTGACGCACAGAAGCATTTCTTGGCTATCAAAGTGCTATCAGGATGTTGTGCAGTATCCTGGCTCCCAGGTCAAACGGCGGGGGACTACAACAAGAATGTCGTCGCAACTTCCGGCCAAACTCAGGGCTTCAATATAGATTGCAGCCCGCCCTGTGCGGTCAGGGGCCCGCATAGGTCTATCAGGCACCTAATGTTTAGAGCCAGCCTATACCCGCAGAAGTCTATCAGGCACCTAATGTTTAGAGCCAGCCTATACATTTTTCATTATTTTCAGTTCATTAAAGATCATGGATATTTAGTTGTGGAGCAGACTTGTTTAAACATTTATCAAATGATAGTTTTTAGCCCTCGATCACAACGCGCAGGTTGTTGCATGTCACAAATATGCACGATGCCAACATTGTGAAGAGCCGAAAGGGCATGCGAGACAGTAATGGTTACAAAAGCTATACAGTTAAAGGATTTGCTTACAGAATGTGGCACCTAAATGATGATATCATTATAAAATTATTTGTCCGCATGCGTCACTGAGTGGATTAGTTATTTAAATATCCGTGTCATGGACCGGGTGAAGTAATGTCGTACTTTTAAATCAACAAATAAATGATGAAATTAAGTGATTTTAGTCACACTCAGTAGTCAAACATTCTACCGATTGATCTTAAATATCTCTACCTTGCATTTAATTGGTGAAGTTGGGGGGGGGGTAGGTATCATTGAATACTACATGGATACAAGTAGTTGTTAATATGTGTAAAGTGTCACTCAAATTCTATCCGTGTAAATTGCTCCTGTTCCATTTTTTTTTAAATGATGGGAAACAAGAGAGTTTTGATAAGTTACCTTCCGTTGTGGTCTCCATTCAGGAAACTTGGTTTCGAATCAACTTTTTATGTTTGATGTATCAGAGAGCTTAAATATAAACAGTCTTTGGGTGTATCTAGCTTTTCTAAATTCATTTACAAAATGTTAATTTAGGTGACGGTGCAGACTCGTTTGGAAAATTTTGATGATTTTTATTTGAGTGCAAAATACACTGGCCCTTATATTTGACCTAAACGTAAGTCGTCAATTTTGAGGAAATCCAGATGCATTTGGATGATGAACTGTAGCTCTTAGATTATCTCAGTTGCTACCGGCTCAGGAAGATTGTTTTAATATATTTTTGTTGTAGAAAAGAAACGGATGAAATCATTGTTGTTAAGGAACAAATGCCAGGATGTTACATACATAAAGCCGAGGATGAAGATTATTAATGAACAGCAAAAACTATTCAATTACTATCCAGGAAGCACCTTAAACTGAATAATAATTTTACAATTACATTGCAAATCATTGTTTAAATGAAGGATCCTATGTTTTCTATCCATTTAATATTCTTAATGTGTAGATTACATAATGAAATTGGTAGGTCTGTTATTATTTTGATAGTTTTGCGTTTGTTACATTTCTCTATATCCAACCCGAGAAAACGCCTCCATAGCATAAATGGTAGCGTGGTTAGCCACAGATCTATATCACCTGGGTTCAAACCCCGGCCGTGCTACACCAGAAGGGTACTTCATCTTTCATTTCGCGTCATTACCTTTGGAGTTCGCTCGGCCCATTTAGCCTACCTTGTGCACAAATGTGGGCCGTAAAACAGCAACGCCTATATCCAACACACATCACAGCAACCTTCAAAGATAATTACCGTTACACAAGTGAATTAATTAGTATAACTCCCATCAGATCTTTACTGTTTTATCAAAACGAGATATAAATTAACCAAATTAACCATATCATTGATGATTGGTAAATGATGATCTGTATTTTGGTCCTTAGCTATAATTATCAACGTTACAAATATGACAAATATTTGCATAAAGGGATAGTCCACCTTCATTTCAAATTGTATGGACTAATACAGCTATACTCACAAATATCATAAATAAAGTCAAAATGTGTATACGATCATCCACATATTAAATAATCCAGTTCAAAGTGCTGCTGATTAATCGTCTTAAACATCCTGGACACCCACGTAGTTTTCTTCGCATAGTCTCC
The DNA here is from genome assembly GCA_025642065.1 of Paralvinella palmiformis. Classification (NCBI taxonomy): domain Eukaryota; kingdom Metazoa; phylum Annelida; class Polychaeta; order Terebellida; family Alvinellidae; genus Paralvinella; species Paralvinella palmiformis. Next base: position 269,011 of record JAODUP010000395.1, read on the forward strand.
CATATAATCGATGACCCCCCCCCCCTCAGCCCGCCCCCCCTCGCCGGGGCCACGTATATTAATTTTGCTTGGCAAATGATTTATAACAATAAAGAAGAGATAAGAAGACCTTGGAATATCTTCTTTGGTGATAACCTTCAACTCGCCTACCGTCCCATCCTGGAGATGGACGGATGGTGCCGATGTCACCAAATGTGTGGGTCCCATGCAAATATGGGGTCAATTCCATTTTCTCAATTCCAATTCCACTTGGTCAATTCCAATTCCATTTCAAATTTATCAATTCCAAATTTGTCAATTCCAATTCCGTTTTTGTGCCTAATACTTTTTACCACAAGTAGGTACTCCGAGTAACTACTTGGAATACCTACTCCGAGTAGTTTATATTCCAAGTAGGATTGTTATGGAAGAAATATTTCTGAATTAAAACATTAAATGGTAAATTGATTTGTGGATTTGTTTTCCCCGTTCTAAACACTAAACATATATGTATGTATAAAGGCACCAAAGTTCTGGATCAATTTGGTCCCAGTATATTAGTAACACCATATGTAAGTGTAACTTCAATTTCAATTCCAAATTTCTCAATTCAAATTCAAATTTTTTTTATTCCAATTCTATTTTTTTCTTAAATAACCAATTCCAATATTGAATTGACCAGGTCTGGTCCCAACCGTCTACAACATTACTAGAAGTGATTATCTGCTCTAAGTGCAGGTAAAACGCATCTATTAGCGCAAAGTTGACAGGGCAGTCCACAGCATATGCGGGGGCTCCTCCGTGGTCTAGCGGTAGCGTACTAGACCACAGATCACTACCACCCGTGTTCGAATCACGGCGTGGGCATATCTGAAGGTTGTTTCATCTTTCACTTCGTCTCATTACCTTTGGAGGTCGTTCGGCGCATTTAGCCTACCTTATGCACAAAAGTGGCTGTAAAACATCAACCATCATCATCACAGCATATGCGCCTCCATAGAGCCACGGTCCTTCTAAACCATCATCTAATCCCAGTCTGAGAAAAGGACCTTCATCCTTCCCCACAGTCAGAGTGACGTCACGAATCTCCCGGATGGCATCACCTGATCGAGCCTCAACGAGCTCCTCCAACTGCGAGAAGCCGTATACCCTTAAGGAGGGGAGGTTTCAAAGGTGGCTGTTGGACCGTCGGCGTTCCGCTCCCAGAATGACCCTACGGCGCCAACGTTGTACCATCCGACTGTGTAGGTCGTGAAGCGAAGGTCAACTGATAGATTCCAGCTGCGGTTATCGATGTACTGCAGTTGACCCACCGAGTCACCATTTTGAACGTTGGTGAGTATTTGAAACATATCGCGACAATATGGAAGTCAATGCATATAGCTTCATTAGCGAGGCAAAATACTACTCGGGTGGAATATTTAACTCTACAGATGACGTGAAGCTAACTCACCCCAACATCCAGGTCTATTGTTCTCCAACAGTTAGTAATACTGCTTAAGTCTTTCGAACTGAGTTTCCTAATCTGTTCAAAAACTTCAGGCTGCCTTACGTCCGGTCTGACATCCTGGTAAAGACATGGAAGAGCAAGCCGTTGTAGTTATGGCAGAATCAGGTTATCTTTCATGTTTGGTTTGCAACGAGGGGCTGTGGTGTCTCAGTCAGAGGATCGAATGTGGAACGCTTTCAATAAACCATACGAGTGGTGGGAATATGAACGCGTGAAAGACCACAATAATAGCTAAACGACAGAATCAGGACATACGTGTGGTCAATCCTGGGGCCACAGGTGCAGACGCGTACACGAATTATCACTGAAGGAGAGCATCAAGGAATGGATTTTGACGTACAGAAGCATTTCTTGGCTATCAAAGTGCTATCAGGATGTTATGCAGTATCCTGGCTCCCAGGTCAAACGGCGGGGTACTACAACAAAAATGTCGTCACAACTTCCGGCCAAACTCAGGGCTTCAATACAGATTGCAGCCCGCCCTGTGCGTTCAGGGGCTCGCAGAGGTCTATCAGGCACCTAATGTTTAGAGCCAGCCTATACCCGCAGAAGTCTATCAGGCACGTAATGTTTAGAGCCAGCCTATACATTTTTCATTATTTTTAGTTCATTAAAGATCATGGATATTAAGTTGTGGAGCAGACTTGTTTAAACATTTATCAAATGAACCACGAGATGACAGTTTTTAACCCTCGATCACAACGCGCAGGTTGTTGCATGTCACAAATATGCACGATGCCAACATTGTGAAGAGCCGAAAGGGCATGCGAGACAGTAATGGTTACAAAAGCCATACAGTTAAAGGATTTGCTTACAGAATGTGGCACCTGAATGATAGATATCATTATAAAATTATTTGTCCGCATGCGTCACTGAGTGGATTAGTTATTTAAATATCCGTGTCATGGACCGGGTGAAGTAATGTCGTACTTTTAAATCAACAAATAAATGATGAAATTAAGTGATTTTAGTCACACTCAGTAGTCAAACATTCTACCGATTGATCTTAAATATCTCTACCTTGCATTTAATTGGTGAAGGGGGGTGGCATTGAATACTACATGGATACAAATAGTTGTTAATATGTGTAAAGCACTCAAATTCTATCCGTGTAAATTGCTCCTGTTCCATTTTTTTTAAATGATGGGAAACAAGGGTGATAAGTTGCCTTCCGTTGTGGTCTCCATTCTGGAAACTTGGTTTCGAATCAACTTTTTATGTTTGATGTATCAGAGAGCTTAAATATAAACAGTCTTTGGATGTATCTAGCTTTTCTAAATTCATTTACAAACTATTAATTTAGGTGACGGTGCAGACTCGTTTGGAAAATTTTGATGATTTTTATTTGAGTGCAAAATACACTTGCCCTTATATTTGACCTACACGTAAGTCATCAATTTTGAGGAAATCCAGATGCATTTGGATGATGAACTGTAGCTCTTAGATTATCTCAGTTGCTACCGGCTCAGGAAGACTGTTTTAATATTATTTTTGTTGTAGAAAAGAAACGGATAAAATCATTGTTGTTAAGGAACAAATGCCAGGATGTTACATACATAAAGCCGAGGATGAAGATTATTAATGAACAGCAAAAACATCAATTACTATCCAGGAAGCACCTTAAACTGAATAATAATTTTATAATTACATTGCAAATCATTATTTAAATGAAGGATCCTATGTTTGCTATCCATTTAATATTCTTAATGTGTAGATTACATAATGAAATTGGTAGGTCTGTTATTATTTTGATAGTTTTGCGTTTGTTACATTTCTCTATATCCAACCCGAGAAAACGCCTCCATAGCATAAATGGTAGCGTGGTTAGCCACAGATCTATATCACCTGGGTTCAAACCCCGGCCGTGCTACACCAGAAGGGTACTTCATCTTTCATTTCGCGTCATTACCTTTGGAGTTCGCTCGGCCCATTTAGCCTACCTTGTGCACAAATGTGGGCCGTAAAACAGCAACGCCTATATCCAACACACATCACAGCAACCTTCAAAGATAATTACCGTTACACAAGTGAATTAATTAGTATAACTCCCATCAGATCTTTACTGTTTTATCAAAACGAGATATAAATTAACCAAATTAACCATATCATTGATGATTGGTAAATGATGATCTGTATTTTGGTCCTCAGCTATAATTATCAACGTTACAAATATGACAAATATTTGCTTAAAGGGATAGTCCACCTTCATTTCAAATTTTATGGACTAATAAAGCTATACTCACAAATATCATAAATAAAGTCAAAATGTGTATACGATCACCCACATATTAAATAATCCAGTTCAAAGTGCTGCTGATTAATCGACTTTTAATGGCCGGTGGGCCCCGCCACTTTGAAGCTAGACAGAGACCGGAAGCTCCTGAAAGCTGACGCATCTGGTTGACCTGAAGTCTGTAGAGGCCGTACAAAAGCATGTAAACAAGTGTGAGCAAAGAATTATTCCGGAAAATAACGCAACTGCGTTGTTAAAATTACGTCATGAATGACATACAACCATATCAGTTTGAGCCAGAAGAAACCTGACAAGAAGAAGATGATTCAAAATGTCAGAGCATTTCAGTTTTTTTCCTCCCGCCTTCGAATCTGGCTTCCGGTGTAGCCACAATGGCGGCCCTCCAGTAATTTGGATTATTTCCCTATATGTCTGATATCAGGGATATTTCGTGGTTATTATTGTGGAATTTTTGGTTACTGTTCCGAGCATTACATATTTTCTGAGGGTGGACTGTCCCTTTAATGTGGTCTGTTTATATAATTTATTTCACGAGAAGTTCTCATAGTGTAATATTTCTGGACCTGACAATGCTGTCAGTTGATCACAGTAAAACCTGTGTAAATCACCTTTATGGCCCAGTGGGTTAGACCATGGGACTCCTTAACTATAGCATGCTGTGCAGGAGTTCGGAGGTTCAAATCTCGGCCGTAGCATTAGTTTTTTTGATCGGCAAAATGACGGGACCATATATGACAATAGATCAATAGTGTATTAATTGACAAATACATACAACTGATCATAATCTACAGCACTGTTGATTTTAGTATTATTTTTCAAATTTGATAATACTTTGAGTACTCTGTTTTTCTATTTTATGTACAATTTACAGATGCCAAAATTTACACTATACTCTTAAACACTGTCACCACGTAGACAGATCAACAATATCACCTTCAACAATAGTCTGGTAGTTTATAAGGAAATAAATAATGTTATTCAATCATGTAAGAATATTTTAAATACCTAACTGCTTTCTTAATCATCTGAAGAATAAACGGGGTTCATTACAATTGTCACTCCATGTGGTTAACATTATTACAAGAGTGGCGCCACCTATGACTAGCATATTGCACAAATTTAAATTAACCCAAACACATCGAGACAAAGAGAAATATAATCGTTATTTTAGGATCAATAATTTCCTTTAAAAAAATGAAAAGTCAGCCTGCCAAATTTCACATTAAAGCAGCGTATGTGTGGAATACATGAATGCGCAATGTTTAATGGGTTCTCTGTAATTAACCTGAGTATATATTCAAATATCTTCTCTGTCAAATGCTGAATTCTCCCCCCAAAAGAAAGAAATAAACATTTAATCTCATTGTTAATCAATGTTTATTTATATATGATATTCTAGCATATTTCTTCCAGCCGGAGATATTCTGCTTGCGTTTGAATGGAAATTACCACAAAAAGAGGAATTGTGATGAGTGCAAAGTTCATCAAAGACGGCATAACATCATTATGTGTTGGTCAGTAATGCAGCATGGAAAAGAGCTAAAATAGTTTACAATAAAGTATTGGGTAAAGAACAATATTCAATATTTGAGTAGCTACGGTGTCTAGATATTGATCAAATCATAAACATTGATTGACAGATCACTTCCATTTATCATGATGGTTTGGTGATCAATCTGGTGTGACAAAGCATGGATTATTGTAAATACAGTTCCACACACACACACACACACACATATATATATATATATAAACCAAAATAATCTTTTATAAATTTGGCTACAAGATTCCTTATATGCCCCTTTGAATGAAGCTTATAACATTTAAATTATATCACTTAAGTGGAGACACTGAGCTGGCTTTGCCATAAATTATTATTTATAAAAGTTGACAGCAACACAGTGAACTTTTACATATCATTACTCAGAAATGACGTTGTATAATAGTCTAACTATTACATTTTAAAACATAATTTGCCATTTCCTAGCCCCAGGTCTGACACCATAAATGTCTCTTCACTATCTACTACTGAAATCAATCCAGCTAAAACAAATAAATAAATCTAAACAATGTTGTGCCATGTGCCAAATCAAGATATGCCCCAAGAAATATTGTCAAGGAGCTTCCAAGAAACATTGTTACCAACTGATAAACATATTTTTCATGCCATAAATAAGCACACTGTCCATTTATATTTAATAGAGATGACTGAAGTCACCTATAACACAAAAAGGTCACGCATCCGGCTGTATGGAAAGCCAATGATAAACCGCTGATCCATTCTCATACAATAACCATTGTTTCGCTGACTGGCATGTTGATCACAGCTGTAATAATTGGAATACTTCTGTGCTTTTTCAAGACAAATACCTGAAATAATAAAAAAAATTATATCCGAGTTCGATTAAAATAATTTGAGTGCGAAACATTATGTTCATAGACATTTTTCAGAATATAAAGCTAATCTTACAGAAGGTCAATTTATAAAAATATGGTTATGTTTCCTTTAGTTTAGAACTAAATTAATTTTATTTAATTCAATTATGTGTTTAAAAATGTAACCCACACAATATAACACACACACATTTATATTATGAATAAAATGTATTCACAATGTTTATAAACATTTCATTTATCACAGATAAGTGGATTCTATAAATAGACCTAATAATAAAAGTACAATCTTAGTTAGTACTTCAGATAAGAAAGAAGGCTATTTTAAGCAGCTTTAGATACATGAAATTATATACAGAACACAGAATGAATAATTAAATATCCCTCACTCACCTTAATCATATCTGATATACCTTTGTCACTCAAACATTCCACAAAGGTCTCAAAGGCATAGTTAAGCCCTGGCACTAACATAGGAACCTGGAAAAAGATAATGGAAAAATTAATATTATTATGAAGAAATGGGTAACAAAATGACTTGAACATCTCTCTCTAATATTGAAACTTTAATAGCAATGTAACACAGCTCCTATCAGGCTCATCTCTACAATATCTATAACCAGAATAATTTGGTAGACAGCAGACTTTTGCAGAACAAGTACACAGGTTTTACTTAAATGATATGTAACAGTTTAATAAGACTAAAAGTTTCTAAACTTCAAAATTATTTCTACAGAAAATCGGATTTTAAGCCTAGAAATCTTGTAAATTTAACTAATTATAACCAAGAAACACATAAATAGCTCAAACTTTACACAGATATACTTAAAATCACAATAAAAAATATCGCTGTGATAAGGCTAGCGCTGATAAAAGAATGTATACGGTAGCCATATCATGGTGATATTTTCGTTTGCAATTTTTTTTACCTAGACACCATTTTGAGACAAATGTCACACAATGAAATATTCATTTTATTGATCCTGCATTATTTATAGTGCGACCAAGCCTCAAGCAGGTGTTTACAGAGTAAATTAGCAACTCGGTAAAATGCTATTATTGACATGACCTTGACATTTGACCTTTCATATTTTGATGTAATCATGGATAAATTTGGTAAATTATGGAAGAATGATATTTATGATTCAGATGAATTTGACAATGAAATGGCTGAGGAGGAAGTGGTGAAAAAGCTTGATCAGTTTCAAAGTGATTATGAGTGAAAATGATGAAATTGTATCGAATGAATTTCACAAGCAAAGGTGATTAAATTGGGATTAAACAAATTGTGATTCGAAAGTGATTGTCCTCATTTGCAGCAACTTTTATACCTTTTTCAGGAAATCATATCAAATAAAACCCAAACGAAAAGAAAATGGTAAATAAACCCTGAAATACGGCTTCTTTGGGGGGGGGGGGGATAAATTCTACTAGTCGCAGTGACTTCTCCTGCACATTTTAGTGCCATGCCCGGTTATTTTAAGTTACTATTTTTATTTTTTGTCAACAAACCTTTTAGAATTAACACCGCAGCTGCTAACAGAAAATATGCATGTGGTCAATAACTAGACCGAAAGAAGCTTACCTTGATAAGTGTTTTTCTCAGAGCATAAAGTTTGGTATCAAACTGGAATGTTATGAATAGGTCCATGGACGGAACAGACAGTGATGTATTCTGTAAGTTAACGGTCAACTTGAACACTGGGCCTATACCCTGAACCTAAATCAAATAAATATGGTCAGTATAGAGCGAGTTCATTTTGGGGAGAGATGGACATATAAGGGATAAGTATATGTCGTAAAGCGTAGGAATATTTGTGTAATTGCAAAATTGTGAAACTACCACTGCATGGTGTTTAATGTAATCTGACATACTGCAGAGTATCACATACATATAATTAATAAGCGTCATCACAGAACTTAATAAGGAGCAGATAAATCTGTGCATAGCAAACCATTTGAGGTTCCGAGAAAACCCAAACCTGAGAATGCTACAACTGAACCACGAGCTACTCCTTGAAGCCAGTAATTCCATCACAAGAGGGGTATGTGTGTGTGTGTGTTCAAAGCATTGAAGGTGACTATTTCACACATACACACATACTGACCTGGGCAGATAGTTTGAGTGGTTCTTGTAAATTTGTTGATACAGGGTTCATGCTATTCTCAAGTGCCTTCACATAATTTCTTGCAGTATTCAGACGAATACGATACAAATCATGCTGAAACTGGCGATGTATTGCTATAACAGAGATGAACAACAGAAACATTTTGTTAGCACAATTATTTTTATAAATCTAAACAACTATATATAAATGTATCCATGCATAAATAAATATATTATTAAAACAATTATATTATACCAACCATGCAAATATAAAGTTTGCGCTATTTACTGAAACAAATATTTCTGTCACACATTTAAACATATGTGCAGTAAAACATGCACCAACAAGCCACATATTAAACTTATTTGATTAAATAAAAATGTATTTACTAATTATTTCATTGTGTTTACTGGACTATGATTGGATAAGAATGTATTGGATTACTGACTGATTACACTTCTACAAAAATGACATATACATGTATGTATACAAGATTTAATCATTATAATAACTCAATATTATTAAATGGGCCAACAAAAATTTAATTTTGGAAATAACAGAAAAGGTCAGATTAACTTTCCATATTGTTACTCAAACAATATTTCAGTTAACAATATTTCCTGTATAATGCACACTATTACATGAGAAAAAGAATTATAATTTTGACTGTATCAACTAATGGAAGATGCATAATGATTGGAATTAAAGTTTTTAAATTTATTTCAGCTATGAACATGATTTTTAATTTTATTCTGGAAAGAACATAATTAGCACACATTAATGTGTATCATGATACTGTAAGAGATGCAGATTTTCACTTGACAACAACACCAAAATATAACACACTGTAACCTCAAGATGCCAAACATATGGCAATACTCACAGACAGCATTTTCTCTTTCTCTTAGCGTCTGATCAACAAATAATTGAGTCTTCTTTGGGACATTGAGTTTTTGGTTCTGCGAAGCAGGAGGGCCTCCGATCATGTCCTTTTCTTCAAACTTTGCTGTCCTCTTCAGGATCTTAATTATGAGTCCACCATCTGGAATGTGATGTTGTGAGAAATACAATTATATCTTGCCAGTCATGAGGGCATGATGATTGGTTTGACCAACTGATGATTAATTATAAATATAATTGGTTCACTGCAGGTAACCAACAGTGATGCAAGTTTTGTACTCGTATCACAAAATGTTTGTTATCCATGCTTGTCGTTGTAAGTATTTAAATTCAAGCCTAGGGATGTTCAAAAACTGTTAATGCTATTGGACTGCTATATTCATATGGAGCAAACAATGTATACATAATTTTTGTATTGTTTGTGTTTCTTGTTTTATACAAACACAATCAGATAGAAACAATTTACTCTCCAACTATTTCCTTTTTCTTTAAAAGGAAAGATAAACAAATCGATATTTTATCAGCTCAGATGTGCATGTTTTATTTTATGTTTCATACTACACTGAAATTTTTTTTTTGAATAGATGAAGCAAGAAGAGCTAAATATTTCTTAGCCAACTAGCTTATCTGGGAATGACACTGTGCCTGATTCTTCTACCAATGCACCATGATCATTGTTCGATTGTGCTGCGTTGTTCTTCCACTACTGCAACACTGATCTGTTTGTGCAGCATCAATGTATCCACAAAGCTTCCATATTATGAAGGTCTTAATCAACATCAGGGGGATAAGTAGTTACTTTTGTGTGTACTTTTCTTCCAACAAATCTCTTGCTGTCACACGCTGAGTATTTCTCACAGAAACACTGTCTTTGGTTTTGTAAAAACCAAACCATTTCTAAACATTACCCTGAGTTCTTTCACCTGGATTGTTGTATATTTTCAGAGAAGACCATATTGTTAGTAAAGGAAACAATAATATCCATTGTAAAGTGAACATCTCAACTTGCCAACTGATTAACACTGTATTGTATTTTCTATAATTACTTAAATATCAACCCTTCAGTAGTGTAGATGGAGGTGATGCAGGACACATAACCTCATCCAGGTAATAGCAGAGATAATTATGTTGATGGAACTGGAGTTATGTTCTTGCCATAATGATTGGAAACAAATATTGCATAATTAAATGCTGAGCTACTGATTATATCGATTGTCAATTTTTATGATCAACCATTTGTTAGTTTAGTCAAACAAGCCGACTGTTGACTAGAACCAAACATTAGACCATCATTACAAATTATACATCCTCACTTATTAAATCTGGAAAATATGATTCTACATCAAATGACCTGACGATGGAATCATATTGTACCTGATCACATATCATTTTAGGATTACAAACTCTTCGGATGTTTTATCAACGTATTTGCACATTCTGCATCATTTTGTTCAGAACGTTCACTCACCATAACAAGAATTTGACAAATGATTGAAGCAGATTTATCATATCTAGTTAATCTCGTCAGTTACGCACCTAAAGCTACATAAAGGAAGGCAAGTTATTTTGATGGTCCGTAATATGCCAACAATATATAGATTCTGTTCTACAGCTATGACACACGCTATAATATGATGTTATGGAGAACATATTACATAACTGTTATGTGATCTAATTTTAGGTGTGATCAATATACAGCACCATATGTAACCATGTTGGTTTGGGACTGCCTTATATATACCTTACATACAACCTTATGAAGCTCGATATGTAATTAACTAAAAGTACTTTTTTCAATTCGATTCAATTCGTTTATTGTAACATTCATAATATATAATTTTAATGAAATCAAACATATGTAGAATGTTGAAAAGGAGGATGCTTAAAGCATTGCTTATATAATGTATCCCCCTGTAATTAATATATGCATGTATTAATGTGTGTGTGTGTTCTGTTACCTACTTTTTGTTGTCATAATCAGTGTGTTGTCCTCTCTTCCAAAACGACCAAATCTCATTCCTGTCACGACATCTTCAGTGATGATGATGTCAACGAGAAACTTTTCCTTATAAATACGTATCTCATTGTTTGTAAGTGCCACCATCACTGCTTTTAATCCCTTCTGTTGGTGATCCAGAGTTTCTAATGTTTGTATGCTTGCAGGCATCTTTATACTCCAGAGCCTTTTACCCTAAAGTACACATTAAAAAGTATGATGTCTAATGAAGAGCAAGCACGCGCACAAAAATAACACAAACATTTCACTTTGACTAGTAAAAGTAACACAAAGACTTGAAAGTACTTGAGTATGAATACTTTACATATTTACCAAGAATTCAAATATGAATATGAATTGAAGTTTATCCAAGCCTAATGAGGCATTGGAGAAAATAAAACAGAAACATGAAACTTCAAGTGAAGAGATTTATTCAGCCATTCACAGTATAGCATGTGTTAATGATTTTATTAAGGAAAGCAATTCATTCTGAGAAAATTGTTGGTGATAAATGCAGTTAACACATAAATAAATCTTTATATAGTTTAAAAATAAAAAATAGACAAAATAAGAATGAGTTTTAAATTACCATTAATTATTATTTTTCGTGCATTTCATAAATCTTTTTAAAAAAACTTTAATTAGAGGAATGTATACAATTAATGCACTATACCTTTGTTGTATAACACTGAAGTGTATCATCCATACAACCAACTGTTATAGTCTTGTTGATTCTCTCCAAGCCTACAGGTTGAGAGTTTAGCTGAAAGCAACATCTTCCACTTTTTGTTCCCCTGAAATTGGTTTTATTTTGCTTTTATTTTATTGTGGAATCTTTAACTCAAGTTAAATAACATTCACACAATGTACTTTGAACATCTGTTAGTTGTATGATACATAACATACAAGTTTTATCCTTTAGTAGATTATAGTTACCGTATATAGTCGCATATAAGTCACACAAATGTATAGGACACACCTGGTTTTTTTACCAATTAAACCCCCCTGGAGTCAAACCTGTGTATAAGATGCACTAAAATCAGTAATATTGAATCAAAACAAAAAAAATTCATCATCATGATTACTCTCTTCACTGAACATCTGTTGTATCTGTTCATATGTCATCATACATGTCATTGCCTTCTTCATCTGAGTCAGCGTCGGATTTGTCATGCTGTTCATCCCAAAATATATCATCTTCTGTGCCATCTAAATCGAAGCTGATAGAGAACTTCTTGAATGATTTGGTAATAATGCCGGGGTTGATTTAATCCCAGTCTGTTTTCACCCACTGTGTGACGATAGATAACACCAGCCGCTTCAGGTTGTCTGTTGCTGTGCATTCGTTTTCGTAATGCTGTTTGAAGTAGTTTATTAGTAGTTCCCATGTGCCAGCTTTGGAAGTAATTAACAGAGTGTGTTTGTGGTAATCGTTTTCCTTTGATGTGCTTCTATATGGTCATTCTTTGTGTGGCCTCATTTACCGTTCCATTCAATTAAACATGCTCACATATCTCCATAGTAATGACAAGTCTTTGTGATCATGTCACTAATTAGAGCATCAGATTAAATAATCATCATGGTTATCATGATTAAGTTTGGATTTGAAAGAAAACAGAGAAAACACACCTAATAAATTAGTTGATTGTTCATATATTCATTATTAATGTTAAACAAATATTATTGTATTTCCCCCTAAATTATGCCAAATATTACCTTCCCTTATAGTATGACACACATATAAGATGCACTCGATTTTGGTATAAAAAGTGTGACTTATACACGAGTATATATGGTAGATATTTGCACAATATACATCTTGATATAATTCACCACATTTTCTTTGACATCAACTTGTAAAATATTGTCTTCATCACATTATAAAGACATAACAGCTACAAAACATGATATTCTAATAAGAAATTAAAAAATATTGAAATCAAAGGAAATACTACCGTTTCAGTGTATAGACTCCACCATTTCTACAAGCGACAATCACTCTGAACTCGACATCATATAGACCAGAGACACTTAGAAATACAGGTACAGCAGGTAAATCCATCTGAAATATATATATATATATATATATATTATTAGGCTAGGAAAAAATTCTAAAAAAAATTTAATGTTTGTATGTGTGTATCACAGTAATAACGACCATATAAAATATTATGTTCTAGCATATTTTACGTACCGTAGAGAGCACAGTAAAGGCTTCTGGATCTAGAACATAGACTTGTTTACTCTCCGTACCAAGAACCAAACAGCTGATGGCATCCTCTTCAGACATACACTTCTTCAATGTATCCAGACAGGTTATTACTGTCTAATAAATGATTGAGAACATCTGATTAACAAATCGTCAAACTTGCACAAAAATATTTATTTGTCTCTCACTCTGTATGCGGTTGTCTTTGCAAAAACCAAAATGTATAACTTTTTGAATGTCTTAGAGACCGAGGTAGGATAAATGGGTTAAGCAACCACCAAAGGTAATAAGGCAAACTGAAAGATGAAACACCATTCTGACATTACCCAGCTGGGGTTTGAACCCAGATATTATATATCTGTGGCCAACCACACTACCAGTTAGCCCATGGAGGTGCCCTATTATACTGTGTATAAGTTTTGCTAATCAGAACTCTCCCTCTGTGTGTGTGTGCTCACACTAATCTAGAATACCTGTCGTTTCAGTGTTGTATGCTTATGTAGGTCAGCAAAAGTGTCCAGATCAGGCCCAGAAAGTTGTAAAAATCTTAATGACCTCACAGTTAATGGTACACCATTTACCCTGTTGAGAAATAATAACAAAGAATTTAAATGACATGTGATTGTGTAATACAATAAGAATAATTAATATTATAATTGCTAAAAATGACAACAATGATTGAATTGATCTACACATAACTTAATGTTCATAGGGTTAGCAAAATAAAAATATATGTAGACTCTTATGAATATACATAAGACATCAACTAATCAATATATTACAAAAAACAATTTGTATTTGGCCAATAAACTAACACACATAATAATTCCCATTCATTATCGTTCCTGATATAAAAATTCTTTCAAAGTTTTTTTTAACATAAAACACTACCAGACATATAACATACACAGTGATTAATATATATATATATATATATATATATATATATTATTAGCAATAATAAAGGTAATAATTTAAGCAGAGCAGTAATAAACACAGACTTATTTAAAGTTTATACAAGAATATATAAACACGTTCATTTAAGTATATTCCCAACAACACTGAGAAAGATGCAGTTGTGATTAAACATAAATTTGTCCATGAATTTTTTTTCATTTAATAGATTTGAAATCTAATGAAAACGTCAAATAATCATCACCAACATCAGAATGAAACAACAACATGAATGATCCACAGCAATAAGAGAATGAGATATTTGGTGAAATAAAGCAGAAAGTGGCAACAGTAAATTAGAAAATAGGTGAAATATCTGACACACATTAACTGCTTAAACTGAACTCACTCATTTTCCACATCTCTCCTGGTTAAATATCGCATATTAATCAGGAACGGAATAATCCAGCAAATTTTACATAACGTCAAATAGATAAGAATTCTTAGTTTTCATCTCTGAGAGTATATAATGTGAGATTAGTTTTTAGACGGAAGTGTGCGACCTAAAATATTCCAGTTAACTAAAAATTAACTGTGACTAATTCACAGTTAAATTTTGGGAGATTAATTAATAAAATGAGGCTTTAAAAGTAAATTTATGTTAATTTTATGTAAAGTTATTAATGAATTAGCTGAATACAATAACATGTAAGTAAAATCACTGAATAAAAATAACAACTACAGGTGTCTATCTATCTAATAGACTAATTCATATTTAGAATTTAACTAATGAAGGAGACAATGAATAAGTGCATGTGTGTGTGTGTGTGCAAAAGAAATCTTTCATAATTAATCAAATATGTTATAGATAGATAGACACCAGTTCATGCATTCATGAAGTTCCAAAATGCAGAAATAAATACACATTGTATATCATAATTTATCAGATAAACTACAATGTAATGTAGAGTTAAGTTAAATATAATACACTTTACCTCATGTCATCAAGCATTTCTCTCAGAATAGAACTATTGACGCTACCCTGAAATATTAAACGTATCTTACAAAACGTTAAAACGTAAAACGTGGACTTCTCTTTGATAAATAAAAATGATGCGCGACAGCTGTTGTCTAAAGTTTAAAGCACAACCTGTGACTAACCATGGTATATTGATTCCACAGTTCCTCTTCTTGTGGGTTCACATCTAATGTTGGTAATGTGAACTTGAAATAAGGTCGAAGATTCTTATAGACATAAATGTATGGTCCTGATGCAACTGCTACAGCTGTTATGGAAACAAGTAATTTTGATCAATACGAGACTAGCACTATAGTCAATGGTTATTTTAATTAGGTAATAGACCTTTCCCAGCACACACACACACACACACACACACATATATATATATATATACACATATAAATGTATTATTTCCAGTGAGATGCTAATTAAGAGTGAGATCAGTGTAGTGCAGCTGCTACCTTACTTCATACTTTTTAGTGGATTTTGTCAAGTACTTTAGTGTTTTAGCAGTACTTTCTAATTTAACAAGAAAACAGAAGGGATTTTCCCTGAGTCAAACAAGATCTTTGTGAATTTTCCAGTGTCTGAAACATTTCACATGATGCACTCATGAAGGTGTTTTGTCAAGAAAAAACCTCTTCACTCCCACGCTGATCCAGAATTTCTGACCTGGGAAAGGCTAATTACTTGCCATTTCGGGCAAAAAAAGTAAATTAATTGTAATTATAATACTAATTGGTTTTACAAAAATTACAAATACCTACCAGGTGTTTTAGGTTCATTGATATCCATGTAAAAGGTAACAACACCAGTGGGCAAGTCAATTATGGTATTCTCTGTCATCAAACTGGTGCCTTTGTACACCTTAAGCTTCATGTCATAAGATCCTGTACCAAGATCGGCAATCACCAGTTTATTCTCACCATCAGCGTTGATGTCTGACAGTGTTATACACTGGGTGAAGGTATACAATGATGCCACTGGATCATAATGGGCATTAAGCCACTTCTCGTTGCCCTTAACCCTGACAGGAATGCATAAAAGTTACAAATAACACACAAACATTACGACATACATTACGAATGGGGGAAAAGTGGTACTGTTATCATTATAAATGAAAACAATATATATCTGTACTGTTATTTATAATGTCTTATACAGAAATGTCACTGAACATTTCGTTACTTTCCACTCCACCTTCTCTATGATGCATTTATATTTAAAACCAAACTGAGGTAAACTCGCCCAGCAAGTTATGAGACAAAGATTCTAACGTCACTGAGCTCGATTCTTTTTCAGGATATTAGCACTGTAGAAGTTTGTAATTATTATTAACTGTGTTTAAATAATTCATATTTCTATATATGTCCCAAATGTTAGTAAAAACAAATTTTTTTAAAGTCAAAGCCCAGATTCGTAATCAAAATCGTCAGGCACAGCATCTCCATCCGTTCTTCGGTGAAACCTCCAAAGCTAGAAATAAAATCACCAGGAATGTTCTGGGTGAAGAGGACAGCTTAGACTGCAAAATAACTAGATTCATATAACTGCATTTGGTATTATAATAAGAATACATAGAGAAAAAACTGATTAATTCATAGTATACTCCAATGTACACGCAGACTAGACACCTTCACGGACTTGCCCACCCTGTGTGGGGGCCCACCTAAATAAAATATGTTTAGCAGGGCGGCGCAGTAGCGGGCCTGATAATTCTTTTGTAGTCCAGTTGCAGGACACAGAAAGATTTCTTGTAAAGTGAAATGTGGTGACAATGAAAATTCTGTGCAGGCAATAGATATATCTCAGGCTGGCATTGTTGACAAAAATAGTTAATGTAATCATGTACAAGTTTTTAGTTTATACAAAAATATAAGTTAATGTAATCACATATAAGTTTTTAGATTATCATTTCTTTTGATGTTATAACTGATTAATTTTCACAGTATTCAGTTTGATGACGATGATGATTGATGTTTTACAGCCACTTTTGTGCACAAGATAGG
Organism: Paralvinella palmiformis; assembly: GCA_025642065.1. Taxonomy (NCBI): domain Eukaryota; kingdom Metazoa; phylum Annelida; class Polychaeta; order Terebellida; family Alvinellidae; genus Paralvinella; species Paralvinella palmiformis. Next base: position 286,285 of record JAODUP010000395.1, read on the forward strand.
CTAAATGGGCCGAGCAACCTCCAAAGGTAATGAGGCAAAGTCAAAGATGAAACATCCCTCAGATATGCACACGCCGAGATTCAAACACGGGTGGTAGTGATCTGTAGTCCACAATGCTACCGCTGGACTACGGAGGTGTCCAGTCTGAAGCGGACAGATCAGTAAATCTGTTTGTTATGTTTTAGGTAGTCTAGGTTTGCGGTGAAGCATAGCATATGGTATGATGTACACTACAGTAGCTTAACTTTATAGCCATCTGGCACTCACTGATTGACAATAGCTAAAGACAATTTCTGTTAACTGATCACAGACTAAGATAGTTTATGTGAACGATACCCATAACAGTAGGCAAAAACAAATGAATCAGTGTTTATAGTGGGTGGGTGATAAACATAGTTTCATAGATCACACTCGGTATATAAATAACGGAATACAGATTATTTTCACACTTCTCTCTTAATACAACAAACAAAATGTATTTCTGGAGGCCTAAGTTACCTCAAACTACAATTAACCTTATTTCTGTTGATTCATTTAGTTATCTCAAAATCAGATAATTAGCAACAGTTTCGTATTGCAACATCTGATGAATAAGACTTAGACCATATTGAATGCAAATCATGCGATAATGCTATCAAATATAACAGTCGTCAATCGGGCGCATCCTGTCGACTTTTTGCAGGCCTGGCTTTAATGAGTGTGGTCCAAATGTGGGCTAACACGTAGCATGGTGGAGGCCTGTCGCGGGCCAATTATGCAAATTTGTGGGCAAGTGCTGGCCCAAAATAATATGCTATGGCAGGGCAGTTGTAGGCACAATCAAGGCAGGGTGGATACAGATCACAATTGTCAAACACATGAAGAGCTCTAAAATAGACACACTTTTATTATACGAACCTACATTAAAAATAACTTTTGTATTTACCTCCAAAATAACTGATTTTATTAATTTATTGTTGTATACTCGGGATTGATCATTTCCAAGACAAATAATCACATTTTCTAGGAGTGATAGTGGGAAATACTGGTAATTACCGGAAAATAAAAGGAATCGTCCAATAAATGTTCAGACTACAATAGCTCTTTAAATATTTGCTTCTCCGTAATCCTAGGTTGTCTACGATGTATATTTTTCCTTACGTACAAAATGCAACACTGTATATTATTTAATGTATTATTCGTATGTTATTTTAATATTTAAGTGCACAACAAATTCAATGTAACTTTTATCTAACCAGTTTTGCATACATTAAAGCAAAGCTAAGTATTAAATGGATAAAACACTCATCTGACATAGCCTCACAAATCTATATCAAAACTTTATTATTTTGATTAATAGTTTTCATTTTAGTGAAACTTATTTTTTATTTATATCATTATATTTAGATTAAACTTCAACATATATAACAATCTTGATTTATCAACTTTAACTGCATTTTTCTGATCATAATAAAGTTGCCTAATAAAAGGGAGAAACAATGCTAGCCGTGTACATCCAACAAATCAACAGTTTTTCTACGAGGATCAATATTTTCAAAATTATTATGAACGTAGGAAACTTTTTAGCAAAAGTATTAATTATAACTGTTATTATTTATTTATTTTATCCATACCATGAGAGATAGGGCCAATTCAATTCAGGAATTGGAACTGATGGTCAATTCCAATATTGGTATTGATTATTTAAAAAAAATGGAATTGATAAATTTTGAATTGGAATTAAAGTTTCCTACACAAAATAATTAAATCCACAAATAAATTTACCAGTTAATTTTTTAATTCAGAAATATTTCTTCCATGACAATCCTACTTGGAATAAAAGCTGCTTGGAATAGGTATTCCAAGTAGGTACTCAGAGTATCTACTCATTGTAAAAAGTATTAGGTAAAAAAGAATGAGTAAAATTACTAAAAAACAGAATTGGAATTGATAAATTTTATGTAGAACTGACCAAATGGAATTGAGTGGAAATGACCAAATGTCTGCATACCATTGAAAATGGGAAAACATATTATAAAACATACATGACTGTTTAATGTTGAACCATTTCTATAAAACTGTAATATTTTATTTCTATCTATTATTATTATTATCATTATTATTACACCAAACTTATGAAGCGCTCTTTTCATACTTAAAGCTTGTTGAAAAGCATTGTACATAAACTTATATATAAGATATAATAAATATAATATGATTATTTCATAACAATATATGTATAAAGCTAAATTGGGATATATACAACTGACTAAGATGTATCAGAATATTTTGTGGATGTACCCAGGTAAATCCACAAACTCACTAAGGGCATGTTCATTTAGTGCACTAAACCATAAAACTTATTATTATACTTTTTATAACCTACATCTTGTTAATAGTTATTTACTTATTAATTTATAATTATTAAATAATAAATAGTCTAGATCTGATTCTAACTCTAAGTCAAGACACCAGATAAGTCAAAAACGCAATGGGCAACTGTGACTGCTGCTCCGAAAAGACTCAAAGAAAGGCGAAGTGCCTTTCTTGGAGTCTTTTACATAATCACTGGCACCATTTTTGTAAATAAACAACTTTATCTCCTGATTACTTATCAGTCAACATGTGGTAATTGTTTTGCAATTTGATGTGAAATTTGAGTTCAGATATATTTTCGGATGCTACCATAAATAACCATCTAACAGCAAAAAACTTCCCAGGTTTTATCATTATGATGGTCACAATAACTGCAATGCTAATAAATAGTAAATTGGTGACAAAAATCATGATATTCAGCTTATTAAAATATGTATAACTTTCTTTACATTATACCTATTGACATAATTCAAACTGTATATGTTTATAGAAAATGAGCTTTTTCTGTTTGAATATTTTTCATCAAAACTACCCAAGTTAATTTTCATGAAAGTGCTTACCAGTAACTGAGCAACCAGATATGAAAAAGGTCTAGTCTCTAGATCTACTAGTACTATCAACTATGTAACTATCTATAGGGAAGGTGGTAATTTTTTTCAAATTTTCAATTTGTGGCTCATTGGATAGGTCTTGTCATAACTAAGAAGAAAATATATAGTTTAATGGGGCTATCTTTTATAATTATTGAGTAATCGGCTAAAATATGCCCCAAATATTGCCACTTATTTGACAGGTGACAAAAGTCTAATTCCAGAAATGTGTACCATTGCCAGAGAGGAAGGTTTATAAACATCATAAATCACTAAATAATTGTACCACTGACCTGTTTTCATCATTTGTGTAATGTAATACTTATGTATAACACATAAAAAGAAATAAGTATGTATCAAGTTATTATATTTTTCAGAAATAAGGCTGCAAAACTGGCCTAAACACCAAGTTTGGACTGTTTATTTCAGGGCAGTCCAAAGTGAGAAATGGTGAAATTTTCAAATTAATCGTAGAACATCCATTTTTGTTTCATTAGATAGGTCTTGAAGAGACTAATAAGTAAATATGACATGGTTTTACATTACTTAGGAAATATATACCTCAATAGGGTAGAAAATGATCTCTGTAAAGTCCAATACATATATGTTTAATCCAGACATAAAAAACAATTAAAATCGACATAAAATGAAAAAGAAGTTGTGCTGTTATATATTTTATAAAGAAATTAATCCCAGTACAATATGTTTTATCATTAGATATACATATTATACGCATGTAAAGCATATTACGGTGACAAATGTGATGAATTATTTTTCAAGCGAGATGGACAAATCCAATGGAAAAGACCATGTTGCAATTTTAATGTTGGACATAATCCATGGTCTCATTAAATCATGCATCAATTGTTTTATGCACATCTAACAAATTGAAATGCAATTAATTAACGAATACAATGCAACTTTATCCCCAAAAAGTTGCCTTTCAGTGTTTTATTTTAGGCCAGCAAACAAACCAAGCAACTTTTTTTAAACAAATGGTTAATTCTCTAGAACATCTTAAATATTAACAATGCGCAGGAAATATAGTCAAATATAATATCTATGTATATTATTATGCATATATCATACATAAAATAGGATGGATGGGCTAAATTAGGTGTAGATTTGATCAGATTGTATAACAACCTAAACATGTTGAGCTGACACTGCGAGAATTTATGAGATTTGACACTCGAGGACCTCTGGGTTTTTCCCATGTGCAGCATGGATAATTTCACATCAAAAACTATACCATTAAATAGACAACATCTCAGCTTTATCACGGTGGTGGTTTACCTTGTCTAGCTCAATTATTAATAGATGTATTATTGCGGTTTAGATTTAAAAGTAATCGCAGACTAGGTTAGTTTCATATTTTCAAAGGGAAACCAGCATATTTAGAAAGAGTGGAATACTGGCAACAACATGCCTTACATGGCTAGCTTCGTTTGTTAATAGTTATTGCCAAGGGCAAGGCAGTGTGCAAAGAGGGTAAACAGACCCCCTATTCTATTGCAGACCATTTTGTAAAAAAATCGTTTGCGCTTCGTTTCTGACCTGTTTTTGACGTCTCGTCATTTAACAATTAGATCTATATTCCCGATTTCAAAACAAATTAGACTCGGGAATACACTCATAGATTTGATAGAGTTATATGAATTCTGTTTAAATGTTTAATTTATAGTTATTACGTGAAATATTAAGGCAACCACAAGCAAAACAAAAACGACTTTCATTTCACGCGTCATTTTCCTTATCACTTATGCCCATTTAAAAGCACTTATCAAATAATATTCACGAGACACGACGTAACGACGCCCCTACTGGCTACTATCTAGATCTAATTTGTATATTAATCATTAGGCAACAAATATATCGCATATCATATTGTCATACCCTTTCGGCTGATGTGTCCTGTCATTATAACTCATGTTTTACCATATGTTTATCTTAGATGTTGCCAACAACAGCGGATATAATATAGAAAAGACACAACTCAACCACTCCAAACCAGTAAGTTTACATTGACAGCGGAATGTTCAAATAACAGCTCCGCACTAAATATCGCAGAACTATATACCTTCATCAATGTATGACACGCCACAAAGACTTTATATTTAAGCTCTCTGATACGGCCACCAGGCGCGATCTTGTCTAATACTGCAAATAGTATTTAATAATGTTGTCCTTCACATCATATATCACTCTTCTAGTGTTTACAAAATTAATATTACATGTGTGTCCAAGGTTCCGATGTGACAAGCTGGAAGTCGAAACAATCCAGAGGAGGGCCACAAAGCTGATACCAAACTTGATAAATCTGCCATATACAGATAGGTTAGAAGTCCTGAGACTCCCGCCTTTGTGCTGTCGTAGAAGACGAGACGACACGATTCAAGTGTATAAGATCCTGAAGGGTATATACAGGCTGGAATCTAACCAATTCTTCTTGCTGGCTGACATATCAAACACCAGAGGGCATAGCCTCAAGATCATGTTTGAGGCAAAATGTAATCAGTCAGAGAGTGACAAACGATTGGAACGGGTTACCAGCGCACGTTGTAGACAGCCCCACATTAAATACATCCAAGTCCCGATTAGACAAACATTGGATCAGGAGCGTTACAATCTGCCCTGATCCAGAAATATTTTACATAGAAAAAAAAAACTTGACCGGAGTTTTTAACAGGCTGTGTCATCACTACTCCGTAGATCTGGTATCAATTAAGGTGTGTGTGTGTGTGTGTGTGTGTGTGTGTCCAAATGGTGTGTCAATTTTTGCTGTCTTCTATTTTTACCGAATTCAATTCAATTCGTTTATTTTAACATTCATAATACATATCATTTTAATGAAAGCAAACACATATAGAATGTTATATTATTCCCCCCCCCCCTTAACATAACATTAAAAACATTCATGACAAATTTTAAAATAAAAAGATGTACAATAATAGTCAATAGACATATAATTATATATTTTATTATGAAACAACACAAAATCCATATAAGTTTAATTATGAAATAATTTATTATTGTAGCAATAACATATATTATTGGGTATATTATATATGTTGTATTTGAACAGTAAATAAAATTAAAATCATAGCTCGGCATCGGTGTCAGTCATATAAGGAAATTAACATATTCTTTATTATGTGCTTTAAATATTAATTGTTTTAACATTGCGAACATTTGCATCTAGTTGGTTCTAAACGTTATTATTCCCATATTCTGGGCAGCACCACAAACCAGTTAATACTACTACTAATATTATTAATAATAACCGAAATTGCGGTTGTTTTACGTGGCTGGCTACCTCAAATGAAGGATACGCATATGGTTCGTGATTTACAGCTTAACTTTTGGGATTTATTATAGATGGCATATTTGGCAAAGAAAACCTTACTATATATAGTTGCCTGGCTGGATGAGGAAAAAACCTCCTAGTGAGCTCCGGTGGTCTGGGGGTTTATAAGCACCTAGTTTGCACTTTGTGCCAAGGATCACAGGTTCGATCCCATCAATTAATAGGTCGAAACCTTTCCAGGGATTAATTTCTCGGCTCACAACACCGTGGGTGGTTGACCACGTTAGATGGCGCTCACGGCATTTCGGTTCCATCTTTCAGTACTGCTGCCATGTGAGTGGTGTGGGAGGCGTTATGAACAACTTCTCAATAAAACGGACCACACTGGAAGTAAGTGCTTACCTTCGGACTCTCCCCTTCTGTCCAATCGGTAGAGAATCCGGCATCCTCCCTATTGCTCATCTCATAAGAGGAGACACAGCCAAATATATATATTAAGAACATCGACAAAACCGGACCCAGTACAAATCATATCTAAAATACAAGAAAGCTTACACAAAGACCCCAGATTACACATTAATAGAAGCTGGGCCATGAAACCTGCTGCTATTCAGAGGGACATATGAATTCCAGCAATCCACCCTCCGGATACCAAGGAAACTGCTCCATGGCGTGACTGCCCATTGACCATCATTATCAAAACCAAAAAATCTAAAACCCAAGACCCACAAGGGGCATTCACTGAGGTTTTCGACAGGATATCTTCCCTGAACATACACCAGGCAGCAATAAACATCTACACAGATGCCAGTGTCCACCAGGATGGAAAATCTGCCTGGGCCTGTTTTGTGGAGGGAGTACGGCGAAATCCCTGTGGAAGACTCCCCGACCACACACCAATCACTCTAGCAGAACTTCACGCCATACACGCCGCCCTCGCTTGGCGGGAAGCACAAGACAGACACGAAGACACAATCATACACTTAGACTCGATGGCAGCCATCAAAACCCTTGCACAAACAAAAACATGAACATATCCAGAAATCACAACGAAAATTATTGACTCCGCCTCTGCCTTAAGCCAACGTGGCAGCCTAACCACTCTACATTGGGTTCCCAGCCACACAAATATCGAGGGTAATGAACGAGCCGATGCTCTAGCCAACGAACCCACTAACCTAACGACCATCCTACACGCAGAACAGACACCAGGTGCTTACAAACACAGGATAACAAAAGTCCTACACAAACAAATAACACCAAATCCAGACACAGCCAAATTAAGTACCTGGTACACTAAAACCATTGTTTCCGGCATTCACCTCATAAACAACAGAATAGCAGACGTACACATACGCCGCCTCCGCTGCTGGGTGCACACAAAAAGCTTCGTCGGCCCCAATAATAAAGCACTCTGCCTACATTGTAACGAAAACTTTGACCCCGTCCACTATCTAATTAATTGTCCCGCCTTCCCAGCCTGCCGACAACCTCTTAAACAACTTCTAACGCCGGTACAATAGAACCTAACCGACACAGAAAAAGCAGCCATCATAACACACAAAGTCACAGCCACGCCACACATAATAATTCCCTTATTTAAAAAAGATCCATACGTCTGGCAAAAGCTAAACAACACACAGTAATTTTTTGGTAAAAGTTCGGCACCGGTACGTCCGGGACAGGATCTTTACAAAGTCATTTTCAGATATAGAAACTCTACGGAGAAGGACTCCACCATAGAGGCTGTGCCAAACAAGCGACAGCCTCGGGATATCCCCCGAACTACGAGCATTAAGCGTTAAAGCAGTGGGTGCTTCCATGATCACGAAATGAAATCAATCAATCAATCTACTAAACTGATAGTTATGAAATAAAAAAGATTCATGAAATTAATTTATAATTGATACAGATTCAAATAACAGAAATATATATATATATATATATATATATATATATATATATATATATATATAATTATATATCATGTTTATTGATTGTAGAAGCGAGCATCAGATAACGGTCATCCAAAAGCTGGACCATCAAAAAGAAGACACGTTAGAGATGGTCAGAGTGTCTCTAGTGAAGACTCAGATTAAATATGGAATATATTGTAAAATGTTTAATAAGTATTTTAAAATGTTATGATGTTGTTTTTTAAAACATTATGATAGCATTTCTAAAACGTTACGATATTGTTCGGAAATCATTTAAAAAACATTATAATATTGTTCTGAAAACATGATGAAAACATTTTTTAAATGCTATTTATCATGTTGTTAAAACATTATTAAAAGTGTAAAAAACCCTATACTTTCACATCATAAAAACGTTTTGTTAGCATTTTTACATTGTTTTAAATCTTTTTGTGCTTTCTGGGCAGTGAGTATAAACGCTTAATTATTGTTAAGATACAGTGTCAAACATGGTGTCAGAAATGGTATCATATACAAAGACATGGGAGTGATAATTCCAAAGTTCATGAGGCCACAGATGATCGCTAGGTCTCATTCTTCACCATTAGGAACTGATGCATGTGTACGTAGGTCACATGACGTGATATTTTGGCCTAGCATGGCCAGTGACATCAGGGAGAAGGTTCAATCATGTGACATTTGCAATGATTACAAGGCAAACAATCAGAAAGAACCACTTATGACTCACCTGTTACCGGACACCCCGTGGGGCAAAAGTTGCTCAGGATCTGTTCAGGCTACATGGAGAGAATTATCTAGTTACAGTAGATTACTACAATGACTATTTTGAAGATGATGATGATGATAATTGATGTTTTACGGCCACTTCTGTGCACAAGGTAGGCTAAATGGGCCGAGCGACCTCCAAAGGTAATGAGGCGAAGTCAAACATGAAACAACTTTCAGGTATGCCCACTCCGAGATTCGAACCCGGATGGTAGTGATATGTGGTCCAACACGCTACCGCTAGACTATGGAGACGCCCAAAATGACTATTTTGAACTGTAGTGGAATATACCAAAGCTCATTTCACGCGACATGGAATTGCCGATGTAATATCAAATAATGGACCTCAATTCGCGAGTGATGAGTACTCAGGACGCGATGGCTACATGTTTGAGTAACGCTTTGTGCCTATAATGGCAGCATGCGTTGTATGCTCAGATTATGTTCAAAATCCCCGTTAAGGTTTCTCACCAGTGTAATAAATTAATTATTTTCTGTTGTCACTCTGATATAGCCCATATAATGCTTTAATTGTTATTTGGTATTGTTTTCATGCTTGTTGTTTTTTTTGTATACTTTGCAGTTGCCTCTTTTGTCTCCGGATCTTCGGGCGTCCGTTCTTCTTTGGTACTGACTTGGTGATATTTTCTTGATCGATTTATGCCGCACACCTTTAAAATAATACTGTTGACGTTGATTATGCTCATTTAAAACAAAATTAAAATACATTACAAAATAATATTCCTCCAAAAAAAGAACGTTATAAGCATAATCATCAATATGTTAAAGATATTCCAATCATAAATTAACAAAATTAACAAAAACAATTACATGCACATATTTAAATAATTACTAATTATGAAAGTGGCAACATATATAATTATACGGTCGTGTACGTTAGTCTGAGAAAAAGGCACAATTTTCTGTTTCACCCGTCTAAAAAATAACGTTAATAACAAAAACTACTTCTGAGTGCGGAAATACAATGGTCTTGGAACAGTGTTTTAGTGGGAAAATCAAAACAACATGTTTAGAGTTAATGATTCTCTAAAAGGTAAACGTAAAAAAAGGAAGGATCCATGCCCTAATCCTCTATTCATGCAGTGGATAACAGAATGGAGGGATGACGCTGCTGTTAAAGGCATGAAAAGTCAATACACGTATAATAAGGTAAATTACCCAATATATCGCTCAGTTTGATTATTGACTGGTGACTGGTCCGGGCTGATTCATTCGGCCCTTTTTTATTGATTGATATGATCATGAAACAGGGATAGCAGACGAAACTGTAAGCACTTATTTCCAGTGTGATCCTTTTTATTGAATGGTTCATAACTCCTCCCCACCAGCTACTGAGCTAGGGGAGCAGTACGGAAAGATGGAACCGAAATACCCTGACTGCCTGAGTCTGAGGGTGGTCACTGTCATAGTGTATTACGTCCTCAGGGGGTCTTTAAGTTCAGTTGAGACGACAGCACCATTTAACGTGGTCAGCTACCCATTATATTATTTACCAATTGACAACTGTATCCCAGCTAACACAAATAGATCTAGTAGATACATTTTTATATTTTATAGGGTTTTAATAATGTTATTATAACACTATGATTTGGTTCAGAACATGGGTTGATAAAACGTTATCATAATATTTTTTTACTTTTAAAAATGTCATCATCATGTTGATATAAAGTTATCATAACATTATGCTAACATTATTAAAAAATTTCTTAAGATTATTATATCAGGATAGTATTAATACTATTACTGTAATACTAACTCAATACAAGTATTGTTAGTAAAATAAATAATGTTTTGGCAATCTGTTTCATTTGTTTGCCAAAAAATACAATTTTCTTCTCTTTCTACAACCTGCTTTTCTCTAGGTGGTTTCAGAAGGTGAATAGACCCATTGCATGATGACGTCAAAAACCAAAACAAACCAGGCACACTTTGCATTGTGGGATTTATAGGGGGTCTGCTGAGCGATAATACCGTGATAATCCTGCCATTTTAATTTAAACGTCAATGTTCCGGACAACAGTGTGTCATGTATGACTGAACCAGCGAAAATATTTGATAACATTTTCGTGTTGTCAGATTATCGAGTTTATTTTACATTGAAATGTCACATTCTGTTGGTGAAATGAAGTGTCGGAGTCGGAATGTGAAACAATTTTGTCTGATTAAAGAGTCATTTATAATGGAACTAAATCCGTCACAAGTAATTTTTGTATACCATATATACTCACATATATAAGACACTTTTTATACTCTAAAATAGAATGCATCTTATACAAGGGTCATACTAAAAAGGAAGGTAGATCTAATATTTGGCATAATTTAGGGGGAAATACAATAATGCTGTTTTTTAACATTAATAGTGAATATATGAACAATAAACTAATTTATTAGGTGTGTTTTCTCTGTTGTCTTTCAAATCCAAACTTAATCATGATAACTGCCATGATTATTTAATCCGATGCTCTAATTAGTGATGCAATCATAAAGACTTGTCATTACTATCGAGATATGTGAGTGTGCGTAATTGAATGGAATGGTAAATGAGGCCACGCAATAAAGACCATAGAAACCACATTGAAGGAAAATGATTACAGCAAACAATGTGTTAATTACTTCCAAAGCTGGCACATTGGAACTACTAATATACTACTTCAAACAGCATTACAGAAATGAACACACAGCTGGTGACCGGCATTATCTATCATCACACAGTGGGTGAAAACGGCCTGGGATTAAATCAACTCCACCATCATTACCAAACCATTCAAGAAGTGCTCTATCAGCAATTATTTAGATGGCACAGAAGATGAGGTATTGTGAGCTGAACAGTATGACAAATCTGACCCCGACAAAGGAAACGATGACGTGTATGATGACACATGAACTGATACAACAAATGTTCAGTGAAGAGAGTGATGATGATGAATTATTTGGTTTTGAACCAGTATTGCTGAATTTAGTGCATTTTATATGCTGGTTCACCTTCAGTGTGGTTTATTGGTCTTAAAACAGGTGCGTCTTATACGTGAGTATAAACGGTATGTGGATAAAATTAAAAAACAACTCAAACATATATTTTAAACACAAGAAAATTGATAATGTATTTGAAACACAGCAAAAACATAAGATTAATGAAGCATATTTTATTGATATTAACAGTTGTTTAGTCCTCCAGATATGAAAAATGCAGGGGAGTTAAAAATCACTCACCTGGGCTGGCCGAGAAGAATGATTTGCTCTTCTCGAGACCAAAGTGAATTTACACACATCTTCTACATTAATATATTTAAATCTTTAGACAGACTTTCACCAATTCACTGCTTAAACAGCCACACATGTGTGAAACTCCTCGTGACTTTAGTCACAGTGTGTAAAGTGTTCAACAAAATAATATTAATGTATGACATTTACAACAAAAATGCACAGTACCATGTAGTTGGTATTGTTACTAAAGAAGTTTCCCTGTGATATTGTTCTTGACCAAAATGTGGCTGATTAACAATACAGTAGGCCCCCGTTATAACACAGTGATTGGGGTCCACAAGCTAGCTACCATTTTATAGGTGCCTGGTGGACAACGATGTGAGATAGAGCACTGTCAGGGTGGGCTAAAATAGGGAGTCCATGTATTCACCTTGTTTTGCACTATCCTTGAAGATTACATACAAATGTTTATTTCATAAATATTCCCAGTAATTGTTTAATCTTGTTTAATATTACTTCAGTGTTTGTGTGGAAAATAAAATGTTTCTGCAAAATTGCACAAACAGTAACAGCCATGTTGGATTGGTGATATTCATCTGCCATAAATAGTGCATGTTTTCAGATGAAGGTAGCATAGTGAGCTCCAGTGGCCTAGCGGTTAAGCACCCGGCACTTGGTGCCAAAAGTCACAGGTTCGAACCCTGTAAGAGGTCGAAACTTTTCCAGGGATTAATTTCTCGCCTCACTACATCGTGGGTGGCTGACCACGTTAAATGGCACTGCCGTCTCCACTGAATTATTTAAAATAAAGGGGACGTTAAAACCCCCCTGAGGGTATTTTGGCTCCATCTTTCCGTACTGCTCCCCTGTGAGTGGTGGGGGAGGAGGTGTCTCAACCACTCCAACATAGAGGCTGTGCTGATTAAGCGACAGCCTGGGGATTCTCCCCGAACAACAACAAAACCATGAAGGTAGCAAATATATGGACCAACAAATGAACGTTCATGGGTGCATGTTCAACTCTTGTAATAGCGTCCAATTTCTCTTCAACAGTATACCATTTTCGTTTTGTCATTTTGAAGTAGGGTTGTGCACGAAGAATAGCATTTGAGAAATGATACAATATGATCAAAACAGCAGTCTTTTATATATACAAAATATGATTCCTAATTCCAATAAACAAAAGATATGCAATAGCTGGTAATTAACAAACACAATCAAACTTATTTAGTGAGTGGATTCACACAATAAATGAGGGTTGTGATTGGGCTGTTTATTTCCAAGGTTGATTGAGCCAAGGTGGTGTGTAATTAAGGTTGTGATAAATAAATCTACTCATGCGTAAGTTGTGGCCATTGGCTATGTTTTTACGTGTGAATTACAAACTCTGAAATCTCGTTCAAACTATTTCGAAAATTATATGATCTGTCAGTAGGTGATTTAATGCCATTTCACAGAAAAATGCCCTGTCATGGATCCCAAGAATTGGGGTCTGACCATGTTATATCCGATTTATTGTTATAGCAGTTCACTATATAATGGGAGCCTACTGTATATAGATTCAATTACTGGAAAAGATGCTGGTCCAATCTTTCAATTTTCTAAAGATGATATGCTTGTGATAATGTGATAGGTTTGTATGTGTAAGGTTAAGCGGATGGGGCACAAGAAAAAAATTCTCCTGGAAATCAATATAGGCATCTGATGGTGTGCAAGTCTGATATTTTTAGCTTTCCAGCTTGCTACAAATATTAACCACAGAAAGTTGTGCTATTTCCTCATCCAATCATGCCATTGTAAACCCTCTTCTTAAGAATTTATTTTTGCCAATGACCTAAACAGCTATAAGCACAGCACTAACACTATTAGATTTATCTGCAGCTTTTGACACCATCGATTATTCTGTTCTTCTAGCTCACCTCTCTGATTGGTATGACTTACAGGGCACAGCACTCATTTGGATCCACTCATTCTTAACATTCTCCAAGACTCTGTTCTTGGACCCCTGGTGTTTACTTTGTCTACCACAAAACTAAGTTCTCTAATTCACAGCCACAAATTAGATATCACTGGATGGATGGCAGACAATAGACTTAGACTGAATGCAGCAAACTTGCTCATTTCTTCCACATGCCCATCCTTAATTATAGCATCACACCATCAGACACCGGACATAATCTTGGTGTTACATTCGATAGGGATTATAATTTGAGTAAACAAATTTCTCTGACATTTCACTGCCGCTTCTATCATATTCGTGATGTTTCACTGTATTCGTCGCTGTATTTCTCTTTCAGTCGCCAAAACCATTGCTACAGTACTCATTACTTAAGTAGGCTGGTTCAATCCAACGTCATTTTCAAACTGTATACAACTGCCTATCAAACTCTCTTCTTCCGTAGTACCGTCGTATCTATCTTCCGTGCTTTATCTAGCCCCCAAGCCCCGAGTGCTCCGTTCATCTGGTTTTCACTTGCTGTCTGTTCCCAGAGTTAAAACTTGTGCCAGTACTTTTGCTTTTTCAGTTGCTGTCCCTACTCTTTGGAACTCACTCCCTTTCTGTCACTGTTTGAAAACTCACCTTTTCAGACTGAATTATCCCATCCAAACATTTGTTGATAAATTTGCCATCGTACCTTGACTATGATATTTCCTAACTGCTGTACTAGGGGGGTACGGAAATAATGGCACTGGAAAAATCGCACCTGGAAGAAATGGCACTACGTTGGTCCTCGGTAAATGTGCCTTGTCGGGAGCACATTGCTGTAGACAATGGAGTTGTCTCGCTGCGCGGAGGGGTCCGCCGAGTCCTGCCTGCTTGAGGTCGGCATGTACTGTTCTCAGAAATTTTGTGCCGTCCCTTCATAGTCGGGGTTTGTAGGATTGTGAGCCAATAACAGAGAAGTCTAATGCCCTCTGAGCGGGCACATCAGGACCTTTGAGGAGAGGGGTTCTTCATTGCACAGTGCCTGGTTGCTGATAAGACTTTTTGGCTAGCAGTGACCTGTGATGGTACGACGGTGTCTGCGGTGGCTTGCATCCAACTTGTTAAGCATGGCTTTCGGTACTGCCCAGCTGTTGCAGTTGTTGAGCATGATTGATACACAGTATGCATTATAGAGACGGGGTCTTGTCTTCAGCAGGATCCTGGTTCACTGACTACAGAGCTACCAACCATTACGATTTCTGCAGAATCATTTTTTCTGTTCTTCATTACGCCATTAAACTCGTACTCTGAAAACTACGATAAATCTGCCTTTTCCCGTAATATTTCCATATGGTGCAGTTCTGTCACTGTCTTAGCCACACACAGCTTGCATGCTTGTATTTCGGTGAGTATCCCCAGGCTGTTGTTTGTTCAGCACAGCCTCTATGGTGCTCATCACACAGCAGTTGCTCTAGGCTGCATGGGTTGAATGCCTTTGCTGCGCCAGTGAATTGGAATGGTGCATTTTATATAGGAGGGCCCTGATTTGTTGTGGGGGTGAGGTATTTTACCTGTGCAAAAGATCCCCCCTTTTATGCGATGTTTCCTGATACAGAGATAGCGAAAAAATATTGCTGGGGTCCAGGGCTGGAAAAATCGGACGTGTGGATTTTGTCTTCGGGCTAGTGAGTAGTTTAAGATACCAGCTTGACCAGGCTATTGATATTTTGACGCAAGCTGTGCAGTAGTCTCTAGTCCTTTTATTGTAGAATATTTTTTCACTGTTTTGGAGCTCTTTGCGGTGGAAAAAAGTATCATACTTTAAAAACTCCGCGCCGATACCCCACCAACCGTCGCTAAAAAGCACTGTTCCCGAATGTAGGCTGGATTTTGGATCTATTTTCAGCAGAAAATGGGTCATGATAAATGATAAATATTTATCATCTGATATTTTTCTGTTCTGAAATAATGCCAAAATATACTGCTGTAACCATTTCTGATGTCATGTTTATAAATATTTACTGAATATAAGAACCATGATTGAAGGATTGTAGAGATTTTGGTTAGCTGGTCATCTTGGCTGGTAAACGTCCATTTCGCATTATGCTGGTCACATGACTCAAATACTCTCTTCTGATTGGCCAGTTGTCTTTGTTTACAGTAAATAAAAGCGCATGAACTTGTTTATATGGTGCATTTCTCAGTCCCTTTCATGTATATTTGTTTGATCACTCGTTGACTGATATGCAGCTGGCTGTGATGTATGTAGTGCTGCACAGTAAGGAGCCTAGGGTCTTGTTCTTGCGCCAGCTCTCATTGCCACAGAGAGCCTTGTCATGCGAATCTATCTCTGTGGCTTCTGCGAGGTATATATGACTAAATTCTGACTTTGTCTCATTCATGAACAGATTGTGGACTTTCAACTTCTCTGCCTCTACAGACTGGAGATGGTCCAGTGGTTTCTTTTCTTCGTCCAGGAAGTCAACATCGTCTGCCTATTCCATTTTTAGTGGGATACCTAAGCTGGAGATTGGTGGGTTGGACCTGGGGGGAACCTTTAGGGTCTCGAATGAGTCGAATAACTCGTTTTTCATGCGGACCCATAGCTTCGTTCCTGTTAACAGTGCTCTTACTAGTCTCAGTTCATCATCGTTGCAGCATGCTTGTAGTAGGACATCTAGGATGCGTTTCCGCTTGCTGATATTGAAGGCTCATGACATATCAATGCCCATCTTGTGGAAGTCCCATTTCCTTGTCATCACCACTCAGATCAACATACGTTGTGCCCACACAATGTCTGTGCAGCTCCTGCCTCTTTTGAAACCACTTTGGTAGGGTCCAGTGAAGCAGTCGATCTTGTCTCTGATGCGGTGTAGAATGATGATGGACATACTTTTTCTTATGCTGTTCAGCAGGACTATCGGCCGGAGTTCACTTGGTGGACCATTGTATTTCTTTGGCTTGAGCAGGGTGATAAGTGTTCCTTCTCCTGGTATTTCTATGGACATGTGGTGTTCAAATCATGAGTTGATGGTTTTGGCCAGTGGATAGGAGACAATATTTTTAGAGTGTTTGAAGAGCTTGCTGTTGATGCTGTCTGGACCTGTGACACAGCCATTTGGGAGTGCAGTGATGGCGGTCTTAACTTCCTCCTCCATTATAGGGGAGTGGAGGGGCCGTTGGGAGCCCTCAAATGGCCTCAGCAATTAGTCCTGTTAGTCAGTAAACTGTTGCCGGAACCAGTCTTTGATGGCCCTTGCTTTGCCTTTGTCCATTCCCATGAGGCTGTCATCAGTGTCTTGGACAATGATGGGCAGGGTGGGTTTCATTGAGCGGAGCTGCTTTGCTGCACAGAACATCTTACGACAGTCATCAGTTGAGGTGATTTGGTCTGCCGGGGCGTCTGCCTCTTCCACTGCAACTTCCTTCAACCTTTAGGATATGAGGCGCAAGATGTTGCTGTGCTCTTTCCAAAGGGTAGTGTGGTCTTCAATATTGTCTTGAAATAAGCCTCAGTGTCTTTTGTTGTTCTGACAGCTTGGTGACTGTGGAATCTGCTGTATGTTGTGTGCTGTACCCTCTTTTGAGCTCTCAGACTGTCTTTGCTGCAGAAGTCTTCATATAATCCAGCAGGTCGGTATGTGCTTCATTTGAGTCCTGGCTCAGGTGGTGTTTGGTCAGTGTGTTATGCAGTTGTTCATGGTATGACTGTTTTACTGAAGGGTCTTTACACAATTACAGAGCTTGTCAATGTCAGTGCGTGTCTGGCCTACACCTTTGGTGTGCTGCTTGTGCATTAGGTGAAGTCTGTCCATTCTGAGCCGTGTGATAATGGGTTTGTGGTCAGAGTTCAAGTCAGTGCCTCCACAAGAGCGTGAGTCCTTGAGTATTGCAGTGGCATTCTTCTGGCATAGTACAGAGTCAATCTGATTGAGTACTGCCTTGGTGACCTTGGAGCCTGTCGCTCGTTTGTTATCAGCAATATGACCTGCCCATGTTGTTCGGTGTCTACATGGGTGTTTGAAGGCTATGTTGCTTGCAAAGAGGCCATTGGTTGATAAGAAGTCGAGAAGTGTATCACCATTTGAGTTGCACATGCCCATGCCATATGAGCCCATATTGGAATGAGCGCCAGCCTCAGCATCTTCGGGGATGAGCTTTCCCAGCTTGGAATTGAAACACCACAAATGAAGAGCTTCCATCTGGCAGGGATGCTTATCACAGAAGTTATTTCTGCATAGAAGTTGTCCTCTGCTGCGTGTTTGCAGGTGGGACCATAGGCATTGACCACCTGGCATTTCAATTGTGGTCCACTTCTTGTGGGGAGGGTAAAATCTAGTATGGAGATCCAATCACTAATGTACTTGTATGAATTGAGAAAGTTTGGATTAATGACAAAGCCTAGACCTTGATAGGAGGCTTCCTTCTGTTCCACGAGTACTAGCTGAAGTGTCTGTTCCCATTTATCTTTGGTTTTTGTCTCTTGGATGCACAAAATGTCAATGTTGTAGTGTTCGCAGTCTGTGCCTAGTATATCTCTTTTTGATGAGCCGGACAAGCTGTGGACGTTCCATGTACCAATGGCAAACTCCCAGGTCGGAGCCTTTGCTCTGATGTGTCTGGCACATGGTTGAGGATTCACATGAAGGGTAGACATAGCTTGCAGAAGGCCGAGGATTAATCCTTTTACCACCCAAAGCATATGCTGATGTTAGACCGCAAATCTGACAGCGATTAGTTCCACAGCTTGCTGTTACTTCCAATGAAGGCCGAATGATTGCTCATAGAAGGCTGCTGACATTTAGTTATTGGGAGTAGGTGAAGTCCTGCTTACAAAAACAATTCATAATAGCACATCTGAAGGAGTGGCTTAATTCCCACATCCCTGGATTAACTGCCAGACATAATCCCTTGGTGTCACAGCATCTTTGAAAAACAGAGTAATTCTATTGCAAGCAGATGTATTTCTTATAAATACCAATGAAAATATCATTATCTTTCATTAGAGAGATTGACTCATGATGGAAGTCATAACTAACAACAAAAGGCGCTCAGAAGTTAATTATCAATGGCTTCATCTACACTAAACAGATAACTAAGTCTTGTAACATAAGGTAGTGATGTTTTTTAAGCAATTATACAGAAAAAAAATTAATAGGATGACATTTTTTCCAAATTTGCAGTGCCATTTATTCCGGCTGACATTTTTTCCAGTGACATTTTTTTCCTACACCCATACTGGGTATGCCACTGAGCTCGATTCTTTTTGAGGACATTGGCGCTATTGAAGTTTGTTATTATTAATATTATTGCAATTTTAACACCACAGTTAAGAGAATAATCACAACGAATAATGATTATTGATTTGCCCAAGATTGAATCGCATTTGATTAATCATTTACTCATTAGGGCCCTACATGTAAGAGCAGTTTTAGATATACAGGTGCTACAGAGTGGAATTTATTTAGAAGAAGAATCTAGTCAGTAAAGAGCTATATTATGATGCGTCTGGATTCCCATGAAAATTAGATGAAGGATGAAAAAAATAAAGAAACTGAACCCAAAGTGCGGCAGAAAATTTTCATCAGCTGCAATTTACCATCAAATCCATGTCCATTATATGATACATCCACTAAATATTCTGAGTAATGAATTACTTACTGAAAATACTTAGTTTTGTCATGCATTGTTACATGCTGTTTGATTGGCTGAGATGTTGAAAATACATGAAGTTTGGCCAATGAGGGTGCATGTTTTAAGTTTTCACAAGTATCATCATGACAACTGCCAACAATTATTGCAATAAGAATGGCTTCATGCCTTTGGGACTCGCCCAGGCCACTTCGGGACCCACTTTATCAACAGCCATGGGCCCTAGGGCTCACTTAATAACAATCCTAGAATCAACACTGCATGTCAGAATACTCAAAAATGTGGCCAACTAAATTCTAATGTCTTCTTCCAAGATCCAGAATCTGCCTTTTGAGTAGACTTTAATGTAGCAGAATATGGGAAAGTCTTAACAATAACAATAAAATAACCAAATGAAACATTACTTTCAATCCAGTTTTGTTTTGATATTGTAATTGGCAATTAACAATAACTAGCCCAATGTTACTTTACAGAAAGGCAGTTATCATTAAAATTATAAATTAATTCTGAATAATCATTAAGCCAAAGGATTCAGATGCGAATGGGCTCATGGAATTTCATATTCACTGGCGAATGGTCCTGGTGGTAAAAAGGCTTCAATAACAAGAACTCCTAGAATCCCATTACTTTAAAAAGCAGGAGTGTTTTGTCACTGAGACCATCTTTTTCATTGGCAGCCATTTTTTTCTTTTAGTTATGCCCAATCGGCACTAATTTTACAGCGAGACATTTTCAGATATGAATGGAATGTAACACATCATCTCCAGTGATATTACATACTGTTATATACTTGTGTATAAGTCAAGGACATAAGGCTATTTGTCTTGTATATAAGTAACACTGAAAGCCAAAAATATTTGATGGAATTTATTGATGAACAAACCACAATATTGTGGAAGATAATGAAAGAAACGTATATAGCAACAGCTGGCAGCACGCTGATATGTTGTATTTGATAGAATCTAACAACAGGCTTAATTATGTCACATTATTTACTTTACAGTCACTGTGAACAATTCACCTGTAATCTCACCACAAGTTCATAGAGTACATTCTAACATCACATGACCATATATATTTTGGTGGGATAAAGTTTAGTTGGCAAAAAAACCTGTTAAGATCCACAAAGTGAGAATAGCCTTAATTTCCTAAGCCAGTTAACTGATCAAAAATGGTATCTGAAAATGAATTGTCTTGTAAAGTGAATGGATTCGTTGTCCTTGACAGTAAAGTTCATCTTTGAAATCTATTCTAGTAGCTTCTAAATGGACACCACTTAACTCTTTCATTATTATCTGTGTGTGGACTTCTACTAATTATGAGCCTTTAATGATTCACCTTATTGATATGTTATATTCTTGGTTTCGTCAATAACGATCAATGTTAATTGTTATCACTGGATGTTTGTTTGTTTAATTGTTAGAAGTAAAGTTTAAGCATGTTGCTCTCTCCCAGCTTTTGTTTGTTAGTACTATTGGATCATCTGGATCAAGTAATCCGACTGTTATAGCTGTCAGATCAGTAATTGGGTATTACAGGTATTACTCTTAAATTGAATAAAGTTGCAGTGTTTGTTGTCATATGTATAATTTTATATTATACTAATGAACAATATAGTTAATAAACATTTATAAAGTAATAGAATCTATAAAATAAATAATTTTGAAGAACAATGTTTCTGGTTAATTAGTGTGATCGGTTTACTATTTATTCAGCATATTACACATTTTCAGGGTTCCCATTCAACAATGAAAAAAAATTGTCAGGAAAATATTAGGAAATATAATATTTCTTAAATGTTGGGGAATGTTTAAAAAGCATGATGATATTTGGCTTGTTGTCAGTCTTTCCTGTCGTGTGTTGAGAAATTATTGTGGATGATTTTGTGTGGAATATCAAGAATTTCTTTATTGTATCTGATGTATTTAACCAGACTTGTAATTCACCAATTCTGAACTGATTTGAACAATCCACGTTGTACAATGAGTAATGTAGCTATTATGGCGGGTATTTTAGTGAACTAAATGTGCTGAGAAACAATATGGAAGTTTGTGATGCGTAAGTGTCTAACATCATGTAATCTTCCTCTTTTGATGGGAACTTTAATTGTCGACATGGCGAAACATTTAAAAAAGATTTCTAGGTGGAAATCCTAATTTTGTGTTGTTACTCGACAGGAACATTTGGTGTATTACTTTAAATAATGTCTTTCCAAAATGAGATATGTTTTTTTTTTTTTTATCAAAAAAAAAAAAGAAATTTACTTGTTATCATCAATAGGCATTAATCTCACTGAAGAAGTACCCGGTGAAGTTGACGTCAGGTAAAGAATGCAAACTTCTAGAAAACTTTGGTTAGTATTGAAGGTACCTTGCTTAGTTACATAGTCATTTCTTATTTAAAGATGAACAAAAACTAAATAAAATTATTACGTAATATTTTCTTATTATACAGATTTCCCGGGCCATATTTTGTTTGCCCCAAGATAAAGCAAATGGGAATGTGTGATAAATTTATGGCATACAAATAAAACAGATGATGTCAAGTTCTTAGATTATCCTAAAATTGGTGTACATTTCCATGGGTGTATTTAACCAGAATTCTTAACCTGTACTCTATAAATTATTGAAACATCATCTGAACCATTGTATATGATCACATATACTGATAAGAGATACTGGTTTTCTCCATTTTTATGCTACAAGTCGTTGCTACACGTTTGTGTTTTAAGTGGTTTCGTGTCTGGTACTTGTAGGTGACAAAATATGCAAAATGTTGGATGAAAAGTTGGAGGAATATGTTGCTCAATATGGTAATTATAAATTTTGGTTTCTAATTTATTCCAATTGATAGCCATTACTATAAACTATTATGTCATAGTCTTTATATGTTTGCCTTCTGGTGGTTTTGTATTTTTATTCTTCACTAGGTCATGTAATGCAACAATACGCCTAATTATTTTATCTGTGTGTGCACGTCTGCATATAATGCCTTTCGCTGATAGTTTCAAAACATTTTGTATTTATTTACCTTATATTTTTGGTACGTTGTAAATAAATCCACTAGACAATGTCAGCCAATGTAGTCACTTTCACACAACCTTTGCCTATTTAAGTATTTATTGGTTTCAATTTATAAATACTTTGACATTATTTCTTGTTGGCTTTCCACGCAAATTTCTGGTACACACCTAAAGCATTAAGTGTTTTCCGCATATAATTTAATTGTATGCATTTGTCAGATTTTTGTTTAAATTTCAGTAGACGAAAATGTATATTGGTAACTTGATATTTCCTGAAGTAATTGTTTGGCGATCCAGTAGCTTAGTAGTTAAAGCACTGTACTCTAAATGTACAAGTTGGGGTTTGAATCTGATCTGCCTCTGTTCGTCGCATGTTTCCTTAGGAAGTTGCACCTCAGATATATGACACAGATGTACTAAACACCAAGGCTAAATTAATATTGATTGATTGATGATTGATTTTTATGGCCACAACTCATTACTAAAGAAATATATGTATGGCAGCTGACTGAGAAGCTGGCTAGTTTAAAAACAAAAAACAGAAAAAGACAGCTACTTTCATCATGTATAATCTGGCATTTATAGTTGGCATTCAACACATATATGGCCGTATATCATATTTGTGACTGGGTTGTGACGACCAAATAATGATAATAATCTAATGAGAAGAGTACAAAAGTGAAATATTCTGAATTTACACTTTTAAAGGTATTCATAAAAAAAGGAAGAAAAACAGGTTCAGGATGCTGTGATTGTACCAAGAGAATATCATTCGTGCTGCTTAAAATATTATATTAAGCTGTATGATTTGAACCCGATATAAGATTCAGAATAATTCATCTCGAGCACATACCATTAGCACCAATTGAAAACATATTTCTTGAGTGCTTACCATAGCTCTGTTAAATGCACCTATTGTTATTGTAATGACTGTGGCTCAAAGTAAGTGCTGTACTTTACTATATTAATGGCTGTCATGTTACGTTGATGTCCTCATCTCAGTGTGCTATGTTATATAAAATAAATTGTCCTGGTTTAATTTGAAAGGATGGATGCCATCTCTAATTCTCTGATACAATTATGTTTTAGCTATTATTTACGATAACACGAATTAATTGCTCCTCATTAATCTGTTTCATATTTCTCGTCTTCTGATAATAATATTATTTATAGGGGCTAGTAGGAAGTCAGCACATGCTATCTGGTCCCACAATTTCCACATTGTATGTATGTTATATTAATATATTTTAACTTTCAAATCTCATTATTATTATCATGATTGGAAATTGTGAAGAAATAAATTACTTATTGATAAATTACTAGTATCTGTGTGTAGCTAATACTATTCTACACTGCAGAACTGGAAGTTGTAGCATCATAGTGTTGTTTGTGTCTGTGCCAATGCTTTCATCCATTAAAAAGGATGGATGAATGTTGTTTAATGACACATCAGCACAATTTAGATCATTCAGTGACCTAGATTCATTCATTAAAAAGAGTTTTTGTCCAATTATCTCATTTTCTTAGAGTATACCCCTACTGTCCTATATCCCAGGTGTAACCAGTTTTGAGGATAAACAAAGGTCGTGGCAGTCAGCCATTATATCAATATTTCTATTATGGAAATCATCTGACAATGATGATCATTATTATCATCATTGTCATTAAATATATTATCATCACAGCTATTGTACTGATCCAGTTTGTTAATCTTATGTTACCAAAATAAATATTTACGTAACGTCGACAAAATTAGTATTAAGTTTTACTCTTTGTTTGAAAGGAACCACTGAGCCAGTTGAGGGATACTTGACCATTCCAATAATAAAGAAAAGATCGACAACCAAACGATCCAAAACAGATCCCTTGAAGTGTGATGATAAATTCAGGATTCCGCCTTTGCCGCCATCTGGATCTGCCAGAAGTGACAGCAACTTTAGTGCTGATTCCGGTTCAAGTGATGTTGGATTTGAAGATTTTGGCTGTAATCAATCACAGGTGGGATGATGCACTATCCATTATGCTAGTGCATTTTTTAATATCATACACACACACACACACACACACACACACATATATATATATATATATATATATATATATATATATATATATATATATTTATCTTTGAGAACATTGATTAGCACACTGTGCTGCAATCCTCTATGTCATAGTTTAAATTCCAGTCATTTCTTTATTTGTGTTTTGTGTTGTTAAGGAGTCTCCCTTTGTAGCAATATATCTCAGATTTGGCCATCATCCAGACTAAACAAGCACTCGTTTCATCGTATATTGAGATCAGTATTGATCTTTATCCTCTTCTACCTGGATACAGAAATTACATGGTTTCATTTTTTCCATCATGTACCATTGTCTTTATTTAGAACAATCCTATGTTATTGTTTATATAAAATAGAAATGTTGTTATTTTATGGCTGTTTTAATATAGGACTCTAATTAGACCATGAGATATTCAATGGTAATGAGTTGAAATAAAAATTAAACCTCCTTCAGATTTAAGTCCAGGATTTAAATGACACACATAGAGCTCTGTAGCTAACTGTGCTATCAATTCAGTCATATGGACACTGTGCTTATTAGCAATGAATGAGTTTTGCTTTTTGAATTTAACAATTGAGTATGAAAGCATTCTTGAATAATGGTTGGCTTCAGCAGAGTTCAGATGTATCTGGCAATGGGAACTGCCAATCCAGAGATTATCTTCCACAATATGGATCAGGGTCTTATGCCCTGTTAGTGACTTTGCTCCAACATAAGGTCAGTAACTAAAGAGATAATTTTCGGTTATAATTATATTCATTTGTTGGTTTACATATAACTAAGTTAGCCGTATGTAGGCTGTTGAAGAGAGAATTTGTTCATATCTTGGTCAGGTCTGCAGTACAACTGACTGGACTGAAGGGTACAACGAAATTGGGGCTATAAAAGTTGTATGTTGTGACGTTCCTCCTCGTTAGGTCACAACAATTAGCTGTACAAAAGCTACGCCTGGTGGATTTTTTTCTTCAGAACTAAAACAAATCCTCATTTTGGATTTTAAGTGAATCTTTAAAAGATCTTCAGATAATCCCAGGAGATGATATGCATCTTACAATCTTGTGATCAAACTGTTAGCACATAGACTTTCATGTAAAAAATTACAAGGGCAGATTGATCCATTCTTCATTTAAACACCCTCGCATTCAGATGTTGAAAGAATACAGCAAACCCATCTAAAGGTTATTGATGAGTACTGTCTTTCTTAAGGTGACCATGACACATAAGAGACTTAGGCTAAATTAACATTGACTTGAAATCATCTTGAAATGGATCCACCTGATGTCAGTATAAAGATTCACATGTTGTTTTCTGAAGACAGAAAGAAAATGGTTGCTACATATTTCTGATTCATGTGGTTATGTTTTCAGGCCAATATATATTTAATATATATGATTATCGCATTTGAAGCAATCTTTCCTTAACTTGAATTATATTCACCATTAGGGGGAAATTTGCAAATTATTTATAAGACCTTTATTTCATATTTTAAAAATGTCACTGATGTGGCTAATTGGCTCTATTACCAATAAAATATGTATGGCATACACAATGAAAATGATCTACATGGAATTTAAATTAATGTCCTGTAGATACAAAAAAGGAAAATTTCTGAGAAAGTGTAATGTAACCGAAGGTTTATTTATCATAAAATTAACGGTTTTTGTTCATAATTTTTTAACCACTGATCTAATGAGTTCTATGTGATAATAATACTTACACGTACTAAATACATACTGAAGATTAGACATCAAATGTTAGATAAGTAAATGTTTTGTTATTATCAACAAAAATGTCAACCAAACTATTTGTAATGGAACATTTGAATTATTTTATAGGCCTATGGAAGTGATGGTCAGATGAGTAAGGTGGATCTGATAAAAGAAGCACAACCACTTGCCAACAAATCCTTCACTGTAGTAAGTATTGATGTTTCTAAACAGTAACTGAACTGAACTGTTTCATCCATCGAGGTAATTTTATTAACCAAAACAATCACTCATCATTCTTTATGATGAGTTCTTTAATACGTGTATTTGTTAACAGAGATGTATAAAGATGTATGGGGGTTTTGTGTGTGTGTGTGTGTGTGTGTGTGTCAGGGTTGGGGCGATTACAGGACCAATGTAATTGATTATGATTACTTGAGAATACCATGATTACAATTACATTCATTCTAACTGTAAGTGTAAACGATTACATTGTAGAGTAATCATGATTACAATCATGATTACAATGTATATAACACAAACATGAATGTGATTATTCATCAATATTTACTCAGTTACATGTATTATACCAATATAAACATGCTACAATGTTTACATGTTTCTGTGTAAGAACCAGACACACTTTTTGGTATGTTCTTGAAATGAAAATATACCAAAGAGTTTGTTGCCATTGTACCACGTAATTTTTTTTTTAAATATTTCTGAGATCAGTAAACGACAGTGTCACAAAGAAGCCATGCATGATTGCTGGCTGTGTAACTAGCTTGGGCTTAACCATGTGAAAACAACAAGAGTTAATCTGAAATGCTTGTTTATATGACTTATAATAGCGGCAACATTTGAAGCAGTGTTTCAACACATTTTCCTTTCATATTCATAGAATAAATAAACTATCAAACCATCATGTGTACAAAATATGACAGCAGCCCATCAATGTGTAAATCAGTTATATTGTTATCTTTTGCCTTACATACTAAACGATATCTCTGGCATGATATAACATGGTAAATAATCAAACATCTTGTGTAATCGTGAAAGTAATTGCTGATTACGATTATATTTATAACATAATCGATTACAATTATATTGCATCTGGAAAAGGCAATTATAATTACTGGAAATTGTGTAATCAATTACGATTACTGATTACCCCAAGCCTGGTTTGTTTGTGTGTGTGTGTGTGTGTGTGTGTGTGTGAGAGAGAAAGAGAGAGCACAATCAGAATTAATCAACCCTGTTTAATTGTCTGTTTCTATTTATAACAGCCTGATCCAGGTAGCAGATATACAGCTTGGTCATCAATGGGCAGTTTGATAAAGAAGGGCCTTATTGTCAAACAGAGAAGTCCTGCTCAGTAAGTGGTCTAAATTAAAACCTGTCTTACACTACCACCTTAAATACTAAGTACTGGTAGATCAGATTAATTGTGTTCTTTTTGTCAAATGAAGACTGGGATCATTGGACTGATAGTTCTTGTTGATCTTTTAAGGTAAACAATCTAAATATTCCTCTGTATGTGTTTAATCCTAGGTAATGTTGTATATGTATTTGATTATGGTTCATCACACAATTACATCAATATACTTCCTGTGTGTACTACTGTCTCACAATATTTCATTGATGTGTATATGCACAAACAGACATTCACAGAATGGTTAGGGGTTGATGTTCTGAGCTAGTACCACTATATATATATATATATTATATTATGTATGATGTATATATGTATTGTGTGTATATATATATATATATATATATATATATATATATATATATATATATATATATACCATAAACTTCACACACACACACATAAAAAACAAATACACCAAATGGTGCACACACATACAGACATAAATATACATGTATCCACATGCACACACACACACACAAACTAATGTAACTCTGTATGAACGTTTATGATATTTCTTAGACTATTTATTTATATATTTGAATATTTAATCTCCAAGTTGTGGGTTCAAATCCAACTCGTACCTGTGTTTGTGGGATGTTTCCCTGGGCAGACATCCCTCAACCGTATGTCCCAGGTACGCCCTGTGCCAAGGATAAATAACTCAGCACAACCACAGCTATTTTGGTCTCCCTTCATTAGATCACCATAAACACAACAGCCATTTGTAAATCCAACCATTTAATCTTGACTTTGATCATTGAATATTTTATATAACCCGTTTTTGGTTTTAGTTTGTTTTTATTTATTTCTTCAGGAACATCATACTGCAGAGCATGATTTTTTTTTTATTTTACATATATATTTAGTAGATTATAATTCAGACAGAAGTTTACCCAAAAATCTTAAGAATTACCATATATATTCGCGTATAAGTTGACCTGGTTAATTTTTAACCCTGTAATTCTTTCCTCGAGTATATGCTCACGTATAAGTTGAGGTTAAGTAATGACTTAAAATCTCCCAAAATTCGAATCATTGTTTTCATTCACCAAAAATCTGACCCAGTTATTTCAAACTCATGATGTCAGCAAGTGTGTCGGAAATAGATCAGTATCAATTTCTTCAGTGACACACCCACACACACATAGAGAGAAAGAGAGAGAGACACACACACACTTTGATGTTATATTTAACTAATAAACAAACTTGTCACATCAAACACGCCAGATTGTAACTTCAACTGGCAAGTGTTATTAATTAATTGTTTCACTGCAAGTGGCGAGCAAGGTTTGCAAGTGATTTCTATATTATTGTTAATCGTCTGAAAGTACTGGTAGTAAACAGCGTGTGACTATCAAATATTATTACGTTAAGACTGGCATGTTTGTAAGATTCAAATATCAGTTTGGTGAAGATTTATCATAATTTATTGAATAAACCTAGTAGGCAGAGATGTGGAGATTTTGTTCCAACTCTGGCTCACACAAACACGCCTGATTGTAAGTTCAATTGACAAGTGTTATTAATTCATTGTTTCACAGCACATCTGGAGGTACTTGTATGTAACAGCGCATGACTATCAAGTATTATTACATAAAACGCAGCAGGTTTATGATATCCAAATAACAGTTTGGTGAAAATTAATTCTTATTTATTGAATAATAATGGATTAGTAGGCAGCGATGTGACGATTTTATTCTGACTCTGGCTCTTATTGGATTGAATCCTATAGTGTTGTGTGTCAAGGATGGCCGAAAACATCTTTCCTTCAGCTGGTAGGAAATATGACACGTGTTTAAGTCGAGGTGCTTCTGAGAACTCCCTTTTCCCTCCCTAAAAAATAAACTTGTATCCGAGTATATATACGGCAGTAAAATAGTAATATAAGAATAATAAATTTGAAGAAACTGTTTTGAGAGATTGTGATATGATTCAGTTTTAAGATATTTGTTTTTTATTAATTTGTGTGGAACATTGAAAAATGCTGTTTGACTTTGAATCTATTAATTATCTTGAATATGAATTATGATGATGTACTTTTATTTTCTTCAGATACTCTCTCACTAGTACGGGATGTGTTCTTGCAGAACGTCTTCTTTTGAAAGAGAATAGTGAACTGAAAACAGACAGACCTAATATAGACATGTTCACAATCATACAAGATAAACCATCACAGCCTAATACTTCTGGAGAGGTGGCTGTAACATCTTCAACTGATGATTCTACTTCTATTGTCATCCAACTGGATGATTACAGTAATAGTGAGATGGATAAGAAACAGGATCGTGATGGGTTTAGTTCCAGTTTGCAAAATACTGATAACAATCATAAGAGGTAAGACTGGTCTAAATTCAATATTCGTGGCATGATTTTAAAATATGGATAGACGGATGGCCGGCCGGATAACAACCAATATTTTGTGCATCGTTTGTGATATCATTCAGCTTAGTATAATGTAGTTTACTGGAATTTAGTTTATTCCACATAAATTAATGTATGATCCCAAAAACTAGTTCATGTCAAAGATCAACAGTCATGTGATTTCTCTTCCTGTGTGTTCCCAAATCAAACGGAGGATATAAACAATTTCAGTGGTTATGATGGAGGTTTCCATGCTGATGGTCTCAGTTGCTCATGACTTATATAAGGGAATGTTTTATACCAACAGCACATTCAGAAAACAATATATAAAATCCATGTAAATAAACACATATTTCTATGCCGGTTTTTCCAGTTCACGTTTACAGTTCACTTACATCGATGAACAAGGAAATGAAGTACGCAGTAAAGATAAAGCAGCTATCAGTACTACTGGTAATTATTAGGGTTCCTCTTTTGTTTATCTAAAATACAGAGTACAATATATATATATAGGTTTTACTGATAATTATTATTGTCTCATCTCATCATATAATGACAATGTAAAGTCTTTCTTACAGGAAGAGAAATTTATTCTTAATCATAATGCACAGATGTATTTTTGGATGAAACCAATCAGATTTTTATTTCACTCTATAGCTTTAACAAACTGCACTTTTGTTATTTTCTTCCTAGTGGAGTTTTCTTTGGGATTCCTAGTAAAGTGTAAATATGTTGACTTGCTGATGAGTGGAATAACCTACAAGCTTGATACAACTAGGTATACATCCATACATAATTTTAAGTGAACTGTGGATCTGATTCATTCTGGAATTAATGATCCATTAAAGATCCAAATTATAAATTAAACAAAATTGTAATTGTTAAACTTTTATTGTAGTCATAATCAGACATAGGGTCAATTCTTTTCCGGAATTGGAATTGATTATTTAAAAAAAAATGAAATTAGAATTGATAAATTTAGAATTGGAATTGAAGTTTCCTACAAAAATATTTTATCCACAAATTAATTTACCATTTAATTTTTTAATTCAAAATATTTCTTCCATGACAATCCTACTTGGAATATAAAATACTCCAAGTAAGTATTCCAAGTAGTTACTCGGAGTAGATACTTGGAGTACCTAATCATAGTAAAAAGTAGTAGATAAAAAAGAGTTGGTAAAAAAATGGAATTGGAATTGAACATTTTTTAATTGGAATTGATAAATTTGATTTGGAATTGACCAAGTGGAATTAACCCCATGTCTGGTCATAATAAGTTATTTAGTTATGCATATTGAATTGTATTTAATCCAGGTATTTTTAAGTACATACCAAAATGTCATTATGATTAAATATTTGAACACAGATTATTTATAATTGGCTTTTATTATATTATTGATGAATGCAGTGTGTCCATGTCTCCTTTCAATTGTATTTAAGTGACTTTTATACTTTGAAATTGAGCTCTTTCTTCAATAAAACACTGGTTTATAAGGGTGTTTTGTCTATTCTCCTATTCATGTCCCTTGGGTTGTTTTGACAGAGAAAGGAGGGTGGACTATCCCCCCCCCAACTGTGTTGCAGCCAAAACTAAAGCCTGTATTTTCATTTCAAGTCTGTGGACACACTGCATTAACACAGGAAGAATCTTCAGTAATATTTAGATTAGGAAATAAGATTGAAATTAGTTGATCTTGAATTAATGAAAAGTAAGTGAATAGAATTGGAATTTAAAAGTTAAAATAACAAATTGGAATTGATTTTGTAGTCATTATAATTTTTCTTTTGTTGCGTTGTCTATCATTATAAAATTACTTGTTGCCAATTCCAGACACACTGACGAGGACAACATATTTGCTTTCATTATTGATGTTGATGCACCAGAACGTAGTACGGCAGTTACTAGAGAGTCACGTACAGACAACAAGAATACAAAATCGTCAACTTTAGGACAGACTTTTTCCAACCCTATGAAAAATAGTCCAATAGATTCATGCATTGCAAAAGATCAAAATAGACTTCATCCTCTGTCTACCGGTGATGAGCAAGATGACTATTCAAAACTTAAAACAAATATCTGTCAAATAAATTCAGAGACTGGAGATAGGTCTTCATCGGGTGTTGCTCATATAGATGATTGCCACCTGCCAGACCCGGCATCATCCCGTGATCAATCGATGCCATGTGGCACAGGTGAGAGCCGATCAGACAGAGACGTTTCTTGTGGCATCCTGAATAGAATCGTGGTAGATATGCGAGGCAGCCAGCAAGTAGTTCTGAAACCTGGTGACTTTGAGATCATTTTATGTGTTGATAATCAGGAGGTTTATGGAGGGTAAGTGGTATTATTAGTATAATTTCTAATAATGATGATGATGATGATGATGATGATGAATCAACAGTATTATTATTATACATCAAAATCTGCAGTATTGATCATGAAGATAATCATGGTGACTGGCTGGTTATCATGATTATGGTGACAGTGATTGTGGTCAGTATTGATGGCATAATGAAGAATTAGATGATGATGATGAAGTGTGACAGATGTGGCTATTGTTGATTTAACCAACACTGATAATCTTGGTGAGAATGATAAACAACAGATGGCATTGGTTGTCATGATCATGAAATGTTGGTGCTGACAATGATGATGATGATGGTGGTGATGCCCATTATGACACAGATAATGATGTTGAAGATGATAATGTTTAAGCAGTTATCACGTTCTATTTAATATTAATATTATTCCTATTTTGTGACTGTTCTCATGAATATTATAATCAGAATAATGTTTGTTGCTGTCTGTATAAACGTTACATCTTATTATACATTCACAGCGGTAAGAAGGATCTCATAGTAAAGGAACTGAACAGACATGGCATCCCCCATCATATCCGATCATTAAACATTGGAGATTTCTGCTGGATTGCTCATAACAAAACAGGTGATGGCGTTTACAGGTAGAATATAACCTGTATTAATAAATCACCAGAATTATGATATTTTAATATTTCTTTATAAGAGACCTTCATGGAGAAGCAGATCTCCTTCAGCTGACCACCTGGTTTTAACAACCATTAGAGAGTTAGCCTTTCAATACGGGTTTTACTGTTACGGTAGATATGATATAATACAGATGATTGTTAACATATCCTGTATTTCATTTGTAATAATTATTCATCTGTTCTCTTGAATACACGCATAACATATTGCTATTAAGATTGTTAACATCGTTCTGTATGTACGCTGTAGACTTTAAAAATGTAACAACTTAGTTTAAGATATCCTATTATCGAAGATCTGCCAAATGTCAATCCAACAATGGTAACTTATTTATGCTTAACTTTATGCATTTTTAACATTGACCATTTTGTGATTGACACACATACACACACACACAAATGCATAGCATTGTCAGGTTAGATCTCTCACATGTGTACAAGCAGCTAAATGCAGATAAGTCACTAGGTGTACTAACAATGGATAAGTTTATGTGTGTATAGATTTATGAGTGTATAGATTTATGAGTGTATAGATTTGTGGCTGTATAGATTTATGAGTGTAGAGATTTATGGGTGTAGAGATTTATGGGTGTAGAGATTTATGAGTGTAGAGTTTTGTACAAGTATGAGTTCTTATAGATTGGATGTATTGGTATTACTACTCTTGGGATGTGTAATTTTATATATATATATATATATATATATATATATATATATATATATATATATATATATATATATATATATATATATATATATATATATTAACCAGGAGGCTATGAGCTTGTCTTGGACTATATTATAGAAAGGAAGAGAATGGATGACTTGGCTGGTAGTATTATTGATGGGCGTTTTAAAGAGCAAAAGGTAAATCAGTCCATTTTATAACATGAAGCCAATCTTGTTTTTAATAATACTGATATTATGCTTTATATTAATTAAGGTTTAGGTTTGTAGCATTTGTTAAATATGTTAATGCCAATGTTTAGCTTCCTAGATTGAATCCCAGTGTTTATCACTGTGTGTGGGATGTTTGATCACCTATCAGCATCTCTTTTCCCAGGGGAAAACCCCTCTGAACTATATTCCAAATGTGATAGCTGCATATAATAAACAAAGTCACGACACATTCTTTCTGGCAGATTAATTTCTAGCTCTCCATACTCATATTAATTTTGATCAGTATTTTAATACCAAGTTGTAAATCTATTACATTAATATTACATAGTTCCTCTGTAATGGATACTTGTGATGTAATTGGGGGGGGGGACACGGTTTAGTTAACTTTAATGCAGGTGGTTTCTTATTCAGATAGATGTTATATTGTTATATTGGTTATTATTTAACTGTATATTATCATTGTAATATTTCCTCAACGTTGTTAGTTACCATGGAAATAAGATCCAATGTAATTAATAGTTTTTATTATTGCTGTCAGTGAAGTGAGTTTTAAAATGTTACTATGTTTAATCTGATATTAATTTATTAATTATGTTATTATTCTTAAACAAATTTAGCTAAATTCCAATATAATGTAATTTTTACAGTTCCGTTTAAGTAGCTGTGGTATAGAACATGCTATATATCTTGTTGAGGATTACGGCTCTAATCAACATTTTAGCATAGCCGAGGATTCTTTATTCCAAGCCATTACTAACACACAGGTAATAACTATTATTATATTATAATAACTCTGATAGATATTGTTATATTCATATATATAATAGTTATCATAAACCCAGTAAAGTATGGTAACTATGGCATATTAATGTATTTGTTACACATGCCCCAATGAATTGTACACCACAATCTTAAAGTATTTTTAGCTATTTAATTTATCCATGTAGTCTAGCATTAATACATTTGTATATGTCATTTTAGGCCTGTGTTTACTTATAACGTTTTTTTTATATAAATAAGAACATCCACTTACTTAACATAAGAGGGAGCTCTGTTTTAATATAGATTAGGATTCTTCTATGCTGGCATAGACATGCGTGCGTGTATGTGTACATGCACACTTGTATGTTTATATTCACATACATAAACATGCATGCACACATATATGGAAATACACACTCTGCAAAGTTTGTAGTGCACTGTGCTGTAAATCTTCACACTGGCATTTCAATCATAATATTACTTGTGTTTGAGAGATGTTTTCCTGAGCCTTATGGTCCAATTGTAATTAGTGTAGAGTATTAATAAATCGTTTACTCAGAAAAATGTTCATCTTTAGTGAAATTAAAACAACATTTTGGAATCGTCTTAAAATATCTGATTTTGTTACTCCATTGATATTCATTGCATGCACACACACACACACACACACACACACACACACACACACACACACACACTTTATTGACCTGTACAAGTTTAAAGCAATAAAATCCACAGCTTAAAATATTTCTGATGCTTAATTGCTCTAACATTATGACTGAGGCAACAAAAAGAGTGAAAAATTCACATTTCTGTCAATGCAACTGAATATCTGTTTTTATCATATATTAAATATAATTTAGTTTATTTAAATAATTTGTTTCCTTTGTTAAAAAGCACACATCTTAATTATTTATTATGAGCCAATTGCAAATAATGTTTATCTGACTTTTGGTGATGTGAAGTTTAAATTTCATTCATCTTACAATGTTACAGTTATATATATCTGTAACTGATCTGTCTTTACACTTGGTAGATAATTGACAACTTCTATGTTAAGAGGACAGGTAACACATTGGAATCAGCCACATACCTGATAGTAATGACAAGATACCTACAGAGTTTATACATGGTAAGTGATGGTGAAGAATGTCTTGCACAAATTAAAATGTATTTACTGATACAGTATTGTTTATGTTCTGAAGTTTCAAATTTAACAAAACCTTTTCATAAGAACACCACAAGACAATGGCATCATATAATTTAGTTTAAATTTGCATAACTCCTTTGTTGCTATCCTTTGTTACTAATATATTAATATTACCAGGTACGCCATGAATTTCCGATAAAATGTCTGGAAGACTGGTAATTCTTCTGCTTTAAAAAATATCTTTTATATGGTTATTGGATATTTTAGAAATGCTATTAGTTAATTTTGGTTAAAAGTTAATATAGGGCAATAGAAATTGTAATACATGGTCTTTATATTTACATAAAATAGTAGAGTTATGGCTGAAACAAAATGGTGATTTATTTCTAGTTCAAGCCTGTTCTCTGTGTTTCATTTTGTAATTATAACTAATATTTCAACATAAAAAGCTGTAGTTTTAAAAATAGTTAATATATTACTTTCTGGATGAGCCACTAATAGTATATACATTGAAAAATACGTTTAGTATAAAACATTAATGATATACAGACACTTTAGCCATTTTCTTGAGATTATATTCATCTGACTGTACTCATTTCTAATTCTAACCACAAAAATATTTCCCATTTCACCAACAGAACAAGACTCTGCGTGCTATCTCTAAATCACAACTTGAGAAAATTCAACGAGGTAAATTCCAGGATATCGCTAGCAAGGAAGTGTACCTAATGAACTTTGATGAGTTTAATCAGGCCTCTGTTAAGACAAAAGTAAGTAGTCATGGTAGTAAATCCATCTGATCATATTTTTGGTTTATTGTGATTAGAAACTAACTAAATGACATCTTGTTAAACAATATTTTATGATAAAAAGTTATTTAATTGGGTTATCAAATACCTTA
Source organism: Paralvinella palmiformis (assembly GCA_025642065.1). Taxonomy (NCBI): domain Eukaryota; kingdom Metazoa; phylum Annelida; class Polychaeta; order Terebellida; family Alvinellidae; genus Paralvinella; species Paralvinella palmiformis. The sequence continues at coordinate 323,349 of JAODUP010000395.1, forward strand.
GACTAGGCAGAAAGTTTACAAATACTGAAAGAGACTAATATCTCTCTGACCGAAATCAGTCTGTAAACATTACGAATCATAGATTAGAAACTTACTAATTATAAATAGGAATTATCAGGAAAATGAAGATGGAATATTGGTTAGGGAATATATCATTATTTTTGTTGGTTTCTTCCCATATCCATCAAATGACACTGAATGGCCTAAATTGTGCCGATGTGTCGTTAAACAACATTCATCCATCCCATATCTATCAAATTTTCAGGTGAAGAATTTGAAAATGAGCAAATGTTGTTCATTAGGAAATATTTACACTGTAATTTAAGATGTGAGGTTAGAAAAAACTAGTTTACAGAAGAAATAGTTCAAATCTCACTGCTTATCATGCCATAATGAAGTACAATACTTAGCGATTAATTTATGATTAAAGGAATATGATTGTCATAATCTAAATGTTAAGCTATTTATGTTGCATAGCAATATATTCACACACTCAGATATATTTAGTTTTCTTCCATTAATGGCCCTTACTATTATTTTAGCCAAATTCAGAACTATTAGCTGTTTAAATTGGATATGGAAAGTGTCACTGTATTATTATATAAGCTCTACATAATAAGCTTACTACATTATAATAAAAGATATTATAATTGATCTTGAATACACAGTCACAGTTAGAATGATACTCTTGGATATTTAAATATTTGTTTATGTCTAGCCATGGAAACCTTTACAAAATGGGCTTCTGATTGTATCTTTGATTTACCTGTTTTATCAATAGGACTCTTCCTTTAATTCAAAAACATTGATTAGTGTGATTCAGGTGTGATTTGTTTACTCCAATTTCAGGTGTTAAGTGTGAGAGAGATGTTTGGTAAACAGCTGTGTCAGCTCCATGGTTTGACAGCTGATAAGGCAGTAGCAATACTGGAGAAGTATTCAACTCCTACAAGGTATGGAGTATGTGTGTAGCCATTTATTGGGATATACTGATAGGCAACCAGCAAGAGAGTATCAGTGCTGCCAACCATTACAATGTCTGCAGAATCATTTCAATTTTCTGTTCTTTATTACGCCATTTCTCTGAAAAGTATGTTCTGTCATTGTCTCCACTGCTTAGCCTCACATCGTATCACACAGCAGTAGCCCGAGACTGCTTGGCTTGGAATCCTTTGCTTGGCCAGCAAATTGGAACAGTCCATTCCCCCCACCCCACCATCTATCTATACTGAGTATAGATAGATGGTGGGGGGAACACACAGGCACACACACACAGACGCATATATGCATGCTTCCGTTCAAATACATGTATGCACATATACACACACACACACAGAGAGAGAGAGAGAGAGAGAGAGATATTTTGCAAAATAATTAATTATCTTCTCATTTTTTTAGCTTATTCAAAGCTTACAAGACTTGTATCAGTGACAAAGACAAGGAGGTAATGTTGGCAAATATAAAGTTTGGCCCACTTCAGAAGTAAGTTGCATTGATTTCTAATATTATGACCTGTTCTTCTAATAGTTTATCTGCAGTACGGTGCCTTTTATTATTACAAACTTCATAGTATGATGTCATGTTCTTAATCAGAGACAGGTTTTCATATGTACATACGAAAAGATCCAGAACTTATTTAGAGTTATAGTCAGGAAGTGACATGTCAAGATATTGTTATGTATATTTATAGAGAGGAATGATATTGGGTCGTTGAAAAATTAAATATTCATGACACAGACTGTGGCAGTGGCCAGGTCTATTGGCAACTGATTAATTATATATATATATATATATATATATATATATATATATATATATATATACACTTCTGACATTAATAAAATGTATTAATTCTTAGTTAAGCCTGAATACATTTAACATTGATCTGTAAAATTGTTAGTATTTTTATTTAACTATTTAAAGGTGACAGGAAATGAAATTTCACATTTCGAAGTAAATTTAATGTAACAAATAATTATTTCATTTCCTATCAGATGCAAAACAGTTCTAACCACCAGGTATCATATTTCCATTAAAATGTTCCCATAATCCTTAATTTCCAAACTTTCACAAGCCATTGCTAATGTGTATTACCCTGGCTAGGGATTATTGTGTGATGTCATCTTTGACAAACATTACGTAATTGACAGAGAAAAGTTTTGACATTTTCAGGGATATCGAGCCCTACAGCATTGAACCACTCATGAAAAAGGGTGACATACAGTATGAATTATGAGGAATGAGCTGCAGCAAGTGTAGATGTGCATGTAGGGCAGCAACCTGTGCCACAGACACCCGGCCCTAGTCCACAACTAGAGTTGGATTGGCATGCATTTGTTTGTGTTTGTATAAGTTCAATTGATAAGTCAACACACTGGGCCTGAATTTCCCTCTTCCTATCACATAATATCATTTAAAAAGTGATATTTGTCGGTACACGAGAGCCTGGTGGACACCTGGTCTATACAGCAATGTGCCGCCCTCAGTGGAACACCTACTATTTTAACAGTTTAGTATTGTTTACAATACACAGCCATAAGAAACTTTCAGTAGGCTTCAGTAAATTTTAATTGTTTCCTAATAAGTGAAATATTACTTAATCACAAATGCGTGAACTGGTGAATATCCATTAGTTTGCTCCCAAGATTACCTTATTATTGTTCATACATACCTGTTTTCTATTTTGTTTCTCCATCAAACTTCTAATTCATTTGGGCTTAGCATTGCCTAATTTGTCAAATATGGTTGAAATGGCATCTTCTGTGAGTCTGACACTATTCATGTCATATCCAACTGATCGTGCCATAGACGACGAAATAACGAACATCCATTCCTCAAAGTGTCTCACTATCTAATTTTGGAGGAATGAATGCATACTCCATCCACTGCCAGATCCATTTGCACAATTATATATGGCAGAATACACCATTTTATATGTTTAACAAAGACAATATAGAACATGTAACTCCAGTTAAACAAGGCCACACAAGTGTTTGGAGGCTATGTTTGTCAACGATGATGTCCCAGTCTGAAGTTTTCCGAAGATTCTTGATTAAAGCTGTGGCATATTTGTCCATGTGAGATGCGCTGGCATATCTGAAGGATTTTTCATCTTTGACTTCGCTTCATTACCTTTGAAGGTCGCTTGGCCCATTTAGCCTACCATGTGCACAAAAGTGGCGGTAAAACACCAATCATCTTACAATTTGATACAAAATATGTTCTTTATGAAATGGGTTTAATGAGACGTGAAAGAGAATTTGCCATTAAAAAAATTAAAGATAGAGTTTAGAAATAGAACTTGTTTTAAAGGTCACAGGAAAAGGTTTCCCAAATTAGTCAAAATGTTAGTGTTATAGATTAAAATTAATTTCAATCAGAGATATTTCTTTTCCCTAGAAATAAAGTTACAGTGGTTTTAAAACTTGCCTTGCTATTATCTCACATGGCCAAAACTTTAATCAAGAATCTTCGGAAAACTTCGGAATGTGGCGTCATCTTTGCCAAACAAAAAACCCAAACATTCCATTGTGGCCTTGTTTTACCTGTGTTATGTGTTCCATATTGTCTTTATTAAACATATAAAACTTTATTTTAAAAGAAGTTATGCGATATGAGGAGGGAAATACTCGCATTCAGGCCCAGTGTGTTGACTTATCAATTAAACTTATACCAACACAAACAAATACACACCAATCCAACTCTTGTTATTGACCGGGGCCGGGTGTCAGCGGCACAGGTGACTGCACTGGGTGCACATATGCACTTGCTGCAGCTAATTCCTCACAATTAATACTGCCTGTGACCTTTTTCGTGAGTGCTTCAAAGTTATAGGGTCTGATATCCCTGAGAATGTCAAAACTTTCGTCGGAATCTGACATTTTGTCTGTCAACTTGTCAAGATGCTTGTAAACAAAGCTGTGGCACTACGTGATGTTTGGCAAAGATGACTCACACGATAATCCCTAGTGAGTGTAATACACACTAGCAATGTCTCGTGAAAGTTTCAAAATTAAGGATTTTGGAATCATTATAATGGAAATATGATAGCTGGTGGTTAGAATTGTAGTGCATCTGATAGGGAATAAAATATTTGTTTGTTACGTTCTATTTACTTCGAAATGTTAAATGTCTTTTCCCGTCACCTTTAATACCCAGATGAAAATTAGGTAAAATCAGGTAAAGCGATCTTATCCATTAGTTGGTATAATTGGACAATCAGTGTCTTCGCAGATTCAAATTATATTAAAGAGAACTTGTACAGGGGTCAACTGAGGGAGCCTAATTATCCTTGGGCATCAATTATTTTATGTTTAGTTTTATTAAGTCATTGGGCTGGCTGTAATTTGACATATAAACGTGGTGGAGCTGAGAATGAAATAAATGTTGTTATTTAACATTACCATGCATAGAATATTTTGGGGGAATTGTCATATCTGTCCGTAACATATGTATGATGTGGCATGAGTGTAAGATAATCTTCTATTGCATTTCTGTTAATATTCTATTGCATTGAGTGTTTAGAAAACAGATAAATCAGTTAATACAAAATTATCACCATTACAGCAAGTGATCTGTGTTTTATGTAAGTTTTTTATGTGTGATTTCGTGCTTTACTGTGAAAAAAATAATAGAACCATAACAAAATGTTTGGCATATAGACAGTACTTCCATCTATTTAAACATTATTACAGTACTCAGTATTTTGACAAGAAAACATTGTGTTGGCACACTGTTATAAACCTAGTCCAGGTAGTCTATCAGAGTTAGGTAAACGCAAATGAAATTGCTCTCGTCATTGCAAACAATGGGACTCCTATTATCTGACATAATATTTATCGGAATGCGCACAAATTATAATACCATTTTTAATACTTTTTTTGAATGTTGGTTTTTGGGCATCATTTATCTATTAAAAACTGAAGTTGATTGGTTTATTCACATGTAAAATATAGTATATCTTGGTCGCAATTGCAATATTTTATATTTTGCTGAGTAGTTAAATATCGAATTATTCAGCGTTTAAAGCTGATGGCTTCAGTAACTTTCAGCATTGATGAAGTGATGGAACTTAACAATAAGAAACAGATATATATGTTTTAGGACATTTATAAATGAAATGCGACAACAGAATATAGATATGTGTCACATTATTATTGTGACACTTATCTATATTCTGTTGTCACATTACATGTGACTCACGTGTAATACTTTTATTTTGGTGTTTTATATTTTATTCCAGAAATATTGGAGTGGCATTAAGCAGGAACATTTATCACATGTATAATACAACAGAAGAATTGTGATTGTTTGACGTGTGTCAAATAAATGGTTTAGCTCTGGAATAAAGTAATATTGCACCTTATGAAGTGTTTTATGTATTTAAACGGAAATGTGGGAGATGACTTGTTTATAAGCTGTGAATGTTCACCAGATGTTGGATGGCTACACGCGGAGAAATAAAATTGTAATAGCATCATCTAAGGTCGATGTTACAGCATTTCCTCATTCATATTACTGAAGATTAGTATTACAGTGGCAAAACAAGCCGGCGTTCCCATAGTGCAATTGCAGACCTTTTTTTATTTAAAAAGTGCAGAAGATCTTCTTACTATGAAAAAATGGCAGAAGATTTTGTGCTTGAAAAACAAATGTCCAGTTTCATACCCTTCAAATATTATCATAATAAAAAATATTATCAGAAGAAAAAAAAAAGATTTTGCAGAACCCCCCCCCCCCCATTTTAGTTAAACAAATAAATAAGTATACAGTTATGCAATGTTTTCAGCGCACACCCACTGCGTTGTAGATGCCTGCAGTCTCATTCATTACTTGGCTTGTGAAAGATTGTCTGGATGTTCTGATAAACCCAATTACAAATATAGTTAATAAATCATTATCTCTGAGTGTTTACCCAAGATCCATGAAAGCTGCCCTTGTAAAACCATTAATAAAAAACCACACTCTGGACTGTAATATTCTAAACAATTACAGACCTGTTTCAAATCTTACATTTTTATCTAAAGTTATAGAAAAGGCAGTTGCTTTCCATCTAAACAAATATATTTAATCAATAATAACCTTAATGAATCACTACAGTCTGCCTATAAAAGTGGTCACAGCACTGAAACAGCCTTGGTTCGAGTGAAAATGATATTATGATGTCAATTGATCAAGGTAAGCCAGTAATACTTGTTCTTCTGGACCTGTCTGCTGCATTTGATACAGTTGACCATAATGTACTTTTCTCTAGGTTAAAAGACATGTTTGGTCTGTCAGGTAGAGTACTTGAATGGTTTAGATCCTATCTGGAACAACGCTCCCAGAGAGTGTCTGTTCATGGTATTTTATCTGACATTCAGATTTTGTTATCTGGTGTACCACAGGGTTCAGTTCTTGGTCCTCTGGTTTTCACAATGTATACCCGTCCTCTTGGGATCATTGCGCAGTGATATGGGATTAAATATCACTTGTATGCTGATGACACACAGCTGTATATATCACTGGATCCTGACAATGAGTTAAATTTCTCCTCTTCCTTGAAGAATTTACAACATTGTATTGCCGATATCCGGCTATGGATGACTCAAAATCTTCTAAAACTAAATGATAATAAAACAAATATTTTATATTTGGCATCACCACATTGTGTTAAATCCCTAAAGACACCAGCATTACAGATGGGTACATCTTCGATTACCCCTAATGGGTCAGTAAAAAATCTAGGGGGTTATTTTTGACCAATGTATTAACATGCATGAACATGTCACATCAGTATGCCGAGCTGCCTACTACCATCTTAAGAACATCCACTGTTTAAAAGCATTCTTGACACAAGAATCACTTTTAACTGTAGTTCATGCCTTTGTTACATCTCGTATAGACTATTGTAACTCCCTGTTATATGGCATATCTGATTATAACATTAATCGCCTTCAGCAAATTCAGAATAGTGCAGCTCGCATTGTAACAAATACTAGAAAATATGATCATATTACCCCCCATTCTTCAAAAACTACATTGGCTACCTGTTAGACAGCGTATCCATTTTAAGCTTCTGTTAATAACTTATAAATCTATTAATGATATGGCGCCAGAATACCTGTGTGAACTGGTTTCCATTAGAAAGTCATCCCGAAAACTCAGGTCATCCAGTCAGATACTATTGCAGGTGCCAGTGTCTCGGCTCAAGTCATATGGTGATTGTGCGTTTAGTGTTGCAGCCCCCAATTTGTGGAATAAGTTGCCGGCAAATATTAGAAATGCGTCGTCTCTTGGAAATTTTAAGTCTCTTCTAAAAACACACCTATTTAAGGTCGCTTTCACAGATAAATAATTATTATCTTTTAAATCATTACAGGGTTTTTACAGACATTATTTGGGGTATTATTAAATTACATATTATTTGTACAGCGCCTTTGAATGGCTCCTGCTAGTAAGGGCGCTTTATTAAATATACATTATTATTATTATCATTAAAAAACAACGCACCACCAGATGGTGCTACCAGAGCTAATCTTGTCACTTGTTGAAATTTGTTCAAGTCCGTAAATAGCGGAAGATTTTCATAATAAAGCGGAAGGTTTTCCCCTTTATCGGAAGACTTAGTTAGAAGGTCTGCAATTGGTGGTGCATGTAACTGTTGTCTAACAGTATTTAGGTTGTCGGTGCTTGTGAAATAATTGAATTATGGACCTCATTATAAACAACTGTTTAAATGTATTCGGAATATAGACCTCCAACAGTTAAAATATGTAGCCAGATATTCAAGTGATGTAGTTGTCGAAATTATCCAAGTTGAGACTACTATTAAATGTCTAGAAGGGAATAAGACTTGTGGCATGGATATTATTTATGCTGAATATTTTAAACATTATGATAATCGCATTGTGCCTTTACTTGCTATATGTATAAATAGTTTTTTTTGTACATGAATTTGTACCTAGTTATTTAGTACACTCTTACCATATATTTTTAATATTTATGCGGATGATTTAATCATTTCATTAAACAAATATAACACAGGGTGTGTTATACGTAGTACAACTCTCAATCATCAAGTATACTGAAGACCTGGTTATTCTATCCCAATCTAGATCTGGGTTGATGCAGATCTGTGGACTCTACGGAATAATTCACGATATTAAATACAATTCTAAGAAAAGTATTGTATTAATATTCAAAAGTAAATATATGAAAAATGTTGAGGTTCCTTCATTTAATATAAATGGTAAAACAATTCAAGATGTTGATAATGTTAAACATTAAGGTGACTTTATTTATAATATATTACGTAATGACGAGGATATTTTTATGACTACCGACTGTTGTATGCTAGAGATAGTACGCTGTTGGGAAAATTTTATATGCATTCCACAAGTGAAGCTAACTTTATTTAGAATTTGCTGCTGTCCCATGTATACTGCTCAACTATGGTGGAATTACACAGGAACAACTATATAAACTTCAGGATACGACGACACCGAGTTAAGACATTACAACTTTGACTGAATACATTAATTGAAATATTTTTAGTCTGAAATAAAAGATATTTGATTGAATTGAACATATGTATATATCCACACCATATATAAACTTAAGTCAAGTCAATTCAAGTCAAATATCTTTTATTATACTGACAAGTGTATACAGAGATCATCATTGTAACAAAACAAGTAATAACATACACCCAGCCTTACAGGCTTATTGGTCAATTACATATATCTGACCATGAGAATAAGTGCTACCTGCATTTCATTTATATAAAAGAGAGCTTCTGTTGTTCCATTTAACATTTACAAAATTGGCGAAATTATGATTGGCGTTCTTCATAATATACATAGATTGATCAGAAGTGTTTGAAATTTAGATATTTATTTGAATTTTTCAGGTAGAAGTTTTCTCTTTCTGTTCGATATTTTGAGCATACACACGAAATGAATTTCATTCTCAACAAAACTTTCCTCACAAATTTTACAGAATCAATCTTCCAATCTGGTTTTATTAAAGCGGCCAAGTTCTAGTAATGCATTAAGTATATAACGAGTGTCTTTCTGAAATATTTTCGTAATTATAATATTTATAATATTAATTATTGTTTATAGTTTATATATTTTCAAAATATAATCGAAGAAGAATACTTTGAAGCTGGTATTCAAATATGCCGACATAATAATATCCCACATCTAGCATGTTAGTTAGTTTACATCAGAGGTCGAGTACGGTTTAATGAAGCATTGGCACTAAAAAGGGCAGTTTTCTTTGGACGCATCGAGTGTTTATAGAATGAAACATATTTTCCATCATATGCTGAAACTTTATTTAATTTAAAAGATGAAGTGCAATCAACACAGACATCGGTATAATAGAATAATTAATTATCACAGAATATATGGATCTATTTTCATTTATTCCGAGTAAGACGGGTATCGTTGTGGTGGTACCTGGTAAAATAGCACGAGGTTATAGTTCTATCTATCTCGTGTTTGAGTGATGTATCCCATAATGTTCATCCCAATTATATGTTTTGTATTGGATGACGTAATTCGGCAATATACTCATGAATATACATGTTTACGATCGAATAACCGTAGAGGTAGTTCACAAGTATTATTATAAATGGGTGTAACAGTGTCAGGATTGATCTTTTGATAATTAATCGACTGAGATCAGGTTAACTGTAACACGATGTTAAGCATGCTCCCAGTTGATCGGGAGGGGGGGGGTAGGTCAACCGTTAATCCATTTTGTTTGTTACAATTTCTATATATCAATATAAATTATCGTTGTAGTAACCTTTGCCATGGCACTGAGAAAAGGAACGTCTATGTAAGATAGAATAATGTAAATGTCTGCTTTCAACATTCAGCTGGTTCATGAATTACAACTTGTAATTTACAAGTGGACAACTGTCATAAAAGTGGACATGACATCTTTCCAATGTTGTGCTTCCAATTGTAATATTGATTTTCCAGTTGTACATCACCCTTGCACAGTGTTTAAACCATGCCAATTTACTGAAGTTGCTGAACTGATTTTATCATCTCCTAATAGGTCTTGTGAACTTGGTCCTATCCCTACATTTCTGTTAAAGTCTTGAATTCACGCACTAATTGTCCCAATTACTAAGATAATACATTTATCACTAAGCTCCGGAGTGTTCCCTTCTCATTTTAAACATGCTCATGTAAACCCCCCTTCTTAAGAAAACAGCTTTGGGGCCCATTTTTTCAATTTGACCAAAAAAAATTTAAAAAACTTTTTTTTAACCCCTTAATCACCCTATATCTAAAAGTTTTAAAAAAATCTTATCCAGTGATTTAAACTTTCTCTTAACTGTAGGTGACTTGTCTCAGTGATATATCAGTTTGTATAAAACACAATTTACTCTCCCAACAAAGCAGTTTAAACTCATAAGGGTTCCCCAACAACGAGAAAATTACCCCAACTATCACCTCTGAGTACGGGAAATGGTCAAGTCCCCTACCCAAAATTTTAAAGATTAAATCTCCCCACTTACACCTTTAAAAATTAAACTAATTTTCCCTTTCCTTAGGCGCCTCTCTGATTCGTATGGCATGGCTTAATAAATAGATTTCAATCAATACAAATAAGAAACTGTTTTTCAAAAGCAGCGCTGCTGTTTACTCTTATTCACAGCCACAAATTAGATCATCTATATGCAGATGACATCCAAGTATACATATCTTTATCTACAGCTGATAAAGATCTTTCTCTTACACAGCTAGGTGACTATCTCAGTGATATATCTGGCTGTATGACACACAATAGACTTAGGCTCAATACCAACAAAGCAGATTTAATCATTATAGGTACATCCAGACAACGCAGCAAGTACCCTTGCCATATCTAAGCAAGAAATCTGCCCCACAACATCAATACTAAAGTTAATCAAGGCTGTAGGTCCTGTTCCTCTAGAAGCCCCCTTATTCACCATCATCAAAGCAGGGCGCCAAATATCACCTTCTCGTGAATATGTTCACCATCAACTACACACTTTAACAACTCGGCCAGGTCTCCCTGCTGACAAGTATGGTACACACAGTCTCCGACGTAGTGGGGCAACATGGATGTTCTAGGCTGGTGTACCAGTGTCTGTCATTAAACAGGTGACTGGAAAAGTGACTGTGTATACAGGTATCTGACACCAGACATCAACGAAACGAGGAAAATAATATCCACAGCTGTGAGACACTCTGTGCCATGCTAATAAAATATGGACTCGGAATGAACAATATTCCTCTCTCAACCTACTAGATGTCTACTACCTATCTGCCAAGGGCTCAGAGCTAAAAACTCATAAAGTTGTCTTTAATAATAATAATAATAGTACGGTGCAAAGTTCATCAACAATGATCAGATGGAAAGGAAACTTAGGAAGGATAAGCCAGTCTAAAAAGGTGAGTTTTCAAATGGTGACGGAAATAAACTATGCTATTTGATGACTTAACAAGTTCAGAGAGTGAATTCCAAAGAGTTGAGACAGCAACTGAAAAAGCACGAGTCCCAGCATGAGTTTTAACACTGGGAACAGACAAGTGAAAATCAGATGAACGGAATTCTCTGGGCTTGGGTGCTAAAGAAAGCATGGAATATATATATGAAGGTTCTCCAGAAGAAAGAGTTTGATAGACAATAGTGCAGATTTTGAAAATGATGCGATATTGAACAGGGAGCCAGTGAAGAGATTTCAGCAGTGGGACAGAATGAGAAAACCGAGCTTTCATTTTATCATATCTATTACATGTATACTATATCATTTATTTAGACGATAGAAAATAAATGTTTGCCCAACACCTAGTGTATCTGTTTTATGGGCCACCAGGTGGGGGTACTGTAGCATAGGATCCCCCACCAAGGGGACTAGGCAAAGCACATGTTTTAGAGACCATTTTATGCAGCAGCTGCTCTCTGGCTCAGAGCACCAAAACACTCAAATATTCCACCCACCTACAACCAATTCAAAAATAAATAAATCAAAATTATGTATTTTATGTAACTAAAATTGTTCCTTTATTTATAACAATTACCATAGTTAATATAAATAATCGATATGACAAAAATATTTAGTTGTCTTATTATCAGTATATCTATAATAAACCCAGCAGGCACACTACGTAGTATTCACGTGAATTCTACGTAACTCATACACGTAGAAATTAGGTATATCTTTGGTGAACTATGTTAGGTGAATCTACGTAATTATTTCTACGTGAAATCTACGTCCTAATTATAAGTATAAATTACGTACTGATTTTCATGTAAAATTCACGTGGTAAAATTTACATTGAATCCACCTACTATTATTCATGCAATAATACCAAAATATCACAAGAAATCGCAATTTATTTAATAAAAACACAACTTTTAAATTGTATTATCAACAATGTTAAGATGAAACTTAAGACACACTAAATCTAATCTACATAACATATTGCAGGAATAGCACCTGTCTAAATTGAAAGGATGGAGAATTTAAATACAGTTACACAAGAAATAAACATACAGATCAGTTGTATACAAATATACTCAAAACATTGACCAGATAAGTTTTAGTATTTCGCAATATATTTACAAAATAAGAATTTTTTAAACCTTTAATATCAGTAGCACCAGAGATTAACAAGATGATAAATTTTACATGTCACAATAAATGTACATAGATTAAACAAATTAAAACAAGGGCTCTCCTGATATGATAGCTCCAGTGATCTAAGTATTTTGTGACATTGGATAGAGGTCCGTTAAGTACGTGGGTTTTGCACATTCTAGCTAACTGCTGGTACTATTATCTAAGGTTTAACACAACATTTTCTTTGGGAAACTGAGTATAAAGTGGAACGAATCAAGCTAAATATGTTGAAAAATTCAAAGTGCTTAGCAATTTTTAGTAAAGGTCAGTTATAAGTATAAGTATTTATAATTTAATAGAACTTTTCCTCTTATAAGCAAATACATAATTACTCATCTATGACATAACCTTGGTAGGGTTTATGGTATCCTAGCTTCCTCTTACAGGGTAGTTGTTCTTTATCATCAGTGATCAAATGATGTTTCTAAAGTTGTTTCATTATTACGAGACGTATACACTCTTTCTCTTTAGTCTATAATGATAATCATGACATTTGAATCAATACTCATAAATGCAATTAATAGCCAGGTACAGTTTTATCATATTTGCCTGTAACGACTATAAAAATGATGACCAGATACTGGCAAAGGAATATTTGTTTTGTTTTCGCAGTTTGAATTGTTAGATCTACAAGGAGCAACTTTAAATATTTGTTTTGTCCTTGGCTTAGGAGGTTTTATTGACGGATTTTTCCGGATACCCATATATATATATATATATATATATATATATATACTTTCACTTAATTACCACCTTAATATTGTTAAAATGTTCTTTAATATACTTACCGATTATCATGGATTTGTTAGAGGTTCGATGAAACCGCTAAATTAAAAACATCAACAAACATGGAGAAAATATCGTCACTTCCTGGCTTTGATGCATCATGGGAAATATTTTGTGTTTGCACGACCTAAATGAGTGATAACTTTTATAATAATAATAATTACAAACATCTATAGCGCCGATATCCTCTAAAAGAATCTAGCTCAGTGGCGTAACTAGTACAAGGATTGGGCAACCTCATAGTCTAGGTACGATGGTACAATCTTAAATATGTTAGCAAAAATAAAATATATTAAATAATCCACTAGCTGACAACAACATCTATGTCAGAGAATACGCCGCCATTAACATCATAACTTCCATCTAATTCGATGTCAAACAACGAATATCCCGTCTTCTTTGAAGAAACTTCTCACCGACCTCCATTATGTCGTAATATTTAGAACATTGCAATAGAAAACTCCAAAGCGCTTTATTTATACGCTGTCTCCTTAACGAGACTTATCTAGATCATAAGTCTCAAGTTTAATCAGTACAGACGATGGACAAACCACGGAGGTCACTCGGTAAAAACATTGAGGTTACAGTTATAAGTAACTGTTATAATAGTCTTTTAAATCGTCATATAATACGATATTTTACCATAATATATTTCCGTTATGTCTATATGTTCTATTATTAACTGCGAATTGACCAACGATGAAACTTATGTCACTAACAACAATAATTAAACTATTCAACATAAAATATTTATTTGTTCGCTATCTTAAATATCGTTTTAGTTCATTCTTAAGAAAAACCATAAACATAAAGGTTTGCACATATATACATACTAACTGATGGACACATACTAACGGAAGGACACATAATAACGGATGGACACATATTAATTATATATGAATAATAATGGACCAGTCAAACTTGAAAACTTGAAAAATAACTAAATCTAAATCTCGTCATTACCGGGTACAAATATATGCCACAAATCATCTTGTAGAGAATTACACATGCAGCTCTACACAGATTGCCTACTAAAATAATTTTAGCTCAATCATGGGTACATCATGCCATGACACTTGACAAATGACCTTCTCAGATAAATCCTCAACTCGCAAATCTGGATTATAAATAAGTATAAGATATATATAAATATTCGACAGATATCTGATTAAATTATGAAAACAATAGCTATTTGGCCCTAAGTCAGTAAAATTCATGCTCAGCCGAATTCATGAATTCAGAAAGCAAACATTTTATCAGTAATTCTGTTTGCGTACAAATAGGAACTCCATCAGGCATAAACAATACAATTATCGAGCTAAAAAGTAATAGAAATTACAAATAAAACAAACTATGGAAACCTTGATAAGAATTATTAAATGTATTATTTGATGCAAACGTAACACAGACTCATATTTATCTTATATGGAAGTGCATTATCAATTTAATATATTACTTTATTTCACACTCTGGAAACCCGAACCAATTCCACTAATCATGGCTTTTGAGAGAATACACTGATAAAAACAAAAATGTACTGCCATAGTTGTTCGTCTATAGTTCGCCAAATTTTCAGTCGAAAAATTGTAAATTAAAACCTTCACGTCGGCGGGACAGATTGATGTTTACGTCATTAAACCATAAAAACGTCAGACGATGCCAGCACATCAAGTACTAACCAATACTTAACTAGAACAAAGAAGCTAGAACAAAAAGGCATTTAATACTTTGTTACTAAATTTCTTATCATAATTATTCAACTGTTATGGTATGTTGTATTTTCCCTTCAGCCAAAAAGCCTGTCTAATCTAGACTTGAATGATTTAAATTATGGGATGTGGATCACTTCAGCTGGGTCAGAATTCAAGTAATTGATGACTTTCTCTCTTAATGAATGCATACTACTACTAATGGTAATAATGGCCGAAATGACATATTTAGTGGAGAAAACCTTGCCTGTTGTCTGAAAAACTCCTCCAGCTATAGTGCCAGGGCCGGGATTCGAACCTCCGACCTCCCACAGAGCATGACCATAACCATGGGTAAATAGTTCCACACTCTACCGATGAGCCATTTAGGCTTCTTAGGGAAATTTTAATGTTGGACTCTGTGTTTAGATTGAAGAAACTACTTCACTTTGTCCGTGACTTTTATTTACTTAAATACCTACAACATGTCCCCTATTTTGTGATGGCAATATTAATTATCTTAATCTATCCTCTTATCGGAGATGCTTCAACTCGCGAATCATCTTAGCACCTCGGCTTTGGATTTTTATTTTAGGATCTACATATCAGATGAGGACCAACTATTGTTGCAAAGAGTCAAGAGGTACTATAGTCTGATCGAGGCATATCAAAGTGACCCTTATAATGCCATGTCTACTACCTTTAATAGCAATATGCTGCTGAAATTTGAATTCCTCAACAGGCCGAGCCATTTACACCTGGCGCTACCATGCGGCTGAATTTCACACTACGGTCTCGGGTTAGAAGCAGAGAAATGTTACTTGTGACGCGCCATTTTTGGATTTTGAACGAGTTGCTGACCTAGCTACCGGGTGCCCTTCTCAGAGAGTGACAGTTGCTAAATAATTAAAAGCTCTCTGCTTGTACACAGGTCATTGTGTATATGCGTGCCGTATGATTGAAATGAATTACCAATATTAGTACTATATGTTACATGAGCATTTACTCTCTTGCTAATTAACAATTTGATAAACCTTGCCAATTGAGATGGTGACATCTGGCGGCAGGATTTAGAACTACTACAATCGGGTCGTAAACACGACCCGTTAATCGCAGTCTGGATCACCGTTCCTTTTCAGTGGGTACGCGAGATTTGTTTGTATATTTTAACGAACATTGCCGGTGATAATACTCCACGATTCCAACAGTCGGTAAAGGAAAATGAAAGATAATGTGATATTTAGTATATTTCTATTAAAAGAAGACTGATTTAGTAAACAAAATAAATTAAATTAAAGTTCTATGTGGTAGTTCGCAGAACACATTTCCCATGTACAAGCAGATTGCCGTATTCGTAGCGAAAGTTTATGTATAGGCAGTGGCCAAAGTGTTTCTTCAATACACATCTTTGGCCATTTATATTAATATCGAAAATGGACATGGCAATTGTAATATTATCATTTTACCAGGACAATTCAGCAGACTCATGGCGCATGCGCACGTCAGTGATAATGCGCCGGCATAGCTGGCATAATTCTAATAAACAAATGGATGTGCTATTTGGATCGAAAATACCCATCAAATCAGAGATATATTATGTTACATAAAAGTATTGATTGATAGAGCAATAATCCGGCATTGATATATTGCATTTACGCGAACCATAAGTTGATTTTAAAATGTAAATAAATCCCCTCTGTTGTTATTTCAATTTTCAAGCAATATTTTCTCTCATTTTTTCACTTTGTTGACAATAACAACATTTAATAATGGAATATGCTGAACAACAAGAAACTAATCTATCACTAGAAGTATGTTCCTATCTGAACTCCAATTGTATTATGCAGTAGATCGTTGTTCACACCGATATGTTTAGAACAAGAATCTGGCCTACATTGAAAACCATGAAATTCCGCCTCCGCTCTTCTGGACTGTACCCGGCGGTGACCCAAAATGTAAAAGTCGGCCAAATTAGTTGGCAACGTCTATTATGCACGCATGTTATCGAAAAAACAAAGCCGTGAAACTGTAAATAAAGAAGTCATTTAATAGCCTGCAATTTGCGATCTCTTCACAGCCGATCAGAAAATAATTGAATGTGGTTTAGGTCATTTCACAGCCTATTTTCTTTTGTGTCTGGAAGGTGTATTTTTCAAACTTTTTTAATGAAAACAATTATATATATATATATATATATATATATATATATATATATACAGTATGCATGAACATATTTTTCATCGTGTCAATTTATCATCAATTATCATACACAACAATCACGGACCATGCCCTGGTCCGTTCATTTTTATTTATTTAGATATATACATATACAAATTATAACGCAACGATGACGCATTTCATTACAAACTTTCCACCATATTTTCATAATGTTCGTTTATCAGGTATTAACTTAAACATTCATAAGTTCATTTAGAGTCTACACCTCAACAATATAGGCCTGGCCAGCTGAGAGCAAAGAATATACATGGAATATTAACAATGTTTATGTTTGCGTTAATATGTTAGAGATAGAGCAATTAGCCTTAAAATACGTTTGTGGTGAACAGTGACAGTTGTTATGTTTGCAGTTTTTAGATCTATTGAATTTGCAGGTGATCTGTCAAAGGTGTCATTACCCATACCTTAGTCGCGAATGGACAGTGATTGATTAAAACTGACACTTACACAAACCAGAATGTGAAAACAGATTTTTTTATTTCTCGCAACAATTCATATGAATAGTTGCGAGAAATATTCAGTGCATCTTTTATTACACAAATATTATAAATAATATTGCGGTACATGTGAAATTAAAATGTCCCCAACATAGTTCCGTATCATATATGAAAGACACATGAAAACAAATTATCCAAGTCTCTAATGAATGATACAGAGATAACATTCATAACACAAATAAAATTTAATAAGATTTTGTCTGAAACAAATATAGATATACATGTAGATAGATCTTGGGCCTATACTTCTTGACTGACATGGTTAATCTCAAACATCGAGATATCTCTTTTAGTGATTACAGGTCATCACACTAATTCCAAATACATAAGCATTCGGTTTTATCAGACCCCTTATTTGCGGTAAGTTAGGCTTAAGAATATTGATTTTCGATAGGTCATGTAAGTACAGGTGGGCGTCGCTGGGGGCCATGTCACGTGGGGCATGTCTACTTCAAATTGTTATGCTTATTTAAAAAATATTCTTTATTTAAAAAAGTCATTTTACACTAGCTTTCTTTTCTTTCGGGAAACGAAAAGAAAGTCTTTCTTTGTGTTACTGTAATCGAAAGCGGCGCAGATGAACCACTGCCATTAGACGCTATATAAACAAAGGCAGCCGTCCGTGACATGGCGCCTCCCGCCGCTAGGATCGCTGGGCTCCTTGAATTCAAAATGGCGCGCCATGTTAAAATGTAAAGTAACACGTCCTCTTATAAACAGTCTTCGATAAAAACACGAATACCAAAATAGTCCAAATATATAGCAAGTACAGTTTTGTGCAAGCATTATTTATATTAGGTCGAGTTTTCCCATTTTAGGTTTTCCTTACTGGTTTAGTAAAGTAAACTCTATTACACTGTCTTGAGTAAAAGTAGAACTCAGTTATAACATAATAATAATAATAATAATAATAATAATAATAATAATAATAATAATAATAATAATAATAAAATAATAATAATAATAATAATAATAACAGTAATAGGGTAGATCACACAGAGCCATTATGACCAAAAACCATTCATTGATGCTCCACAGTGATATCCCAATAAGATATAAAACTCACTACGAAATGTGACCGTTTTGCATTATTTACCGGTCAATGTCACCTTGAACAGGTGTGCTTTTAGTCTGTATCACAAAGGAAGGGGAAGGTATTACAACCATTATCAAAAAACTACCTGTGAGGTCAGGAAGTGCATTAGCATTAAGTGGGCCTAAATATGAGTATGCCTTATATTCTTGTATTTACGTTTTTTGTATGCCCTGGCAATCTGTTATCACTATTGATGAATTCAATAGTGAGTTAGTACAGACAGGTAAGACGAGCTGACCAGATCCCGACAAAAACTGTGAGACAAGAAACTGTAGACGGAGCCAGAACATCTGGAAGAGCTTAGAGTTTGTTGCTAACAAATGTTAAAAGTTTGTGTTCTAATTTTATACTCGGTGTCAATTACGATATTTATTATGATATACATCTACACAAATGGCAGCCGTAGTTCTGTTTCTCAATTCAGAAAACACTAACTAAAGTTTTGTGTTGTTGGAGGTGGGGGGGGGGGGTTATTAGACACAAGTAATTAGGTCATGAATCTACGTTGAATTTGTAATGAAAAGTACACTAATGATGATGAAGATGATGATGATGATGATAATGATTAGGAGGATCTTGGTTAGGTGTTACTATTAAGCCCAGTAATTACACACACCTGTAATAAGTATATTCTGTATTATTCTGTGTAAGTGAATGCTTGTTTGTACCTTTTAGCCAAAATGTTAGCAGAAACTTGAACATAATTCTAGAATGGAGTGAGGAGTAGATACAAGTTTGTATCAAAGACAAATGGCCTAAAGGGCACAGGTAATCGTAATATATCTTATCAGATGGCAACGTGTTTGTGGATGAAATGGATATTTATTTTAAATAACTACAAAGGTGATCGTTCTTTACTAAAAAAATAAATAAATGTTTAACATAATTATGGTAGTGAATGATAAGGGTCATGTCATCAACTGCAGAAATGTTTTGAGCCATACGGGTATTCAATATTGTGGAATGGTACTATTTCGAATGCTTGTAAATGATGTTCAGACAATCCAAGTTGGAGCATTAATCTGTGACAAGTTAAAATACCGATTTAAAAAAAAAACTTCTCGTACTAATTGTCAGTTAGTTAGAATCACTAGTCTTTAAGGATGGGTACATTTACTGTAAAAAACAAAACAAATTTTAAATTTTTTGTAGTTTTATCACATTTACATATCCGCTCAGCACTCCAAACATATATGATTTCCATTGTTGAAAAATAAACTATAGGGTGGTATCTTTAACAGCCAGACATCATAACCACACTGCTCCAGAAAGACCCTTACACATACCAACAACAACAATAAGGAAAGATCAGACCCCCTCTATGGACTATTGGGTAAGAGCGTGGGATTTCCGTACCCACGTTTAATGCTGTGCGGGAGGTCGGAGGTTCGGATTCCCGGTCGCGACATTATAGTAAGAGGGGTTTTTCATCCAACCAAGCAACTGGCAGAGGTTTTCTCCTCCGAACATGACATCTATAGTAAATTGTGATGCCACCACGTTAAACAACTGCCATTTCGCCCATCATAATAATAACAGAAATCAACACCAGGTGGCTGTGCCCAATAGGCGACAGCCAAGGGGTCTCTACCCCAAACTTCAACAAGACAAGACTTCTTACAGAGATTTTTCATACAAACTTCTGTCTTTGCACTAACATGTGAAACATATGTAAATTTGTGATGTAATAATTATTGTAAGTGAGCTCCGGTGGCCTAGTGGCTAGGCATCCGGCACTTTGTGCCAACGGTCACAGGTTCGAACCACGTAAGAGGTCGAAACTTTTCCAGAGATTAATTTCTCGGCTCACAACATCGTGGGTGGTTGAACACGTTAAATCGCGCTGCGTCTCCACTGAATTATTTAAAATAAAGTGGGACGTTAAAACTCCCCCTTAGGACGTAAACCACTCTGGCAGTGACCACCCTCGGGGTATTTCGGCTCCATCTTTCCGTACTGCTCCCTGTGAGTGGTGGAGGGGGGGGGTTCTCAACCACTCCAACATAGAGGCTGTGCCGAATAAGCGACAGCCTAGGGGATTCTCCCCGAACACCAAAGCCTAAGTTATTGTAAATAGTAGTAATATGCTGTAAGTTGTATAGAGTCAGTTTCGTATTTACGTATCTAATCCTGTTTCGATCAAAACACTATTGTGGCTCATCCATCTGTAGATGAAAATACGGCCAGCTGCGTAAACGGCTAGCTTCAGCTGGACAACTCCAAGGATGGGTCTATAAACACTACCACGTGAGTAAGGTTTCCATTTATAATATACGCTTAGGAACATACGCATTCGAGTGATTCTGTTGTTGTTGAAGTCTACTCAACTCACATCACTGCTACTGAACTTACCTTTACGCTCTCCGTTTTACACCCTAGTCTTTATTTAATGGACGTAAACAGCGTATAAGAGAACCCGCTAACTTCAACTTCGACTGTAAATTGTATGTTTTAATCCGTTACGGAGGTCAGTTTTTTTCTCTCGAGATACACAAGGACATTAGTTTTTTTACAACATTCCTCGTGAAATACAAATGTTCTTATTTTATGAAACTATAACCAAATCGTAACCAAGCCGTTTCGTAGCCAAACCATTTTTTAACCAGGACCATGCCACAGCTTAACCAAATACAAATTCCATGCTTTATGTGTGTGTGTGTGTGTGTGTGTATGTGTGTGTATGTGTGTGCGTGCGTGTGCGCGCGCGCGCATGTGTGTTCTATTTGACCAAATAAATATGAATAACACACCGTAACAATGTTTTCTGCATACTTTATTCTATCTTCGTAAATATAACACCGTGAGCGGCCAGATATATGGGCACATCGTTTACACATTACATGTGATGGCTGATAGATGTGTTGTTCCGTGACAAAAAAGCACACAATAAATATACCTTAAATGTTCTATGTACGGCATAATATAAATATGGTTATATTCTTAATAACATGTTTTCCTTTTAGTATCTCTAACTATGTGTATCTATTTATGAAAAGGATCTTAATAAACACATAAAGAAATATACGTATGTCGTCAGTTTATGTGTTCCAGGCATTATATGTTCCAATAAAACCTTTCCGGCATGCCTTTCCCATACCTCTGATACTGAAATATCACAGAACTATTCTTCAGTGTACACTAAGTACTCATTTAGTTAGATATGAATGATGACTATTTGACATAAATTACTGGACTCCTTTAGCAGTCAAGTTGATATGTCGCCCTCAGACATTGTCTGGATACACTGACCGCGCTCTCTAAACCAAAGTTAAGGTATCAATCTAAGCATAAAACGTCTGCAATTTCGTTTTTGACTCTTTGAGAAAAATGAAGGTATTGCTAATTATTATACATCATAAGTATCAAAGTCTATTAATAATGATTTCAGTGTTCTCAACGATCCCGATATTACATTGATACCGAATCACAACTATGGAATACGGAAAATGTTTTTAAAGGTATGGGTCACATAATTAACGATATACGTAGATCATGATGATGATGATGATGATGATGATGATGATGATGATGATGAATGATTAGAATAACTTGAACTAGATGCGTCATTTGTCAAACATATTAAACCAGTTACTCTTTATATGTTTGTTGCGTGTTCCAACATCCCATTATTGTGACATAATTTTCCAACATCCCGTTATTGCGACACCATATTCCAGCGTTCCATTGTTCCGACTGATTGTTACGATCCTGCCATTTCGTCCGAAGATCCCGACTTTCGGAGCTTAAATGGCTGTCTAATCTTGAAGCATATGTCACTGACGTGCCAACATCAGTGGCACACAATGTACCGTATAACCCCAACATCAACTGGCAATATTATTATATATTTATATAAGTGAGTTTGTTTCTTTATTCCAAAACTGTTTCTGTGTGTGTAAGAGGCTTTCACGGGGACAAACAATAAGTACCTGATACTGCTTATAACTAATTATTATATAAAGGTAAGATTTATCTTTCTATAATACTTCAGCATATATATATATATATATATATATATATATATAGAAAGAGAGAGAGAGAGAGAGAGAGAGAGAGAGAGAGAGAACAACATAAATAGATATACAGTACAAGCTTAGTTCACTGTGAAGAGTAATGATTTGTTTCGTTTAATACGTAATTGTTCGCCTTCACCTGGAAAGGGTGTTAAAATATAAATATTGGTGACTGAGATTCTTTTGTCTCTGTAGCATTTTTCTCTGCATGTCAGTTTGACCGAGTCGCTGAAAATACCTGGATTAATGTAATACACCTCAGAAATCTGGATTTTACACCTGGCGTCAATACACTGTCTGGTTATCTGTAAACGTACCCAAAATGAAACTATTGGTATTTTACAGCCACTTTTGTATACACGGTAGGCTAAATGGACAGAATGACGTTCATTGGGGGTAATTATGAGAAGTGAAGGCTGAAACACCCTTCAGACATAGCCCAGCCGAGGCTGGAACCTGTAAAAGTACAGACGTCGGGTGTTGTCTTTTATCTTTAAATGTAATCATCTCTGTTAACAGTAAATAATACCTTGTATTCTTTTATTGGAAAGGTATTATTGATAAGCCATTTATGCTTTAGATTAATCTCTTTTATGATTTAGATATTATTATTTTATTAGTAGTAGTAGTAGTAATAGTAGTAGTAGTAATAGTAGTAGTAGTAGTAGTAGTAGCTGTAATAGCAGTAGAAATTTAACAGTGGTAGAATTATTATTATTATTATTATTATTATTTAAAATCTTACACTGTTGTGATTTCCTTTAGAAAATCCGACGATCCATTGACGACATTGCCCGAAAATATCACAGCCAGGATCAATACCTATTGCCACAATAAATTCCACCTTCTTCAACCGGATCATTATCCACTCTTCCTCAGCAAATCGAGTTTTCCCTTCCAATTCGTACCCAAAAGTCCATTAAGAGCGAAATTACAAGTGTTGTTCTGGCTTCTGTGACTGGATGATTTACAAGGCGGAGAACTGTAGCCAATCCTGGATACTTGTGGTGGAGGGCCTGTAATTGAGAAACTCTAAATGAGGTCTGACTTCGTGAATGTGGAGCGATAGAGAAATATGTTGACTTGTGGCTGGGAACAATTCTGAAATACTTGTGTGTAGAATAAATTATTAATGAATGAGTGATTGGGTGAACTATGGATGTGTGAATAACGGAGAGTGAGTGAACTTAGTGGGCGATTGACTGACTGACTGGTTGAGTGGGTTAATGAGTTAGTGAGTCATAGTGAGTGAGTGAGTCGGTGTGTGACTCAATGAGTCGAACAGATATAGTCAGTCAGTAACTCATTCAAGCATTCAGTCAGTCAGATAATCAGTCAATCAATAAATCATTCAGTTGGTCAATCAATCAGCCAGTCAGCGAATGCATTTCCTGTATTCAGATAAAAATTAAACGTTATCTTTTTTGGTTTGTTTAATTCCACAAAACAATCAATTGTTCTATTTACCATAAACACTATGCTGATCTGAAGCGTTCAGTTTTTCCTTGTCCGGATCGTATCCAATCAGTCCACAAAAACCAAATTTATCATCTTTGTCTATCCACTTTATCACAAACGTCGTACACTCGACATATCGACGACATAACCTCTGACACCCCTTGTAGGGCCAAGGACCATCGTACACGAGGTAGTACCCATTATAACCGTATCCTCTGTACTCGGTGAACTGCTGTCTGGGACATGTTTCGCCGATGTAACTACCCACCAAGTTCCTATTCAGCGTCATTAACAACGAGAGTAGCAATACGTGTTTCGCACAAATCCACATAATGAGTTGAAAATATTCAAGTTCAAGCTTAAGCCTCTCGACCGGAGATACCTCATTGATCTATCTTCGTTTGGTGTCCTCATATGTATCTCTATTAATTTGTTCCTTTTTGAGGTGGTTCTATAAGACCTTATTCGGTTTATTATCGTTCTTACTTGGCATTTATCGCATTTATAAATACCCGAGTTATAAATGATCCATATGACATCAAAAGGTTACTAGAATGGGAAAGGAAATTATATATATATATATATATATATATATATATATATATATATTAGTTAAACGGGTTCACGAACTTATCCCATCACATTTGGAAGACGTCGGCAGTGAATAAATTCACACGTCTGTCGTTGTTTTTAAACTTATTAATCAACTTGACCGATTCATCAAAAGGGTTACTAGAATGGGAAAGGAATCGTTTCATGAAAGGAATTATTTCCTTTCCCAAACGCCATAGGCGGAAAATCTACAAAATGCTAATGTACGATGATTGATTGGTTCTCGCTTCGTTGAACCAATCAGAGTTGGATTTGCGGTCACCATAACAACGCATCATGGACAAGCAACAGTGGCCGGGGAACGACAGTCATCTATTTAGCTGTTTCTCTCCGAGAAGGAAGCTAAGATTCACGGTTAGAATTCATATTTGGACGATTTCGGTACACATTTTCGGGATTGCAAATGGAGGTGGTTATAAATGTTTTGGTTATTAAAGTTTTACTCATTATGGAAGAAATAAAAACAACATCAATCATTCTTAGAAAGGGTGATTTTCCCGCACTAACCATCGACAATATTTATTTCTGCAGACGTGTTGCATTCGACACAACGAGAGAGATTTTGGAATGGGATCAACGCTGAAATCATTACTTGATTGACTTGGATATTAAGCTTTTATGCCGACTAAATTGCGTCTTTTGGGATGATCATAATGATGAATGGCCGAAAGGAATATGCTGTAATTGTGTCCAATGAATTTTACGTATTTATGCAAAAATAATAGAATGCACAACAAGTACCGGACTATCGCTGTACACAAGCCAAGCAGAACAATAACTATATCACAAGCTAACACAAAACAACTGCATGTTACATATCATTAGCAGGATACAATGGAAAGAAATATTGGGGCACAGATAAAATGAGAAAGGTACATTTTTGCCAGGCTGGTGTGTTGAAAGGACACCAAAAATTGAAAGGGGACAATTTTGTCTAGCTCATCTGCTCAAAATGCACACTGAGCTGTTAACCCAGAATGATCCGTGCAGATGTACGGAGTGAAATACAGGTTTTTATCGATTAAGAAAAGACGAATAATACTCCTTACTTCCCATCGGCTGATTGGGATGTTGCTATATCCCTTTATCAATTGGAGGAATATCACTTATCTAGGAAACTGACAATGCGGGTAATTGATGATGATGATGATGATGATGATTGGTGTTTTACGGCCACTTTTGTGAGCTAAGATATCATTGTAAAGAGAAATAGTAGATTTGGGTTATTTTATATTGGCTTCAATTAATTTCTTAAAGCCATTGGTGAAGGATAATCTTGGTATATCAGCTAAATCTTTTAGGGCGATTTAAACTCCATTACCGTCATAAACCAGGTTACGGTAATAAAATATGATGTTGGTGTGAACAAATCATTAACCCGACGGTTGAAGCTTGGATCAACCTTAATTTAATGTGGACTTCAACTAAGGGCTGTTAAACTTTTCTGGAATGTTTTTAGTATACTGAATTTTATATGTAATACTCAATAACATTACTGGATCAAATCTAAGTCTTCCCAATATGACTTTTATAACGAGCGCTTCTTTTGTTTCCTGTATCACCTATAATCCATCCCAATGATACAATATTCACGCCCACCCCCACCACCATCATCACTTACAATATAGACATATGGAGTCAAAATTTGAAAATAAAACTTCGGATAGATATATTTATAAATGGGATAAAAATATCCCATTAGCGATCATTGCGTTGAACTCCTCTTTATCACCTATAAATAATTCATTATTCACGACTAAAAGAAAGTGTTAATATCTCCACAATGATGATGATGATGATTGGTGTTTTACGGCCACTTTTGTGCACATGGTAGGTTAAATGGGCCGAGCGACCTCCAAACGTAATGAAGCGAAGTCAAAGATGAAACAACCTTCAGATATGCCCAATCCGAGATTCGAACACGGGTAGTAGTGATCTGTGGTCCAACGCGCTACTGCTAGACATGCGACGCCACACATATCAATGATGATGATGATGATGATGATATATATATATATATATATATATATATATATATATATATATATATATATATATATACTTTTCGAACGTCCTTTGTAAAAATCCAGATTGCGCTAAAATTATAACGAGGTTATTACTTACAGGTTGTATTATACGGTTTCTGACAAAGGACGTAATTATTCCGGCTCTGGACTGCAGATAAGAAACATCAACCGTTATTTCTCTATCTCCTTCATAAATATGTGTTACTTTAATCTATAATCAGGTCTCTTACGAACGCCATTTTCAGTCAAAGCCGTCTGTTTCACTGTCTTCTGGGTTTTCTAATGGTCGACTATTTCAGGGAATGAGTCAATGAATTTTCAACATCATTATGTATAACATATGTTAGGCATGCAGTCGAAACAGATATTTATCGACCATTATGATCTAGCCATAGCAGATGGGTTAAGTTGAATCATTGTAAACAAATGTAAATATACACGTAAATGTTGCAGTTTCACTGCCACTTTTGTGCACGTGCTAGGCTAAATGGCTCGAGATGAAGTGAAAGATGAAACACCCTTCAGACTAATATCCGGGTTGGGTTTTAAACCCAAGTACTATAGGTTTGAGCCCAACTGCGCTGCCAGTTATGCTATGCAGGTTCCCTCTGAAGCCGTGTAAGTGCATTTTTTTTGTAGACAGCTCTATGAGTTATGTGCATGCATAGAACCGGACCTCGGGATACCCATGAAAGTATTACTAAAATAAAGTAAACTTTACCCGTTTATGGCGCTTCGATGGCGCAGTCCTCATAGCCGTGAATTGCAATCCTATCCACATCTTTGTATGCGAGACATTTATTGGGCAATGTTATTCCTGGAAGTGTAAAAGCAATATTGCACAATACTGTCACATAATTGTGATTTGAAATATTATTACAATATTGCTGATAAGAATAAAAGACGATTACAATATTCCTGATGAGTATGATATTGTTTGTAAGTTAAAATCGATTTCCTTTAAAGCTATAAGAATAGCATAGTTCTCATCTTGATGACCCCTGTGAATGAGACACGTTAAGATGAATTGCAGGATACACACACACACACGCACACACACACATAATATATATATATATATATATATATATATATATATATACTTCATAGCATGCTATGGGTTAACATAATTAGTGATCTCGGTTAAAAATTAGAACGAGAATAATTTTAAAAATATCCAGCATTGTTCAATCAAAGGAGCATTGTTCATGATATAATTATTACTAGTGGAGCCAGAAAGGTGTACCTTAGCCTATAGACAGTTATGATCAATTAATCATGTTTTAAACGCCTAGTGTCATCGATCAGACATATTGATAAACACCTAGTTTCGTCAATTAGACATGTTGATAAACACCTAATGTCATCAATTAAGCAGTGCCTTTGTTTTGTGGCAGTCCCAAGGTTCTGTTCTTGGACCAATATTGTTTACCACATCACTACGCTCACTTATTTACAGCCACAGATCATTTATATGTAGATGACACCCAGGTATACATATCTTTATCTACAGCAGACACTTACCTTTCCCTTAAACAGCTAGGAGACTGTCTGGTGATATCTCTGGCTGGATGACAAACAATAAGCTTAGGCTCAATGCCAACAGAACAGATTTCATCATTATAGGGACATCCAGACAACGCAGCAAGCTTACTCGTTTCTTCCCTACGCCCATCCTTAATCATAGCATCACACCATCAGACAATGTACGTAATCTTGATGTTACATTTGATAACGATTTTAATTTCACGAAGTCTATTTCTCTGACATGTTGCTCCTGCTTATATCATATTCGTGACCTTCGCCGTATTTAGCGCTGTATTTCTCTTTCAGTCTCCAAAACCATTGCTACAGTACTCATTGCTAGTGGGCTTGATTACTACAACTGTTTTCTTTATAACATTGCACCTAAGCATATTCTAAAACTTCAGTGTATTCACAGCTGCTTAGCTAGGGTTGTCACGTGGTGTCGCCGGTTTTCCCATTATTTCCCACTTCTGAAATCTTCACTTCCCTGTTCAATCTCGAATTATTTTCAAAGTCTGCACTATTGCCTATAAAACCTTCATATCTGTTTTCCATACTTTCTTTATCACCCAAGCCCAGAGAGCTCCGTTCATCTGATTTTCACTTGTTGTCTGTTCCCAGGATTAAAACTCAAGCTGGGACTCGTGCTTTTTCAGCTGATGTCCCTACTCTTTGGAATTCACTCTCTGAACATGTTAAGGCTCGATTCTTTTATTATTATTATTATTATTATTATTATTATTATTTTTATTGTTAAACACCTAGTATCATCAGACACAATATATCTTACTGGTGATATCTGCTAATGTTTTGTTCTTTCACCAATAAGAGATTTTAGTTTAAAGTAAGATGAGTTTTTCGTCCAATCAGGTACCAGGTAAGTTTTTCTCCATCGAATATGTCAACTAATGTAAATTATAAATTTAATTATGATGGTTGGTGTTTTACGATCGCTTTTGTGCACATGGTAGACTAAATGGGCCGAGCGACCTCCAAATGTACTGAAGCGAAGTCAAAGATGAAACAACCTTCAGATATGCCCAATCCGGGATTCGAACACGGGTGGTAGTGATCTATGGTCATATGCATCTCTCTCATTTGAATAAAATAGCTGCCATTTCGATTATTATTATTATTATAAATAATCGCTAACCACGGATAGCTAAGCGCATTCAAAATTAGACACCGAAAATCTGTTTTTAAAAACATTTGAACTAGACATATCTAGATTTCAACAGGAATACATTAACTAAATTAATACATACATAGGTAATAAAAAGATACACCTTTTTTCAACTACATTGCAGCAGATAGGTGCGACAGATCCCGATAATACCAGATCACTTTGATCTGTCACAAAACATATATTTTGAGCCGAGGGAGGTTTCGCCACTGTGACACTCGTTATTTATGAAGATTAGTATCCGTTTCAACTAAAAGCAACAAGTTTTATTTTTAAATGAGATGTTAGCAAGCTTATAATAACAACATCATCGGGCTAATTTTGTTATTGTTGTTGTTGTTGTTATTGATGTTGTTATCAATCACCTGGATTTAATCAAAGAACTCTTATATCGCATTAACGCTATTTTATAAACAATTTCGTGCCAACAGAAAAGAATGCAACTGTCAGATATCAAATCATCAACTTTATCAGTTGATAATGACAGTTGGTCGTACATCACTCCCACAGCGAAGGGTTTATTCAATGGACATTTATTAGAATTTTTTATTATAGATCTGATCGCATTTGGAAACAAGTTCTATCTCGCACCGTGTTTATTGATTAATACACCGAGTATTGCGTGTGATTAGACGTCAACACGATGTACTGTTTAATTGATACGATGTTGATGTCAAAACAATAATGTCTGGCGAGAGTCTGGCATTTTCTTAACAACAAACATGTTATCAATGCATTAACCTAAGCTCAAATCAACATTATGTCGCTACATGTGCGGGGATGAGTGACATCGGTGTGTGTTGTGTGTGTGTGTGTGTGGAAATAAATAGAAACTCCTCTTTTTAATTCCGTACCATTAATTCTAGAAAATGTCTATATAAAATATAGCACCTTAAGGAGCAATGGAGTAGCGTGTGTTTTAACCTGTGCTGTAGCCAAATTGTCCTTCCTCATCCTTAACGTAACACGTCTTCGACTGCAGAAAACATACGTCTACAAAAGATTTACTTAGGGAGAGAAACAGCGTGACTACAAATGGCTAATTTATTTGTGGTCGGTAAGTGCAAAATGAAACACCCTTCAGACATAGCTCGGCCTATTTTCGAATCCAAGTGATGTAGGTCTATGGCCAATCAAGCTACCAGCTACGCCATGGATACCCCCCCCCCCGTCTCTATACTCATATGATGTACTTACGTTTGACTTCAGAATAATCGAACCTTTTAGCGGATCAGTTATCAGAAAAATAAGATTATCGATATTTACATCGAGGTGTTTGGAACAAGTTCTTACCTCGTGTCTGATAATAGTTAATAACTTTACCGTATCTTACGTACCTAACTCTCTTCCTGCCAGCCCGGATTTTCCATTTTGTGTGATGGCAAAATGTCAAGATGTCAAAACAGCAGATTTCCTCAACATAATTATACGTCGGGTGTTTACAAAACGCGACTCGTTATGTGTATAAAACATTATCACGTTTGACTGCCCGCGAATGCTTCGAGACCAATTGTAGGTCATTTTGTTTTTGAGTGCTAATCTACCAATTTAGATATTTGTGAAGCCGAATCCAGAAGACAACAACCCACACAAAACAGTAATCTTACAAGAGAAACTTCGTCAATCGGCCATGTAGATACAGCACTGAAGAGACTGAAAGGGTAGATGGTGGTTTATGAGGTGCTATCTACGTATCTACATATATTTATCTGCACGTTAGCCTGTTTCTATTGTACACTTCTGTATAACCTACAATTGTAAAATTCATTCAAATAAAAATCCATCTGGATCGTTTTGTTTGATCTCAGGCCTTGAGCATCTTGTGGAGAACTTTATTTTCGTTTCCGTCGACTTTTGAACATCTGTAACTATGACAGTCTTAATGTTGGAGATAACATTAACTATGGCCCCTATTTATATCTCACCGTGAACAAAACATATGACGTCAGAAGGTTACGATTCGTCTGTTAACCACCGGACGTGACTGACAACATCACGACATTTGATAATTGATAATTCGGTGATTGGTGTCAAAAGATAATCAACTATGATACACAGGATTAATTTGTCAGAAATACGCCGACTCTGATCGACGTCACAATCCACATGACTACATATTGAACAACCGTCCAACCGGAAGCGGGGAGTACAGATGGGCATAGCGCGTATGAATACCTGCCGAGTGTCTCCTCGGAAAGAAGTGAAATGCAATCTACATCAGTACACTATATATTTCGCTTATGTACAGAGAAAATGTAATATTTGGATGGGAAGAAATGACGCATCTTCATTGTTTCAGCTTGTCTCTCATTGTTTATGGTAAGATCGTAAAGATCAACTAAATTATATATTAGTTTCGTGCACAACAGTACACATCATGGTACACATTATTGCTTCATGCTCACTTAATGGACCTATGCAAATCCATTATTGTCTTTAGCACTGGCAACGTGTGATCCGGAATGGATATCTTTTCAAGGATTCTGCTACAAAGTATTTCCATATCCCACTGAACTAAATGGTGGCATTTTAGAATCCCGATGGGAATGCCTTCGCAGTGGAGCTGATTTGGCTACAGTCAAAATGGAAGATGAATACGAGTTTGTAACAACAATATTAGGTACAGTCAAGGTTGGTAAAAACATTTACTTCAAACACTTTCTATTAATGGTTTGTTGTTGTTGTGCATTTAAATTCAGTTTGGTAATGTGTGTGTGTGTGTGTGTGTGTGTTGTGTGTGTGTGTGTGTGTGTGTGTGTGTGTGTGTGTGTGTCTAACCGCTTCATATTTTATATACTTTCAACAATCAAAGGGCTCTTTCTTCCCAGTAATTTTTAATTACAAAGATCGTTTCTCAATTAATTATCATATTTATATTTTCTTCTTCTGTCCAGGTTTTAATTTAAATGCGTATCTGTTTCTATTTAAATAGAATGGAACTCCAATTGTCTCACTTGCTGTATATATTGCTGCAGGCGATGGACCAAAAGAGGGACTCTTCCAGTGGTTTGATGGTACATTAGTCGGCGAAAGGGCAAAATGGTTTGGAAGTAGGGATATGAATATTTCTATTGAACAAATAACACAAGGAGTGGCTTGAATTAAGAAGGAAATATTCGAGATGAAAATTTGCCTTTTTGTTTAATTATATGCGTCCCTAAAATAAATACATGTTGATGAGTGGCAGTCATCACCTTTTAAATTCGTTTTACTAATATTACTTTAAATGCTCGGTCATCAGAAAATCCAGACAATAATGGTCCAGATGGTATTGATGAAAACTGCATCCGCATGAAGTCGTTCCTCGAAGGAGCGGGAGGAACATGGGCTGATGCGCCCTGTCTGAAGCCGAGAACAGGAATAGACTCGTTCCTCTGCAAGAAACCAGCAAATATCGGAAGTGAGTACTAACAATAGGAAAGTAGAGTTATAATGGCAGCTTCCAAAATTTCTATTTATTTGGTTTTAAACGCTCTCCTGGGTTTTGGTGTTAATCATTAATCACACAATTATCAATTATCAATCATACAATTATCAATTATCAATCAGTTTTTGCCGGACTGTTAAGTCTCATTTCTCTTAATTCGTGAAACAGATCAATTGAGGGAACATTCGTTTAAGTTGATCAAAGGTCACTTCTTCGCTGGACACCAAATGGGACGTTATGCCGTGACTAGCTACATCCACTGTCTATCAAAATGCCTAACTCACTACAGCTGTCTATCGGCTAATGTCTACATTTCCGGTCAAGGTAGCGATAACTGCATCCTGAACAACGCCACCTGGTGGGAAGATCGCGATGTGATGATCACCAACGTCACCGATAATATCGACCCACGTGATTGGATTTACTGCGAAGTTGAATATCCAAAATATACACCAATATAAACAACATTCTGGAAGACGGATGTTATTCTCAGGAGACAATTTATAGACTAGATCGACATTCGGCATGATGAGTTAATGTTTATAAATATGAGTGCTACGTCCACGAATCGATGTTTTGCGTGTCTCTGATCATGATAACTTAAGATAAACGACCTCATTAATAGATTTTCGCTTTAAAGGCATGTGTTTATTAATACACGTTTATTAATGCGCGTTATCAAGTACATGTTGTTATCAATCTTATAAGTTTTCTACCTTGTCTTCGGTAGAATTGTCTTATATAGATAACATAAAGAAAGATTAGCTAAGGTGTTAGCCTAGTTTATGATCATCACTGTCATCGTGAACTTAGTTCATTTATTAAATATTCGAAATATTTAGATGAGCATGTATATGTGTATAGCAAGTATTTATATTATTGATTTAATTATATATATATATATATATATATATATATATGTTAAGTATATATATATATATATATATATATATATATATATATATATATATATATATATATATATATATATATATAGTTAGATAGTTAGATAGAGAGATAGAGTATATATATAAAATATATATATATATATATATATATATATATATATATATATATATATATATATATATATATATATATATATAGTTTTATCTATATAGACTTAATGTCATGAGACTATCCGTCTGCTGTAACTCTTCTAAAATCATAAACATGTAGAGTTCTGATTCTCATATGTAAATTCCAATATAAAAACTTAACCTTACGATAATAGTTATAACTATTCATGACCTAATTGTATCTGTGTTTAAAACCAACAACTTTAAAGGAATAGTTCACACTCATTTCAAACTTTCAGGACTAAAATAACTATGTTCACAAATGTTATAAATGATGTCCAAATATGAACACGATCAACCACAGATTAAATAATCCAGTTCACAATCCTGAAAAATAGATTATTACTCGCCTGTGCGGACCGCCATTTTGAAGCTAGACAGAATCCGGAAGTTACTGAATGCTGACGTCACTTGGTGCAAGCCATTTGACCGGAACTCTGTATCAGACGTTTAAAAGCATGTAAATGAATATTAGCCAAGAATAATTCCGACACAAAAACGTGGTAATAGTTATAAAATAAATGACCTACAGTCAAATCAGTGTGAGCCAGAAGGAACATTACAAGATGAAGATGCTTCTAATTGTATCAAAGAAAGTTGAACAATTGAAGAAAACGCGACAAGAACCCGGAACACTGAGTCAGGGAGTGATGTCTACGTAAACTCTGTGTGACGATGCAAACTGTATTTTAGCTGAATCAGATGTTTAATGTGTCTATTACAACATTCTGATTTTTCACCAGCACACACAATTCGACATCAGTTGGAATGGACGAATGTCAGGCTTCAGAATTAGATCTCGTTTCGTTATTGATAGAGTCGTACGTTGGTTATTCTCAACTTCCAATATAAGTAAGTTTACGACCAAACACACAATATCTTGTATCTGATGTAACATGTCTCATAACGTGTCATAATATCTTGTATCTGATGTAACGTATCTAATCACGTGTCCTGGTATATTGTATCTGATGTAGCGTGTTTCATAACGTGTCCTGATATCTTCTATCTGATGTAACGTATCTAATCACAAGATATTAGGACACGTGAGATTACGGTATTCATCTCCGAGATATCTTTGAGATATTGTTCGGAACTAAGATCACACAACAACAAAAACCGAAAATCGTTCAGTAGTACACAAAATAAATGAGATATTAACGTGTAGACTTGATAGATGAGACATAGCACCTGTTGACCTGAGTCAGTCTAGAGAAGGTTACAGGATCCTTGTGATAGACCAACTGACCTTTCTCCTTCCCGCCTTCAAATCTGGCATCCGGTGAAGCCGTAATGGCGGCCGTCTAGTACTTTGGATTATTTCGCTAAATTTATGATATCAGGTAGAGTTCGTGATAATTATTTGGGAATTTGGGATTACTTTTATAAGCATTACATACTAAAGTCATATTATCTGAGGTTGAACTTTAACTTGTTTTCCGGATTCACTGACAGATGTCAAGCTTATCTGAAAATATATCCTACACGTAATACCAATCATGGAATTGAAATATCAAAAGTAAAC
Source organism: Paralvinella palmiformis (assembly GCA_025642065.1). Taxonomy (NCBI): domain Eukaryota; kingdom Metazoa; phylum Annelida; class Polychaeta; order Terebellida; family Alvinellidae; genus Paralvinella; species Paralvinella palmiformis. The sequence goes on from JAODUP010000395.1 coordinate 359,157, forward strand.
TTACACCTATTACTTCATCTAAAGTTAGCCAGACCTTGATATCTGGGTGCACTACTCATGCGCAGTGATTACGTTCTTTCTAAACACCACAGTCCGAAGACTTATGATTCTGGTAACTTTAGAGTACCTAAAAAAACTGCCAGAATACCAGTTATAATGATGATGAGGAGGAGACGGGAGACGACGATGATGATAATGATGACGAAAGTGGTTAATTTGGCTCCATGGCCCCCAGCTATGTGTAGCAAAGATGTCAAGCTGTCTTCAATCAGTACCCGATCGAAGTCACATCACACTAAACTTATTCCGTTCCAACCACTCACCGATGCCAGTCACAGCTCGTTCTCGACAATATTTAACATGTTATAAGTAATAATTGCCCGTGTTGTTTTTGTTAACTTTTTCGTGTTTTAAATGATCCCTTCTGGGTTGGCCTTTCTTCGTCTCATTCCCTCAACTTCGGCCTCTTGATCTCAATAGTCTCACGTGAATGTTCATAATATCACAACCGTCCAGCGTCATTAACAACGATTATTGTTTATATCATATGTTAAACCGATTACGGAAGTTTTTACTCTAAATTCTATGGCAATAACAGTTATTGAGTGAGTTGTGTGCCAGCTTACTAGGTTCTGGGTATAACTGTGCGTGCGTGTGTTTGCGTCTGTTTGGAATTGAACCCAGAGCAGCATCTTTTCAACCTGAGTCACGCGTATTGTCTTACCAATCCTGTCTAATGCTGGAGGGCTGTCAGTGTCCAGGTAGAAAAGCACATTATCGGGTACATCCGTAAATCCTGACATTTTCTCCCATCCTGGATCAGCATTTAAACAAAAGGACAGAATTTCCACTAATGCATCCAATTTAACTGTAAATTTATTTGTATCCAATCTTATTATTATTTTATTATTTGTTCAAATTCAAGTTTTAAATATTCTTATCTCTGCCAAATCAGAATATTACAATAAAAAGATCAAAGCCACAAGGGAACTATAAAAAATACTGATAAAGAACAAATACAATCAGACTGTCCTTTAAAATACTGTCAACTCACATCACCATATGGCCCATTGTTCTAATTAGTTCTTCTTTCAAAAGATATTAAATATACCTAATGGGTTACCTTCCAGTAACTTATCACAAATACCGTTGGCAGAAGAGTCCTGCATGTCCATCATAAATACAATTGGGTCTCTTACAGTTGCTGAAAGGGGCATGAAATAATTGATGTGCAGTTGACCCTATACCTACATGGCTTGAGAAAGATGTTCTGATAATCCTGATTACAATGATAATTAATAAATAATAATCTCTAGGTGTTTCCCAAGATCCATGAAAATTGCTCTTGTAAAGTCATTAATAAAAAGAACAGTTTGGATAATAACATTCTAAACAATAATAGACCTATTTCATATTTAACATTTGTATCTAAGCTTCTAGAAAGGGCATTTCCATTGAAACAAATATTTATTTAATGAAAACCTTAAAGAATCATGATCATGACAATCTGCATATAAAAGTCGTCACAGCACTAAAACAGCCTTTGTTTCTGGTTTAAAATGATATTATGATATCAATTAGTCAGGGTAAGCTAGTATTGTTTGTTCTTCTGGATATGTCTACTGCATTTGACACAATTGACCACAAAGTACCTTTTCTAGGTTGAAAGATATGTTTTGTTTATTAGATAAAATACTTGAATGGTTTCAGTTTAATTTAGAACAAATCTTCCAGAGAGTGCCTGTTAATTTGTTTTTATCTCAATATTCTTTCGTTGTTATCTGGTGTAGCAAAGGGTACAGTTCTTAGCCAATTGCTTTTCACAGTGTACACACATCCTCTTGGGATCACTGTGCAGTGACGTGGTGTTTAATGTAATTTACATGCGCATGAAACACAGCTGTTTATAACGCAATGGATTTTGGCAACAGGTTAAATTTCTTCTTTTCCTTGAATAATTCAGAATAGTATAATACTGGTATTCGGCTATGGATGACTCAGAATATTCTAACATTAAACGATCATAAACAAATAAGATCCATTTGGCTTCACCACATTTTGTTAAATTCCTAAAAACACAAATATTACAGATTGGTGCATATCCTATTACCCTCATATGTTCCAGAAACATATCTACGGGTTATTCTTGACGGTTATGTTAACATATGTGAGCATGTCACATCAGTACGCCGAGCTGCTTACTACCAACTTAAGAACACCCACTGCAATAGGATTACTGGTACAAGAAGTACTTTTTACTGTGGTCCATGACTTTGTTACATCTCGTATAGACTACTATTGTAACTCCATTTTATATGACATATCTGATTATTATATGATTCATCTTCAGTGAATTCAGAATGGTGCAGCTCGAACAGTGACAAATACTCGAAAAACGTTATCATAATGCACCAATTCTTTAAAAACTACATCAGCTACCTGTTGAACAGCGTATCTATTTCAAGATTTTACTAACAATTTATAAATCTATTAATGACATGCCACATAACAGTTAACTTGCTTAAATGTTTTCTTTATCACGAACTAATTTGTATAGTTTATCATAAAATAAAACAAAAGCAGCAAAGAGATTATCTTACAAATACATAAGTGAGGGTGGGAGGGGGGAGTTTATATTTGGGATATGGTCATTTTTAGTTTGCTTATTGGTTATTATAATGGTAATATCAGACAACAATTTGGTAGCCTCATTAAATTGTATCAAACGAAATATCGAATATTAGTTGGCAACTAGTTGAACTAACATCTTCAAGAGAAGATATCTGGCTCTAAAAAAATTTGAATTAGCTTGTTAAAATGTTGCTAACTATATTTTTAATTCTTTCATAGAAATTCCACAAGTAATGATTGTCTTATATTATGTATTCAGAACGTTATGAGTAATTGATAAATATACACTGATGATGGGACACGTTATGATCATGTACTGAGCCGGAAATAAATGGTTACAAATGGCGACGTAAGTGTGTTCTTCACATTTATGACAATGGTTTTGCAGAGTGACAATATATTTTAGCAATTTAGGACATCCTAATTAAATCGCTTGAGAGTATACTGTAATAATAGGACTGAAGGTATTCAAATTAAAGAAAATAACTTCAGATCATTGATATATTATGGGTTCAGTACAAATATTGTATGTCTGTTTATTAAAATTAATTATGGTTTTGAAAACTGTTTTTATTTATCAGAATTAATTATTTCTGTAATAACTTTTAAACATTTAACAAAATGTTTTAAAGATCACAGGAAAGGGTTTCCCAAATTATTCGAAATCTCATTGTTATATATTAAAATCAATTTCAATCAGAGATAAATAATAAAAAATCCCTAGAAATAAAGTTACAGTGGTATTAAAACTTGTTTTGTTAGCATCTCACATCAGAAACTTTAATCGAGAATCTTCGGAAATGTGACGTCATTTTTGCCCAACAAAGACCCAAAACACTCCACGTAACTTGTGTTATGTGTTCCATATTGTCTTTATTAAACATATAAAATGGTGTATTGTGTCGAATACAATTGTGCAGAGAAACATACATCAAATACCGATGAATGGGATTATTATATCCGACGTGTGAGTGCCGTCAAAACCCGGCCCGAAACAACAACAACAACAACAACCCGAAAATTATAAACATAAAATAACTAAAAGACACGCCGAGGGTGGAACATCCCTTTTTAGACTAGTATAGGCGACATATGGGAGAGCCCCATGTATACACCAAGCTCCCATGCACAGAAAAATATCACTTTGTTTTAAATGAATTTAGGCGCTAGGATGGTGGAAATACTCGCATTCAGGCCCAGTGTGTTGACTTATCAATTAAACTTATACCAACACAAACAAATACACAGCAATCCAACTCTTGTTGTGGACCGGGCCGGGTGTTAGAGGCACAAGTGAAGTGGCTCCTCTGGATCCACGTATGCACTTGCTGCAGCTAATTCCTCACAATTATTAATGTCTGTGACCTTTTTCGCGAGTGGTTAAAAGCTGATGAGCTTGATATCCCTGACGTTGTCAAACCTTTTGTCGGAATCTGACATTTTGGCTGCTTGTAAACAAGCCGTTTCCCTATGTGATGTTTGGCAAAGATGACGTCACACAATAACCCCTAACGAGTGTAGTACACACTATTAACGGCTCGTGAAGGTTCGATCATTAAGAATGTTTGGATCATTTTATTGGATATATGATAGCTGATGGTTAGAATTGTTTTGAGTGTGGTAGTGCATCTGATAGGGAATAAAATAATTGTTTGTTTCGTTATATTTGCTTCGAAATGTGAAATTTCTTTTCCCGTCACCTTTTAGGCTTTTACAAATATGATTGTGTTTGTCAGCTAATTAAAGCATTTCGTGGTGTTCGGTACCAGTTTTTTACATTTGCATAAGCATATTAGAGGGCATTGAAACACAGGTAAAGTGTGTTTATGTCTTTTTCAATTCAGCACATTTAGATTTAACTTAGATATTTTAATATTGGCACGTTAGTTTTTACTACGACTGTCTTATGATCAAACAAATGCATAAAAGGGCATAAAAATTGACCATATCCATCCAAAGGTGCACATCTATGTAAACAAATATAATAATTTTCATATTTATATTTTTCATTGTCCTATTCATAAAGTTTTTTTTCAATTTCAATTTTTTTAGATTTAAATAACATTAAAACCTAACAGGAATTTCAGCAGTAATTTCAGAAATATACAAATCAATGTTATTAAATATATCTTTTTTCTACAGTTTTGGCAATATTTTCAGGTCATTTTGGAAACTTTTTAAAATTATTTAATCATTTATACCTCGGCTAACAATACAAATATCGTGATAATTAAATATTAATTATATAATTCTTATACAGAATAAACATATTTGTGACTGTTATTCTGTGCCGATTATAATTCTCACTGACTTACCTATCGAATTGTACCTTCCCATGAATGATGAATGTTATCTTTGTTTGTCATCTCATTAAAAAGACAATCATTGGTTCCTGGGTTTCTCAAGAACTATTGGTTTGTGCTAAATATCTCGTTTATGAACATAAACTTGAATACCCATTGGTGTCGGTTTTTAAGTTAGACCATAGTTAATAATAATAATAATAATTACAAAACTTCTATAGCGCCGATATCCTCGAAGAGAATCGAACTCAGTGGCGCATCTAGTACAGGGGTTCGGCAAACTCATAGTCCAGGTACAATGCAACGTTCATCTACAAATGATCAGATGGAGTGGAAACTTAGGAAATAACTTTTTGCTTCGCGTATCCAATGATATTCTATACGTTCCATCGAGATGAAGTCTGCATTTTTGATACTCTTGAGTCTTATCTGGCGATTTGAAAAAATCGATTACGTCGATATCTCATTTGAAGTAAATTTTATGGATTGTAAGATTAGCACCTTAACATTCATCTAATCGCTACCAGTTGATACCTACTAATGGATTATTGTCTGGCATTATGTTTCTTCTGTACAATGTCACACACATAGCTCAGTTATAGGTTCTGTCCTGTTCTCCTAAATATGAAACGCGTTTGCCAGAAATCATAACGTTCAGCTTACCGTGTATGGCAATGATTTTTAGTTATAAATAACCGAGCATTATTTCAGTTTTCACGGCAATCATAACGTTGATTTAGACATGACGTTTCGCAATTGTACAAATCAAGTGATCAGGACATAAAGGACACCATATCCCAAATATCATCGTCTGTCCCCGATATTCCTGAAAGGATGCACGCCAAATAACGTAAGCTTAATTATATAAATAAAATAACGTAAGCTTAATCATATAAATCAAATAACGTAAGCTTAATAATTTAAAACGGTATAATAACAAAATGCTTGGTCTCAATATTATCATCGGAAATAATAGCTCATAATCTAGTGATGTGACATGAAACTTTAGCGTTAACTTTGAATCGGCGACGAAAATCGTTTTTCGCATAAACGAAGTTACATTTTTCAGTTTTTTATTAAACTCAGACACGTCAGAATTATGAGGGATTCAACGATAATCGATGCATTGGAGAGGATCGCCCGCAAATTCATAGCATCGAGATTAGATTACTGAAACTCCGTATTATATGGATTATCATACAATACGATATGATACAAACCGCAGCCGCGCGTATGGTGTCTGGGACTAAGAAATATGACTCTACTGCACCAATCCCGAAGAAACTATATTCGCTCCCCATCCGGTAAAGAATCTATTATAAAATACTTTTATTCCCATATGAACTTTCCACATGTAGAGAGAAGAAGTTCCACATGTTACGGACATGTTACCATATCAACTAAGACATTTAGTCTCTAAAACATCAACTAAGAAATTTAGGCTCTAAAACATCAACTAAGATATTTGGGGACAAGTCATTTACTTCATGCTGAGACTTTTCAATTCGCTCAATCTATTTTGTGCCTAATTATCTTATTATCTTATCTGCGCATCAGAGAACAATGTATTCAATCTGACGCTATACAAGTGCTGTAGGTTTTATTTAGGTAAGCAACTTGTATTGGTTCGAATCAGAAGTGGGCCGAATTAGCCCCTACTTTAGTGCCCCAGTGGGATTCGAAATCACATCTTCCGCACACAATGACCAGGAATCAAGAGTTCCGAGCCCATCTATAAGACTTGAAACTGTCAGGCTTTTGTTTGTATAATAAAAGGTTCCTTTATATTGATAATGTCATTTCAGGTGTACCACGACTGTGTACTCTTATGCTGAGGAATATTATTTCCAGTTTAATTAACTAAATTATCAATTAATTAAATATGGTGAAAATTAATAGTTTCGATTAATATAATCGTAACTCAAAAACATTTCCGATATGCAATTTCTCCCAATGTTGTTAAAGACAAAAACAAGCTGATAACTTGTGTCAACTCAGTAATGGTCAATATTTTATTAAAGTAATATTAAAGGAACAGTCCACCTTCATTTCAGATTTTCAGGGCTATGTTCACAAATATCATAAACGATGTCAAAACGTGAAAATGATCACCCACATATTAAATAATCCAGCTGTGGGCGTCGCCATTTTGAAGCTAGACAGACACCAGAAACTCCCAAATGCTGAAAATCACTTCAACTCAGCATTTTGACCAAAGGTCTGTAGAGCCCGTACAAAAGCATGTATACAAGTGTTATCCAGGAATAATTCCAGAACAAAACGCAATACTCTTGTTAAAATTACGCCCTGAATGATACACAACAATCTGTATCAGTTTGAGCCAGAAGAATCAACTGGTGTCTATGTGAACTATCTGTACTCCTGGCCCAGGTGACGTCAGAGCACTTGACAGTTCTCCTTCACGCCTTTGAATCTGGCTTCCGATGCAGCCATAATGGCGGCCTTCCAGTATTTCGATTATTTCCCTTTATCTATGATATCAGGTACATTTCGTAATTATTATTGTGGAATTTGTGGTTACTGTTCTAAACATTACACATTTTAGAAATATTATCTGAGGGTGAACTGTCCCTTTAAATACAATCTATTTGTATTATATTGTGCTGTGTACAGTGACTGTTGTTTGTCAAATATATAAGATTAGACTCTTAGTGGATTTAAAGTGGATAAAAGTGAAATATTTCAGGATCCTTAAAAAACAGGTAACTTATTTCAATAACTAACTGCCTTTTATTTATAGAAATATACATTTCAGTGTAAATAGTTAGTATTAGAAGTATTAATTTGAGTCTTATTTTATTATCCATTCAGTAGTTTGGGGGAGTGGATAAAACAAATATGGAACTGTAATTTTATCTTAATTAAATTAAGTTTTACGTTCTGATTAACATCACCTCAGTCCAATAAGGGAAGATCAGAATAATTATTTTGTGTTTTGACGCGAACATTTCTTCCTTTCTTTTGACTATTTACATAATAGTTTTGATCAATTATATTTATTTGGACATACTGAAAATAACATTTAATCAAAAAGACCATTAAATCCGGTGATTGTAAGATAGCGTGTACACTTTTAAAATTAGTGCTGTATTTTCTTTTTGGTGGAAAGTTCTAATGTTGACAACTATCTCAAAATGAAAATATATTTGTTTTCGCTTGCTGTTGTAATTTTTAGCACATTACAACTGCTAAATCACGGGTTTGTTATGACTCTAAATAATTATCATGTCATTTTCGGCACAGAAACGCGAAACTTCACTCGGAATAAGTGCATACATACAGATGTGTGCGCAAACAGGCAAACTAATTATAATATAATTTAAAACGATAAACAAATGGGAATTAAGTTGGGATCTTTTTTAAATTCCTGTTTCAACGTTTTTCAGAATCTTCTCGTCATTTAATTAAATACGGAAGATTCTTAAATGAGCTTTCTATCTGACATTTTCAATAATTTGGTATTCAGATATGCTTTACGTTTGGTTCGCGATAAACAGAAAAGAAATGTGTTTTCTCTGACACCCGATGAGAACTATAAGTCGTTTCCATCGTCAAAATAGTTTGACCCATTGACCTGAAAGAAAACCAGACCGAGCACTCAGTGGTGTTTGAATGGGCCGCCATGACCAAACAGCGCTGACTTCCGGTAGTGGCAAAAAGCAACGTTGAAGCGGGTGCTCTTCGTGTTTTGAACCTATGAATGCGGACAGTTATTGTGATGTGTGCATTATAATTTTGTGTGTGCAGAGAATCTGTATTACTCTTGTCATATCATTTGGCACCAAATATGTAAATGTTGTTTTATACAAATCCTTAGATCTAGTTTAGTTGGGATCAAATGCCAGAGACGGGCAGGGGTTGTCGAATAAGCTAAATATAATAATAGTTAAGCTTTATTTCCCTCAACAAAACGCTTTAACAGCTATTTTAAATGTGCTCCTTATCGATGAAATGATACTCCTTTTATATTACTTCCACGGCTTAAATGCAACCGATGACACAACAAGAATTCACCATCATTATAAACCTGATTTTAGTAGTCTTTGTTCTTTTTTGCCCCCACCGGAAGTAGGTGACAGGTTTGCCATCAAATCGGTTGGTGTGCACGGTTTAGTTTTCTTTCAGATCAATGGTTGGGCCATTTGAATTGTGTTACACAACAACAACAACAACAAAACATCTTCAACTACGCGTGACAAAAGTTTCATCAAATTCCGCTTCACTGATTAGGGAAATGAAGCTAGAATCTGAGAGTACAAAAGAATTATGGAGATTATAATTATGATCAATATAAAGTATGTAATAATCTCGGGTCGATGAACCTCGGCCAAGATGGCTGATGGTTGTCATAGGAAGACGTTATCATGAAATGAGATAATACCAAACAGACCCCCCCCCCTCCCCCCAGAGAAACATCCTTAAAAGAGCAGACGACATCCCGAACGAATCAATCATGACGTTTTATTGCTTTTATTTGGCTTTCATTAGATATGGTAAGTTAGAATGAGATTGAGTACATTACGGAATCTTTCAAAATCATCTGTTGTATTGGTTGTTGTTATTGTTGTTGTTGTTGTTGTTGTCGTCGTTGTCGTTGTTTATTTTAGCATTAGCGGAATGTGAGTCGGGTTGGAGGCCGTTTCAGGGCTCGTGCTACAAGCTAACGCCATATCCAATCGAACTAAATGGCTCCGTGCTCGAATCCAGATGGGAATGTCTCCGGATCGGGGCTGACTTGGTTACAATCAAAGCCGACGAAGAGCAAAGATTTGTCGAAGACATGTTGATCGCTGTCCGGGTTTGTGGAAACACGGATTTCATTTCCATTTTTAAAAACAAATTCTTTAAAAGTGGCGAAGGAAATTGTTTTTTACGAATCAGCTTTTTTATTTCTTCTCTGATTCGGTTAACGAAAGTGGGATTTTGTTCTGTACTTTGTGGTGTAATTATTTTGTGTTATCCAGTAAACAGAAACGCATCAACCAGAATTTGGCTGACGTCTGTTTCTCGGCTTTAATTAATGATGTTACACGTTTACACTGATGTTTACATGGTTTACATTAATGTTCACACGATAACGGGTTTCGATATTTTGATTTTGGGTTGTTCTTTGTTTAGGACGGAAGCCCGGTCGTATCCCATGGTGTATATATAGCGGCAGGAGACGGACCAAAAACGAGGGACTCTTTCAATGGTTTGATGGCTCTCTAGTTAAGACAAACGCTAAATGGTATACAGGTAAGAATAGAAATAAATCCATTTTGTCCTTCATAAAGGATCAACAGTAGTATCCGTAAGATGTTGTCTAATAGTATATATATATATATATATATATATATATATATATATATATATATATAAAATGTATATAATATCATTGGTTAACCAATGATACTGATCGCATGAATCCATAAATATATTTCGTTATAAGCGTCCTTCCATCGTGTGTATTTACATACAAATGCATTCATTACAACATTGAGACTGACTCATCGTTATGAAAACATTCTAACTTTAGGAAATCCGAACAATCGTGGGCCTAATGATATGGAGGAAAACTGTGTACGGATCAGATCCGGCTATGTGATAACCAGAAACAGATTTGTTGATACTGTCAAAGGGAAATGGATAGACACGCCCTGTCTGAATCCAACAAATAAAATTGACTCGTTCTTGTGTCAGAAAATAGAAACGATAGACCGTAAGTATTAGAGATATAGACACTTAACATGAAACGTTATATTTCAACTATTTAACTATGACGTAAATATGATAAATTTGAATTCTCAAATTGGTTTACAATCTAACCGTAATCTGCATTAATCTGCATTAATTCTACATACAGATTCGGTGAGACAACATTCATTCAAGATCAGAAAAGAACACTATTTCAACGAGCATCATCTTGGAACATTTACTATGACTAGTGTTATTCATTGTCTAACATTGTGTCTGGATCGGTTCAGCTGTCTATCGGCAAATATCCACATCCGCCGTGGAACTGTCGATAAATATATCCTGAACAATGCCACCTGGTGGGAAGATCGTCATGCCATGATAACTAACGTTACTGGGTCTATCAAACTAAGTGAATGGATTTATTATGAAGTTGAATATCCGGCAAATAAAGTCTAATACTCTTTTGTTATCTGTGTTATAAGAAGATAGATAGACAGATAGATTGTTTTGTCCTTTGGCTACGTTTTCGCGTGGCAAAAGGACCGATTTAGTTACCTTTTTGTTACCATCACTGGTCCTTTTGGTACCATAACTGGTCCTTTTGATACTTTTGTGGTACAAATGCTACATCTGGTCTCAGTGCTACTTGTTTCAATCCATCGTATATCTATTAGGTCCAAATGTAACGTATAAACCTATCTATGGTCTAAATGCTACATTCTCTCTGGTAGATAGATAGACAAATAATTTTTCATACCGGACATACCGGAGGGCGTCACGACTTGTAGTAAGTAGCTCTCTTTTTCGCTATTCAGTTTATCATCACATTTACTAAAAACCATTTATAACATTTTATAGCTCCCAGATATTTAGTCTTGAAAATGTGACCAAAATTTGTATATCAATAATCTGTACTTTTTAAAATAATACATTTTCTAAATATGCATTTCCACCAAAATTACAGGATATTTTATTCAAAATATATTACTATCCTGGTCAATTGATGCCTGGAATTATATTGTCTTTAAGTTGCAAAACGGCCTCAGGATTTTGTTATCAATCATGAAAAGCACAGTCTGGTTCAAATGAATATGTAAATTTTGGAAAAGTGTTGTTGGCTAATTTTTCCTGGTTATATTTGTTATTATTGATACAAATTTGCTTTACACTGCTGCGGTATATTACTTAAACACAAGGTACAGTACTGTCAACCAGGTATTCTACATGTAGAACAGGCAAAAAGATCATAACATTCATTGGGAGAATTTACAGATTAATATACAAAATATGGGCCACTTAACTCAGGCGTCTGCATTTAATTCATGACTTCATGTATTAAAACTACTTTTATATTCATGCGTCATCTGATCATCATGATGATGTAGATCTATACTACGTCTGTCCGAGTTCTTAGATGTGTATGCATATATAAGCCTATCGCTATATATACCTTGGCCTATTAATGTTTAATGTCTTCATACTTTAGCTATGTTATGAAGTTCTGACCTACAAGTACCCATGTATGACAGTGTCTTTAATATAGTAACTGAAAACCCCATCTATAAGTTGATACATAGGAGTGACACCCTATTGCTATAATGCATGGATCGCCTATTTCCGAGCCGTGGATGCGAATTCACCACGATAAAAACGAAACAATATTAAGTACATTATATTTTATATTGAAGAAAATATAGAGTTTAAAGACTGTAAAATGTCTACGGAATAAGCAATAATTCAGGATTAACAATAAATATGGAAATATGTTTAAATTCATCCCCCAAATAATTACTTGTTACATAGCTATAATATTTATCCGTGTGATTATCAATGCAGCATATATTATCGTGTTAAATAATAAGTACAGAACACTGGACAGGAAAAAAGTTATTTAATAACAAAAACAATTCATAAGGTAACAAAAGGACACACATTTAGTCGATACGAAATACATTTATATTTGCTTTACTAGGGAATTAAAGACCGCAATTCTTAAATATAATGTTGACATAACAATATTCTAACATTTTAGGTAAAAATCAGATTGTGGGGAATGCGGATTAAAAAATTATCAACTGTTATAAAAAGTGATGTGCGAAATTTAGCTCACGTAGTGTCAGAGTAATGAAACACCCCGACATTGAAAAAGATTTATAAAACATTTATTTTTAACAACAATTTAGAAAGAGTTTAGTCTGATGATAGACGGTGATCGTTCATGTAAATTATCGGGATTGTATTCCAGTGTTTATAAGAGTTATAGTAAATCTATCACAGCGATGTCGCAAAAGGACCGGTAGATGGACAAGTATTCTAATTAAAATACTTGAATACAGTTAATGGAAACAATACAGTTTTATAAATATTGCTCTAATTGACTGAAGTAGCATCAGGACACGGAAAACAATATATAAGATAGATAGATAGATAGATAGATAGATAGATAGATAGAGATAGAGATAGATAGATAGGTAGAGAAATAGATAGATAGGTAGGTAGGTATGTAGGTAGGCAGGTAAATAGATAGATTTTTCATAAATTCCATTTACAAACATTTTGCTCATAGACAATATAAAATTTCTTCACGGTAACAATTTATCAGAAACTTGAGGGACCAATATAGCCTAGGCTGTCTTCCTACTGCCCCCTGGAATTACAATATATATCAAATATTATAAGACATCATACAAATAATTGTATCTTTGAAACAATTAGTTTTATTCCTTTAGTTTGTATTAGATAAATTAATCACTTAGAATACGTTAAGTTGGAAGAGAGTATTTATTTTAAAATTATTAACTGGAAAATATTTTATATCATTTCTCGGGATTTCTTTTAATACCAAACAATCTGGCACAGAGTAAGGTATGTTTTCTTTTATTAATTCTAGCTACACCATAGATGGTCATTCGTCTAACATCACCCTGTTTTAGATTTACATATTATTGCGTACTTTGATATTTCTAGTTTTCATTATCATCATCATCATCATCATCATCATCATCATAATTGTTCTAAACAGAAACAACATAAGCGAATACCGTTATCGTTATACATCACATTACCGTGCTTTGTAAATGATATAAAATAATATAATATGAGGAAAAAGGCATATTACGTAACACACACACACACACACAGAGAGAGAGAGAGAGAGGGAGAGAGAGAGAGAGAGAGAGAGAGAGAGAGAGAGACACACACAGACAGGCACACAGACAGAGAGGCAGACAGCAAGATAGACAGACGTGTGTGTTTTATGGTACATAGTAAGAGGCAACAGGCACAGAG